>CAXKVW010000300.1:0-451870 GCA_964058825.1 Carex arenaria | reverse complement strand
ATTTTATAAAATTGTCATTTAGAAAAACTCAGATAAGACAAGACGAAGTATAATACATATAACAGATAAATGCAGAAAAAAAAAAGAAAAAATGGCCATTTAAACAGAAACAGACGATTCGTAACGGTTTGGTCACTGCCAAGACTAATCGGCTGATTAGCCTGGCTAAACGGCCATTTTTTACAACACTAGTCTCACATGCTTGGCATGATGCTGGTTTGTTACAGAACCAGTAAGATTGGTTCAATTAAACCTCAGTTATCCTCGATTGTGCAATTAACATCCATTTTGACCAAGAAAAGAGTAGTTAATTTATTAATTTAATTTACTTCTAAAATAAATTTCGCAGGCATCTCGAATAATACTAGCAACTGATGCTGATGGTCCAGGTCAGGCCTTGGCTGAGGAGCTGGCCCGTAGGCTTGGTAAAGAGAGGTACCTTATTTTTGTTTATGTTCTTTTAATTTCTATATATGAGTTGTAATACCCACCTGGATATATCTTTTTAACTTTTGGGGTCATTTCCAGGTGTTGGAGAGTCAAGTGGCCGATGAAAAATGATGAAGAAGTTTTCAAAGATGCTAATGAGGTCTGATTCTAAATTAAATTCAGGAATTGTTGTACAATACTAATTGATAGATTATTTGATAAGTTATAAATAATGTAACGTAGATATTATAGAAGTTCTGGAATTCAGTAAATTTTTCATTGTTAGATTTTAGTACTGTTTGGACTCATCTTTTATAGGGCCTCATTGATATGGGATAAACATACCTTCCTTTACCAGTGCTGCTTCAAAGTATCTTGTATGAGTGATAGTTTTGGCATGTGAGAATAGTTCAGAAAATTTTTAACTGCTTTTGTAGGACTCTACAATGACGTGTGTTCATTTATACATATTTGTTTCAGGTGCTTTTCTATAGTGGGAAAGAGGCACTTCGAGAGGCAATTGAAAATGCAGAGATGTATCCGATAAGAGGTCTATTTAAATTTAATGATTTCTTTCAGGATATTGACAAATTTTATAATGGAAATGTGATTGATCTTGGCATTTCTACCGGCTGGGAAGGTTTAGACAAATATTACAAGGTAATGAATCTTTTTATTATATAATGACAACATAGTAGAGATGAAAATCTGTACATACTTTTATTAATTGTAAGATATACTGCATTGGTTTAAATGTATGATAGTATCTGACTGCACTGCAGATGCATCAACAAACTAAAAATTGCCAAGGGCAATACTCCATGGGTGGGGGACACGGGTTAGAAACCCGGCTGGGGATCTCTTGTGGATGTTTGTAGTTACAGGAATCCAATCGATTTCTTGTGGATGTTTGTAGTTGCAGGAATCCAATCTTTATCTCAAAAATAAAAATAAAAATAATTATCACTCTTCGTATTTATGAAAACAGTGCCTTTCCTGCACCCCTCATTTCTTATATTAAAAAAAAAAACAAGTATTGCACTCAAATCAAACTAATTTTAAAAAAAAAAAAGTGCATCATGACTATGGGCAGCATCCCAACCAAACCTTCCCAGCCAAATTTGGCTCAGTGAGATGTGCTACCCAGCCTAATTGTTTACTATTGTCATTATTATAACTGTTATTATTAATATTATCATTATCATTATATCATCTTCATCATCATCATTTTTTCATTAACACCATTGTGATGCTTATTAATTTATTAACATCATCACTCGTACTGCTGCTATTTTGATTGTGAGAATTTCTTTATTTTAGTTAGATTATTATATTAATATTGTTATCGTTATTGTTATCATATTGTTTTTTGTGATAAACTGCGCCCCATTCCACACCCCACCGACATGCTACGAAAAGAAATTATAAGAAAACAATATATCAAATTTGCACCAGAACTCAGACAAAGTTGCGTAATTTTGGGGTGGTACTTGATATTTGGTATGCAGGCTGGTATCAGATGTTGAATTCAAATTGGTTTTCATTGTTCTTTATATTTTTTTGGACCTTTTAACAGGTAATGCCTGGAGAACTCACAGTGGTATCAGGTGTTCCAAATTCTGGAAAGAGTGAGTGGATCGACGCACTGATGGTCAATTTGAATCACAGCATTGGCTGGAAATTTGTTCTCTGTTCTATGGAGAACATGGTATGGCTATTGTAAATTTTTACTGTTTTTAAGAATTGTAATTTTAGAGTGTCATTTAATGCACCGATGTTAATGCAATTGGGAGCTGTGTGATGTCAGTGTGGCTGCAGGAATGCTACTGAATCTTTTATTGTTGGTCCATTGAAAATTGGACACCTTTCACAAGGGTGTGCTCCACAAGAGGGTAGAGGAGGGGAGGGGAGGGGAGGAGAGAGGAGTGTTGACCGGACCCTGGTTATTTGCTCCAAAACATTAAATTTTGAGGGGGAGAGGAGGTGAACTCTATATACAAAACTATCAAAATTTTGTATCCTCCAAATCGGAGTGTAGAGGAGGTTAACTCTTTACACTGCCCTCTTCCCTTCTTTCCCTTCGTCTCTCCCTTTATGGAGCACAGTCTAAAGCCTTCCAAGGTGTGTTACAAGTGACCCCCATTTATCCAATGAGATCCACTTGGCCATAAGTAGATTTTGAAAGACCAATTCACTACATTTCCTGTATTCTATAGAGCAGGAGAGCTTTGTTGCGAAATATCATACATACTCTTCTGTTTCTGTAATATTATATCCACATTTCTTGCCTTGTAGCTGAAAAGTTTTCTGTACAAAGTAAAATTTGGAGGTTGTTCCTAACCTTCTTTCTGTCCGAGTAAAAAAATAACAGTGGCAATTTGTTTACTGCTATCAACTAAAGTAGTTTTAAAGTATGGTATTATTTTGCTATCAAGTAACCACAGCCAAAGGAATGAGAGCCTTTGTGCATGATTTATTTAAAAATCGAGCTCTTGCAGTAATTTTTAACATTGCAATTGTTAATGTTAGCAAAAAGGGGATGCAAATTTGATTAAAACAGAACATTGATCATGTTTGTCTGTTTTTTTCTTTTTGGATGATAGTGGAGTAGCCAACTATTCTAATGAAAGAAACCGAGCACAACACATCAAAACAATTACCACCAACTACTTACAACCAAATTCTATTCATTTGGTAACTAACCCAAGAATATCCAACCCAGGACCAGTATTATGGTACCAATCATGTCTCCCCAAGAGTCCAGGCAAAAGATCCAAGTCCCTTGTTCAGTATTATATTTGTCTGTTATTGAAAAGACAAGGTTTCAAAGTTCTAGAGGCTGTCACTTTGGTCAAGGATATTCACACTGAAATAACATAATCTGTAATTAGCGAAAACCCTTTGTAGTAAGTTTTACCGGGATGCATTGGATGAAAATTCCCTGCTGTCTGACTGCAATAGTACCTTTTGCAATTTGGGACAAGAATTTATGCCAAGTCAAGGTTCTATTAGGTCACAATTGGTAATTGTATGTGCTGTCTCAGTTGTGTTGATTAACCATCTGTTCGGGATCTGTTGCATCCAATTTTAGTTTTAGTTTGTTTTCTTTTCCTTTATTTTTTCTGGCGTATGGGCGAGTTTGTTCCTTGTTTTTCGTCTTGGAAATCTAGGTACCTGGTTTTGTAAAGGTTGATTTAAATATTGCACTTTTCTAATATCACACATTGGATGAAATGTTGACTTTAATATTGATCTTAGTGTTGACTTTGTAAAGGCTGATTTTAATACTGCACTCGTCTAAAATCACACATCATAATCTTTACAGATAACATCTAAAGTTACTTTAAAGGGGAGTTCTCTTTTGTTAACTTACCTGGCAGTAATTACAGGTTAGGGATCATGCAAGGAAGCTTTTGGAAAAGCACATTCGGAAGCCTTTCTTTGATTTGGGGTATTATTTCATTCTTAAACCTGTCAGTGGTACATCTGTATCTGTTTTATGCAACTGTGCCAGTAAACAAGTCCGTTTTGTTATGACTTCTGTTCATTCTTATTTCATTGCTAACTAATGTTAATTATAAAGATTTTATTACTGCCTAAATCCTAATATATACAAAAGTCACCATATACTGTTACTGCACCATTATTTACCAGCAAGTACATGTTGCCAAGTGATCTATTCAAAATTTTGTGTTTATGGAATTAGGTACGGGGAAGATATGCAAAGAATGAGCAGACAGGAGCTAGAGCAAGGGAAGAAATGGTTGAATGATTCATTTTATTTAATCCGGTACGTGTACCTTTCACTTGCCACACATTAAGCCAGCCTGATGGCAAACAATACTTGGAGATTGAACATTATTGAAAAATTGATGCAGAGTTGCAAAAGGTTATATCAAAATGGTTTTGTATGAAGCTATTTTAAAAAGTGTAAGAATTTCAGATTGCCATGGGCATGTATAAATCACAAGCATTGAATAACCACAAACAGAGGCTTAATTTTATAAATAAATCATTAGATAGGGTTGGGAACAAGGAAATCTAATGTCATGAATTAAATAGAAGTAACTAACTTTAGTTAATACTCTTTTATTAATACTTTTATTTTGCAGTGAGGATTGTATCTTCCAAGATTGATTTTTTTTTTTCTTAAGCATGAAACAATAAAAACGATAAACAGCACATTTTGTAACAAAACCTTAATATATGTTAGCAAAAATGACCTGTCAATTCATTCTTCAGGAAATTAAAAGTTCTTAAATTATTTTTCTTTTATGTTTGAACAAAAAAGATGTGAGGATGACAGCCTTCCGTCTGTGAAGTGGGTTCTCCAACTTGCAAAAGCTGCAGTCATGAGACATGGTGTACGGGGCCTCGTCATTGATCCCTACAACGAGCTTGATCACCAACGAGCTTCTAATCAGTTGAGATACTTTTCCTTCTTTTTTTCCAAACCAAACAATAAGTAAAATGAAAAAATAAATACCTTTGTACTCTTGTAATTGTCCTCTTTAACTAAGTTCTTTGAATTTGTTCATTCTGCATACCTTTCTCAGTCCTTAAATGTTAACATATGCCATAACAACTGAAGTACCAACACCCAAAATGTTCTAGCTCACTGTGCTCTTAGCGTACGAGTACGGATTCCAGAAGTTCAAAATTTTAGTTTGAACTGAAGTTCAAACAATTCCAGAAGCTAGGGCATATTTGGTGTTTGGTTGACCTCTAATATTATAATTCCCATCCTTTTTCAATATCTTTTCAGAACGGAAACAGAATATGTCAGCCAGATACTGACACAGATAAAGCGCTTTGCACAACACCATTCTTGCCATGTTTGGTTCGTAGCACACCCGAGACAGGTAAAATACCATACAGTTAGATGTTGGTGCCTTTAACTGTGAGCAATTATGACACATTGATACTAATTTTTTGGCTTGATATATGTTGAAAGGTTTAGTATGTCATCCTTGAAATGTGGTAATTGGTGTGTTAGTCATTTGCTTCTTTAATTCCAGTTGATTAGAACTGGTTTTCTGGCTGGCCTGTACAATACTTGAGTTGCTTAGAACTGGTTTAAGCATTACCAATTTTCTGGGACCAGTGTAATTTGTTCGCATACATGAAGGCGGACTGCTATGATTCTGAGAATATTGTGATGTAATGTATCTCTTGTAATTTGAGCCATTTATTTGTACAGTTGCAAAACTGGAATGGAAGTGCACCCAGCCTTTATGACATCAGCGGTAGTGCTCATTTCATAAACAAATGTGACAATGGTATTGTCATACACCGGAATCATGACCCCAAAGTAGGACCAATTGATGGTGTCACGGTCCGTATCTCTTTGAATTTTTTTTTTATTTTTTCCTCTCTCGCACACCTTACCCTATCACCACATGGCTATAAATGTGCTTTTTACTGTTTGGATGCTAAATTCGTTGACACTGTATAATTAGGTTCATGTACGGAAGGTAAGGAATAAGGTCATAGGCCGAATTGGAGATGCCCAATTGACGTACAACCGGTATGTGTCATTATTAATTATTTTTTTTTGAAACCCGACCTTATTTTTATTTACTCTTCAATTTGTTGGTCTTTTTTTCTTCATGATTGAAACTGTTTTTGAGAATTCATTCAACTTATTGGATTTATTTTAAGTTTCGAAACAGTCGACATTTGCAGATGTTGTGAATGAACAAGGAAATAATAAATGAAATTTTATTGTATTTTACTTTGACCTTTAAAATGCAGGGTAACTGGTGAATACTCAGATTACCATGAACAGTAAATTCAAGATACTCAGAATTCCTGATGTGCTAGATCCATTGATGACGCTGGCTACGGATGCCAATTTTGTAAGATTGTCTTATGAGTAAGAGCAAGTTTTCGCACCTCCTGCCTGTTAAGCTGGCTAGCGAAAACTACAGCCGTTGAAAATTTATTGGATTTTGATTTTTAAACAAAATCAGATGTATATTATAATAATTCAATTCTTGGCGTAAGTTAAATTTCAGCGTTGCTGTATAGTAATTAATAGTTTAGTGTACCGTTTAGTAATCTCTTGATAGTTCATTACATCGTAGCTAATTCGTTGCTGTATAGTTGTTAATAGTTTAGTAACCCTGTAGTACTTGATACTTCAGTGCACCGTTTAAGTCCTGTGATACTGCGTATTATAATAAAAAAAAGATATGTAACTGAAGCACTTCCCTTAAAAGAAAAAAAATGCTAGTGCTCCATTATTCAAACGTCGTTTCTGCCTTGTGTTGGGTTTGATTATTAATCAAATCATCTGAAGATCCAACAGTTGAATTCATATCACTAAAAGTAACAGAATACTATGTTTAGATTGACACCGGCTGATTATAATTTACATGAATATTATAGCATGTAGGGAGGGAATTAGACTTTTGAACTATGGAACTTAAATACAGAATGAAAATTAATCATATAAAATTTTTATGTTGAGAATGAGAATTAATCTATAGGATTCGTAATATTTTACTCTAGATTATATAAAAAAATTATATAAAAATATAAATGAAAGTTAATTGACTTCATTCATTATACTTAATTCTGTTCTTGGTTTTGTGCAACGAGTTTAGACCAGCTTGTTCCAATTCTGAATGGACGGTCTGGATCTAAACATGAGTATTCTGTTACCTCATAGGATATGAACTCGCAACAGTTGAGGTTTCAAAGATCGACGTCACTTTCCTCTGTCCGCCTTGGGATTTAATTTAGCTGGACTTTAAACTGGACGGTTCAGATTTTATATCCCGTAATCCTGAAGTCCCGTCGTCTATCGTAGTTGGATATTGATCCTCTTCTTGCTCCGTGATAATGGGGGATCCAACCGCTCAAGATCATAAACGCGCGCAAAAATATATACATGATGCAAAGATTTAGAATCTCCGCCGCCGATTAGGGATTAGTTTGCTGGATGGGAGGGATCTACCCAGAGAGTCAAGAATTGTCATGGACGCAATTCGGATAAAAATTATGGCTCCTGTCCATTCTTTATCAAAAGAATGGATGCAATTCGGATAAAAATCGAAGTTCACTTGTTATTATGCAGAGAAAAATCAAATTGAGTGACCGAAATATGATATAGGATCTTAACCACTAGACTACAAACACACATCTAACATTTTATGAGGGGAGCTGAACTATATAAAAACTTCAAAGAAATACAAATCAATTAAATTTCAACGTACATGATTAAAAATTTCGAAATCATAGGGTGGCTTAGCACCCCCTAGACATAGTGTAAATCCGCCCCTGAATACTCTATATTATTACAGAAAATAAATCTATTGCAATTCCAAAAGCTGTGAACAATAACCTTAAAATCCCTGCAATCCGAATCTAGTCGTCGAAACTTTTTTGAAGACGCATCTCGAAGCAACTGGTTTTTCCTTGCACGCATCTCGAAACAGTGTGACAACTGAATTCGAATTGCAAGGATTTCAAAATTTCAAATTACTGTTCATTGGTCTTGGACTTCAGCATATTCGGATCCATTATTACAGGATTAGGCGCGAGGATACGCCTCGTTGCTCTTGCGGAGCCTCTTGAACATCCTCCTCCTTGACTCTCCAATTCTTGGTATTTCTTGCACAGGTATATATACGTGCTATTGCATCTTCAACATTAATTACATTTGAGGAAAGGATGTCAATCCTGGCTTGCATAGGCCTGAGCCATTTCTCTGATATAATCCACAACAAAACTTTAAAATACAACAGAAGTACTATCACCTCATTTTCCTACTGAAAAGATGAAAAAGGAATACAAGCAGTAGTTAACAAAAAGACTAGTCAAGGCAAGACTGGAAGAGAAACTTTGGACAAGGAAAAGAAGCTGACAATGTCGTGATTAACATGACAAAATTTAAGAGGAACTGATTTGCATCTCTTCTCCAGATCCTCTACTTCTTTTCTACTTGGGGGCCTATCCCTAGAAAATATGAGTTCAATAACAAATCATATCAATGTCAGTCACTAAATTAACACAATTCATCAAATAGGCTCAAAACACCCAAATCTTAAAATAGAACCAAGTGTGGAAAGAAAGGTTTCTTATTTTGCTATATACTAACAAGATACTGAAACAAATTCCAAGTGTATAACAACATAGATACCTAATTCTAATGTACAATACATTACAGCTTGCATAAGCTTGTTATGCTTGTAAGATATAAATGACCAAGAACTATAACAAGGTGGCTCCATAGACCAAACTGATTAAAATAATAATTAAGAGTCGAAATCAAATAGATGTGTAAATTAAGTACCCAACAAGACAAATGACGAAGCTGGGAACCCCTGGATTGGATTTCTTAAACCTGCTATTTGGTCGATGAATGTCAAAAATCAGATTAGCTGCACCTATATGCAATTCCTCTACACGACCTGCTATCAAATCTGGATCTGTATCAGCTGTGAGATCTGAATTAGAGTTTACTTTATCAAGTTTTAAGCTCCAAGGCTGGCCATGTCTCCCGACTACATACCCCAATGATTTCAGGTGCCTGAAAGTGTTAAAATTACAAAAAAGAATGTCTCTGTATGTTGTGTAAGATGATAAAAGTTTATATATTGCAATTTCTCGCAGGTTAAAATCATCAAACAAAAATATTAGAACCCTAAATTGGCTCCAATTGTGATATGATGTTAAATTAGGAGAAATAAAGTAGATATCCGAGCCAGATAATAGAATCACGGAAACTTAATCCAAATACGATTCTATAATACTTGCAGATGGTTGCTAGTTTCACACTATCTAGTTTTTGATAGTCGAGAAATGACAAATAAAATTTAAGCAATAAACATATTATGCTTGAGGCTTCCAATTATCGTTTCATATTGTTGAGAAAGTATCAGGTAACATACACATGTTGATGTAAGAAATTATTATCATATTGATTAAGATTGGTATTATATTCAGGATAGAATTAATAACGTTTCATTAGTACTTAACCTATTAACTAAAACAGTTATTGCACATTTGTACATCCCTACTTTATATAATTCTCAACTTGGCTTGATTCAATGAACCATGGATCTTAATTCTAGTACGAGTACAAAACACAATACAAGCATAAATCCTCATCTCATAAAAAAGGGTACCATACCGATAAGTCTCAAAAGACTCCCAGGTGCAGCCATACCGCCTGTCGGCACACTTTCTTAAAATATCCTTGAGATCCATTATATTATCTCCTTCATTAAGGAGAACCAGTGCTCTTATTTGAGCCAAAAACCTGTAAAATTTATCATGCAAAAGAACATAGATAATAAGATTGGGGATTACCACAGAATTTTAGGTATTTGTATTATTGTACTGTCCCAGCTACCAGTATTAGACCTTTACCAGCACAATGTCAATTAAAAAAAATTGCAGTATTTATAAGAGAACAGTAACACTAACCCAATTTCTTCAATATGACAATAGAGCTTGCTATTGCGAATTACACCAGTAGTACCCCACAGGCTACCTTTCTTCTCTATCACTTCCGCCATCCCAATTTCTTCTATCCACCTAGCTCTTGACACCTCCGTCCTTCGCTTAGTCAAATTCACACGAATTAGTATGAAATAGCTAACTATATAACATGTAAGAAGTATCATTTGCAATTTCAACCTTTTCCGAGGGCTATTTTATAAACCTTATGTATTGGTTGGGTAGAATGGTAACCTGATTTGGGTTTTGGGAAGAGAAGAATTGCTAATATTCGGAGAAGAAGGTAGAAAGGGGTTGAAGTGGTGTTCTTCTGACTCATCTTCTAGAAAAAAGTTCTTCTGTTGTTCATTTCTCTCTTGGTTCACTGCTCTTTCTTTTCCCTTTCTTCGTCTCCTAGTCTCTCCTTCCATTTTACATACTTCGCCATCCATGGCTGCTTGCTCTTCCACCTTGAAGTTCCTCCCGGAGTGCATCAAGGTCGCCTGAGGAAAGGGTGCGCTCGGCGATGCCATGAACTCCTCCTCTCAAGTGGCGCAGCCGATCAATGACTCTTGCCACTTCTTCTCCAGCTCAGACGCACCGTATCGAGTCCGTATCCTCTGAGATATCTCAATTTTTGCGTGACCGACGTGTCCGGTGCCTATTCGGGAAACTGTAGGGGCCCAGTTTTATTTGAGCTTTGAGATTCGTGCAGAACGTATTTGAACGATTGAGATATTCCAAAAAGTCACGCAAAGTTTGAGATATCTCAGAGGATGCAAATTCCACCGTATCCGGGTCGGGTGCGTATCCTCTGAGATATCTCAATTTTTGCGTGACTGACGTGTCCGGTGCCTATTCGAGGAACCGTAGGGGGCCAGTATTATTTGAGCTTTGAGATTCGCGTAGAATGTATTTGAACGATTGAGATATTCGAAAAAGTCACGCAAAGTTTGAGATATCTCAGAGGATGCGATTTCGGTCTACTTCAGGGCTCAGGCGCACTCTGCAACTTTTAATGAAGAGGCCCACTGGACTCGACCTAAACTTCCGCATTGATACCCCAAGTTTCTAATTTACATTAATGAAGAGCAATTTTTATACCAGAAGGATTTAGTACTTCATCATAGCTTATATTTATTTTCAAAAGCTAAATTATTGATCCGAATCGTCCAACATGATATTCATATTAAAATGTGTTTGAAAACCAAATTTTATAATTTTGAAATTCTTTTACTATTTTTTTAGATAGATACAAAATCACTGTTTTTAAAAAGTCAAAAACTGTGATTTTACATCTATCTTAAAAAATAGTAAAAAAAAATTCAAAAATTATAAAATTTCATTCCTAGACATATTTTAGTATGGATATTATGTTGAGCAGTTCAGATCAATAGTTTGGACTTTGAAAATAAATATATTATATATTAGATATAAAAAATATAAGGTATTGGAAGCCTCCTCTTTTTATATTGTTACAAATTTCAGAATATTTCCAATACAAGTTATACTGTGAAAAACTGAAAATCATCATTATACTATATGTCAACGCAGAGTCCAAAATTAATGTCTGTTTGAATACCAGAGGATAAAACAATACCAACAACAACAATATGATACTCACTTGTTAATTATTACACATGAAAATAGATTAACACTGATTCTATTTGCTTATTCACGAAAATGCTGTAAATTCTATCACAAAAATGTGATGATACATATTTGTTGCCAATAACTAACTAGTTGGTAGCAGTGAATTTAGCTTGGAGCTGGTCAATAATATTTTTGTCCAGTTGGAATGCCTTGGCAAGCACATCGTCAGAGATGGACGGGTTTGACCCGAAAATCGCATTGGCTACTGTAACCACACCAGGGTTCTGACTACTCAAGCCTGATAAAGCAACTGCATTGCTCCAACCTTGGTTGAACTGGAAGTGGATCTGCCCCTGAGGAAAGACAAACACATCACCCTTGTTCAACACCTTTGTGAAGAGTTGATTGTTTGTCGCGGCAATAAAGCCGACATAGAGAGTGCCTTCCATCACAACAAGTATCTCAGTGGCACGCGGGTGATAGTGAGGTGCAATCAAGCCATTTGGTGCAAAATCGAGTCTGGCTAGGGAGATACCGAGCGTGTTGAGGCCACCAAGGTTGGCAGCTGACACTAGTGTTACACTGGAGCCCAAGTTATTAGAAGTGTTGCCAGCTTTGTCGAGGCCAGGAAAGAAAAAATCATCTGCGGTGACAGCATTCGGGTTCTTGCAAACAAACCCATTTACAACGACTGCATAATTCAATCATATGCCTTGTTAGATTTTGTCAAATGAAACATATAATTTATATATGATTGTAATCAGTGTTCTAAATAGCACGCTATAGCGATGCAATAGCGACAGTATAGTATTTTCGGACCTTAAATACTAAGCTATAGGATAAAAGTGCGTTATTTCAACTACGACTGCTATAGTGGTAATAACGGTCCGCTATTTGCGCTACGCATTATATCGCACGCTAATACACTATGCTACTTAGGCTTTTATTTAAAGGTCCAAACTGAATTTTTTTTTAAGGATCAAATTTTTCACAAAAACTGAAATTGCATTACTTATGCTATATAAGACTTTAGATAATGTCGATAATTAGTAGAAATATAAAACATATTTTTTTAAACAAAAATGCTATGTAGGATAGCTTCCGCTATAGCTACGCTATCTGCAATAGCTTTTTATTTAGCCTTTATGCAATGACATGATAATCGCTGTTTAGAACCTTTATTTTGATTAGTAATGACATGCGTACCTTGAGACATTGGATCAGTGACACAGAAGTCCTGAAGTTGGCTTGGATCAGAACCAAAAGCATGAGAAATGGCAAGTGCAAAGAGAGCAAGGAACAAGAAACGGGAAGCCATGGTTCTCTTTTCCTTTCAGATAGTGTGTAACAAGAGAGAAATTGTGTTGATATGAAAACAAGCATGCATATATGAGAGTATATATAGAGAGTAGGATTTGAACTGGTAATGACAAGGGTCAAGAGAGCTGGTGAACTTTCGAAATGTTCACATGTTTAAATTTGAACCATTCAAACTGTAATATATAGCTTAAATTGGTACGTAATTAACTTTCAAAAAGTGGGTATGGAATTATTCAATACTGGTGGCTTTCAAGATTGTTAACCTTTCTAATTAACCACATATAGTTATGATACAAAGTTTCAAACTCAAATTGAATACATGGGAAACTATATATGGCACTATGAACTGTACAGTTTGAATAAAGCAAAAGTACTATTTCCATTTGTAAAAGTTAATGAATTATACAGTTTGGATTTACATCCCAGCTATAATTACCAGATCTAAATTAACCCATTGGTCAGATAAAAATTAAATTGAACCAGATGTACTTGGGATCTGACTCCGCTGCTCTCCAAATAGAAGAGCAGGACCTTATTATTCAAATCTCAGTCATTCATCTGCGTTGAGATTCCTGCATAAAAAAATTCAACAGTTGAGATTAGAATTACTCGGGATCCGACTCTGCTACTCTCCAAATAGGAGAGCAGGACCTTGTTATTCAAATCTCAACTGTTCATCTGTGTTGAGATTTGTGCATGAAAAAATTCAACAACTGAGATTATAATTACTCGGGATCCTACTCCGCTACTCTCCAAATAGGAGAGCAGGATCTTGTTATTAAAATCTAAGTTTTTAATCTGTGTTGAGATTCGTGCATAAAAAAATTCAACAGCTGAGATTAGAATTACTCAGAATCCGACTTCGCTGCTCTCCAAATAGGAGAGCAAGATCTTGTTATTCAAATCTCAGCCGTTCATCTGTATTGAGATTCGTGCATGAAAAAAATTCAACAGCTGAAATTAGAATAACAAGGTCAGATAAAAAAATCCACTTCTATTTTATTATGCATATATTATGGTAGTTATAAAGATCTAAATGAGATGTCCTGATTTTCTTTGAAAGTGATTAGCAGCATATGAAGATTTCAAATATAGTCATACCAAACGCCAGGAAAATAAGGCGTAATGACATCAGGCATGTCTCTAGAAATTAGAATTAGACCTGTGATGCGACGACTGGGTAATCTATCCATCAATTCTTAATTCATGTGCTGTTGGCTAAGTAATCAATTTTATTTTTTTCCTTCTCGAAGCAACAGGTGGTTACCTGCTCAGGTTGATATTAGTTCACCTTTTCCAAGTAAGTTCTATACGAGATAGGAGTAGGTCCGATGGTCATCGCACCTACTTTTAGGTTCAATTAGCTCTAACACCATACGATTAGCGTTAAGTTTAGTGCGCACGGAAATTGAAACAAACCTGCACGTATTTTAATGTACTAAATACGGATCTTCATGCAATCGAATGATCATTTCACCCATCGAACTAAAGTAGGTCCGATGCCCATCGGACCTACTCTGAATTCGTTCTACACAATATAACCTGGTTGGAACTTGTTGAGATTGTTCTCTACATGATCGCAACATTTCATGTTTATCAAAGAAACAAATTAATGGAGTTAATTAGATAAATTTTGTTACATTTATTTTTGACTCTTGATCACATTTTTTTTATAACTCAAATTAAAAGTTTCCTTGAGATAAACAGTGTAGCAGAGAATCTTTACTATGAGAGCATATAAAATTAAGAGATGGCATCCAAGCTATGTTACTCGGATACTCTGGATTAGGCTTCGTACCCGTGTCGGACATGTATCCGATACCGACACGCGCCCGATACGGCATAGATACGTATCCGATACGCCAGCTGGTGTATCGGCTTACGTGGCGTGTCCTCAAATCACTGATACGGTCTCCGATACGGATTGACTCGCTGCGATACGCCTCAGACACGTCTGTGATACGTTTCTGAAACGGCTGGTCCACTGTGGACCGCGTAGAAACCCCTCCCAGTGCGTGGTCTACCGTGCACCGCACCAATCACCCTATAATTAAAATAATAAAAAATACAAATTGCCGTATTTAATTTAATTTATATAATACAAAATAATAATATAATTAAAATAATAAAAAATTATATATATAATAGATGTATCGTATCCTTATTTTTTAAAAATTGCCGTATCGCCGTATCCGTATCGTATCCGATACGATACCTGTACCCGTATCCATGCAACATAGCATCCAAGACACTGATTATTGAAGAAAACAAGAATGTTTGATTTATCCCAAATTGTAATGCCTTTCAGATTCCATATACAAATATTTCATATATGCAGGGACATATTACATATATGATTTATTTTTATTTTTATTTTTAGGCATGTACCAGGTGTTTTTTGGGCTATAGTTTTTTTTTTTTTGGGGTACATACACATAATAATCAGTATTTTTTTAGTCCACCTCCAAAAGACTATCGAATTGATTTTAAACGATGAATCCAAACAGTTTAAATCTATCTACTTCGTGAATGATGCATGTACATACACAAATTTTAAGGGGGAATTTCATGTATACCCCTCAAAAACTTCAAAATTACGTATTTCTCCATCTAAAGTTTAAAATTACATATTTCCCCCTCTAAACTTCAAAATCTCACAAATTTACCTATTTTTATTATCATTTATAATAAAACTCATTCTAAATTTATAAAATACTCATTTTACTCTTTATTAAAAATATATAAAGATCATATCGTGGATCACAGCAAAAAAATCGCTAAAGCGCAAGGCGATTACAATGGCGGCTCATGGTGAATGGCAAGTAGTGACTAGAAGAAGGAGGTTCCCCCCAGCCTGGCGCAACCAGCCCCGCATAGTACCTGACCCCGTTCGTCCCTACATCCCCTACCTTACTAAGAGGACATACGCACAAGTCTTGACGGCCAACTCCTCCGGCTCAGCATCCTCTGAGGGTTCAACAAGGTCAGCAAGCTCATTCAGGAGCTCCCAACTCGTGGCGAGGCCAAAGTCCCCCCCAATACCGCTTGGAGTAACCCGGTTCCTATCCCCACACAGCCCTACCACTCTCCGATTCCCTCCCTCTGTCAACTTTCCGGAGTGGAGGGGACGATGCTTCAACTGTTGCCGGTTTGGTCACACTGCTTCACGCTGCCGGAATCCCCGCAAATGCGGCAAATGCTGGGCTGATGGCCATATTGCAAGTAGATGTACGGTTACCACGCTAAACTATGCAGTTGAGCCTTTCATCCCTTCCACAGCGGCGACACCAGTCGGGTCTGAACCGGACTTCAAGGACCTCTTGCTAGGAGAATCTAAACCTCCCCAACCGGACATGCCAACCAACAGGCCCAAGAAAATTATGTGTTTCATGGAGAAGGACGAGGCCTACTCTCAAGAACTAGAAAGGCTAAGCCGGGTGGTAGTCATGACGGTAACAATCCAAGAATTCTCAATAAACACACAGGAGATACTCCAGCTGGCTGTAGCCACCAAGCTGGCAAGGGAAGAAGAGCTCAGAATTGCTCAGCTATCTACCAACCGCTACCTTATCCATCTACCCCGGGGTTTAGCGGTCGACACTTTCATCAAGGCCCTACCTAGAGTTCTGTGGGAACGGGGCCTTGACTTCCAACAATGGAGCGCGATCGATGATGCAAAGGTAACCATGCCACGATTTAAGCTCCTCATTGACCTCATAAGGCTGCCGATAAGTTTATGGAATGAAAAACGGGCAAGCAAGGCAGTCACAGACTTTGGGGTCTATCTCGGCACAGTACAACCGGAATGCAAGACAGACTTCTCTGCCTGGCGGATAGCAGTCGCCACCGATGATCTCCAACGTATTCCAGAGTCCATCGGAGTTGTAATCGGTGGTTTGGAATACCCGGTTATGGTCTCACCGGTCACATGGGAAAAAGGCGCCA
The DNA here is from genome assembly GCA_964058825.1 of Carex arenaria. Classification (NCBI taxonomy): domain Eukaryota; kingdom Viridiplantae; phylum Streptophyta; class Magnoliopsida; order Poales; family Cyperaceae; genus Carex; species Carex arenaria. Next base: position 435,136 of record CAXKVW010000300.1, on the reverse strand, counting down.
TTTACCAGGTGACTGATTTCCCTGTCCAACAGCCTAAATACCCCATGCCGCCGCCGCCGCCGTCACCCACGGCAGAGGAGGAAGACATCGAGATGGAACTTATGCTGTGGGCAAACCCACAATAGACCTATCGGGATGACCTCATTACTTGCTCCAGGAGAGTGCTCCATGACTTATGTAGTGGTCTGCACCCAGCAGCAATACCGCCGGAGCTCCGGTCACTACTGGAAGGACCGGAAAACTTCAAGGAGGTACCCATGGCGGACATGCAAACCCTAATGGCGGCCACAGATGATCCGAACAACTTCATAGCGCATGGGAACCAGGAGGTGGGTCAATCAAGCTACATTAAGCTGGGAACCACACAAAATCCCCCGCAGGGAAGCCACACGGCATCCGAAATCCATCCTCCAACGGATAACTGCACAAATTTGGACGTATATGACAGGGAGCCTTCCGCATACGGCCCAAATTCGAGTAACGACAACCCACATCGGGATTGTGACCGCATCCTAGTACAAGGTACTGTTTGCCAGCTTCCAGAAACGGAAAAAAAACACCCCCACGGAAAGCGAGATAGGAGGGGTTGCGACTGGCGACCATCGAATGAGTCACACAACAATACCGAACCAACCCGTTATGGCATCAACCAGCTTGACCAATCCACAATAGATCCGAAGGAAGCAAAAAGCAGTCATCACTATCCCAAGAATCTCCAACAGGCTACCAAACAATAAATTGGGGACTTCTATACATGGGCGTTTATGTGGCATGATTGCTATGGGAAAGAGAGTCAGGAAACAGGATCAACCAACAAAAGTCCATTTCGACCTTCAGCAACACACAAATGTCTGGACAAGGCCACAGGAAACCCAAGTGGTGACTCCCATGCCACAAAACGGCACTACGATCTCCACGCATCAGTTATCTTCCGTTAGCGGGCCAAGCAAGCCCATTGAGCCCCAAGGAGGAAGGCCTCAAGTGACCACAAAAAGAAAACAACTGGGCCAAACAGCTAGAAGGGAGAAAACAAAGAAAAAAGACACCAAGGAACAGGCAGAACTCAAATTTAACCCAGAAGGCTATTTTCAGGCCATAGTGCCCAAGGAGCATTGTGCGAATATTGCAGCTAATTGTGGTGTGTCCCCTGAAAATGTGCTCAAGGCCCTCCAAGATGACAATGCTCAGAGACAAACTCAGCACCGCCCCAGCACTCCGGCCACTAACACCACCCCTGGAGACACGGATATCAATCCAGTAGAGGCATCTGAGCAGGTCAATGTTGACCCAAATTCCGACGGCGACCTTGACACTGACATGGAGGAAGAGTAATGCCTGTGCCCACAGCGATGAAGTGCATCAAGCTTTTTGTGTTTTTTCTTGCTTTGCTTGTTCGTTGATTTCTAGTTTATTAATGAGTAAAAAATCAAAATCTTAACTTGGAATTGTAGGGGATTAGGAGCAGCAGACAAGTGTAATGTAGTTAAGGATGCTATTCGATCATCTAGATGTGATATTTGCATGTTACAAGAAACCAAAATTAGTGATTTTCAGTTGAGCTATATGGCCCGCATTCTTCCTTCATTTTTTGATTTAAACTGTATGTATAATAACTCTATAGGCACATCAGGCAGAATCATCTTGGCTTGGAATTTTTTTTTTGAATTAAAGGTATGCTGGGCCACGCCACATTCAGTCACAGTGACACTCGCACACACGGGGTCCGGTCAGGAAGCACAATTCACAGCCATCTACGGCCCCAGCGTTGATAGCAAAAAACCGAGTTTCATCAGGGAGCTTAGGGGGCTGACAGCACTTATCACGCGGCCTTGGGTTTTGGCAGGCGACTTCAACCTAGTCCGGTGGCTTATAGACTGTTCCGGAGACATGCGGGGCATCCAATTAATGGACCTCTTCAACGACTACATAAGGGCTGAAGGTCTCATTGATATCCCCATTACCAACAGAGACTACACGTGGTCCAACAAGAGAGACTGCCCCTCCTTCTCAAGAATTGACCGAATCCTGGTCTCAACCGATTGGACCAGTCATTACCTGCAAATCAAGGGAGAAGCTTTGGCAATGGTGGTCTCTGATCACGCTCCACTATTAATCTCTTGCTCTAACGGTGCACCAATACACAGACAACAGCGATTTGAAACATTTTGGTTTAATTATGACAAACCAAGAGCCTTATTGCAGCAAATCTGGCAGGCCACCCAACCACACTCCTCAGCTGATCAGATGAGTAACTTTTACAACAAAACCAACTCGTTACATAGAGCCCTAGTAGATTGGCACAAAAAAGATCTTAATAAGATGGAATTGCAATTAAATCTGTGTAAAGAAGCTGTTTTATTCTTTGACAGGATTGAAGAAAAACGGAGGCTGCAGGGATATGAATTCAGAATTCGGGGCAGAATCAAGGAGAGGGCATATGAATTAGCCAACAATCTTGAAGAACGCTGGCGGCAACGATCGCGTTGTAATTGGCTGAAACAAGGGGACAAAAACACACGGTACTTTCACGCTTGTGCATCGGCACGAGTGCGCCGGAACCTAATCCAAACCGTACAACACAATGGCATCTTAGTTACAGATTTACCCCACATAAAATCGGTATTCCTCCAACAGATTCAAACCCTGTTGGGCACCTCTGCCCAAATTGATCACTTTGAACCTTCAATCCTATACCCGGCCACAGCTAACCCTGACTTAAACCATCTGCAGAGCCCGTTCTCGGCTCTCAAAATTGACCAAGGAGTCAAACAACTGGCAAACAACAAAGCCTCGGGCCCTGACGGGATCCTAAATGAGTTTTTAAAAACATATTGGACGAACATTAAACATGACATCTACAGAATCATGGCTGACTTTCATCAGGGCAGATTACAGCTAGGATCCTTCAACTGCGCCAATGTAGTAATGGTTCCAAAATCAGTGGCCCCAATCACGGTATGTGGATACCGGCCTATCAGCATTATCAACATTTTGACAAAACTGATTTCCAAAATCCTTTCCAACAGGCTAAGAAGTGTACTGCCAAGTCTCATCTCAAAGAACCAAACCGCCTTTATGCAAGGACGCCAAATATCTGAGACGTTCATAGCAACACGGGAAATATTGCAGCATATTGCTAAATCCAAACGAGAAGCAGTATTTATGAAAATTGACTTTGCCAAGGCATTTGATACAATAGAGTGGGAATTTCTTAAAGCTGTACTAAGGGCTCGGGGATTCCCGGCAAGATGGGTTACTTGGATTGACTCTTTGCTAACCTCAGCCTCATCCAGAGTAGTCATTAATGGAGAGCCATCAGAGTTCTTTTTTCACAAATGGGGATTAAGGCAAGGCGACTCGTTATCCCCGATGCTTTTCAATATCATGGCTGATGTCTTTCAAAGAATGATAGAAGCCATGAATAGAGAATTGAATATCGGGATCACTGGTAAGATAAAGGATTCTCTACTGGCGTACCAGTACGCTGATGATACCGTCGTCATCGCCTCAGCAGACATATCAACCCTCATCTCCCTTAAACTGATTACACGATTATTTGCTTCAATCTCGGGCCTTCAAATCAACTATAGCAAAAGCATCTATGTACCGATCAATGTGCCGGCCTCGAGGGAAGAGCATATTTCAGCAATACTAGGATGCACTCGTGAGGATTTTCCAATTACATACTTAGGGATGCCACTTTCCATTAACAAACCAAAAAAGGAGAGTTTCCTGCCACTGATTGAAAATGTGGAGCGAAAATTAGAGGGATGGCAAGGCAAATTAATTTCAAGGGGAGGTCGCTTACAGTTAGTCAATTCCGTCCTATCAGCGATTCCCACTTACCACATGATGAGCTTCAGGTTGCCACAGTGGGTCTTACACAGAATAGATAAAATACGACGCTCATTCCTATGGGGCAAGGGCGACGGCAGCCAGAAAGGTATATCTCTCACTAGTTGGCAGGTGGCATGCCGGCCAAGAAAATGGGGCGGCTTAGGTATTGCCAACCTGAACATCACTAACATTTCCTTACTGCTACGATGGTGGTGGAAATTGTATCATGAGAGAGAAGGCCTATGGGCAACGACGATCGATTGCCTTCGAAGGAAAGGATCCCAGATAGATGGCCCTCTAATCTAGAATTGTACGGGATCCTTCTTTTGGAACCAACTTCAGTCCCTCAGGCCGACTTTCAACAATTTCACTCAATGGGAAATAGGTGATGGAGGATCAATCTCGTACTGGCATGATAGTTGGATCCCCGAAAGCTCTCAGACAAAATCGGTAATCGCTCCCCGATCGACGCAATCGCTGGTTAGTCTTAGAGAAGCATGGCCACAGAGACAGGAGATTGACCCCAACTCAGATAATACTCTGACAGTCAACTTTGGGTCGGGCCAAGATCAGTTAAGGTGGACAGCTCACAGCGCGGGCCAATATACCTCCAGGTCAGTTTATAACTCTCTCACTACATCTGAAGCAACTTCTTGGGATTTCCTTTTCACCTGGAGCGCACCGGTACCGCCTTCAGTAAGATTCTTCACATACCTTATGCTAACTGGCAAGATTCTGACAAGGGAAACCTTAAGCAGAAGAGGTATGGTACTGGACAGATCCTGTGTTCTTTGTCAAAATTGCCCAATTGAATATGCATTGCAGGTTTGGTTTCAAATGGCCACACACCTCAAATTCAGACTGATGTGGCCAGCCGCAACAATACATGACATATGGCAGACTTCTTGGAACAACTTCCACGGAAAACATGTTCACAGGCGCAAAAACTGGGCAGCTTTTTTCATTGGGACAGTGTGGCATATCTGGAAGCAACGCAACAATGTTATCTTTAACGATACCAAATTTCATCCGAGGATTGTGGCTACAAGGGCGATGCAGGAAGTCAACTTGTGGTTAAGATTATGTTAATACATAAATGAGAGATTCTGCTCTTATTGTATTATTCATGCATATTTTTGCTGTTTCTTTTATCTCCCTCTGTCACAGGATGTGGGACAAGGAGTTGATGTAATGTAAACACTATTTTCTTAATATATATCCCCTGGCAGCCTCTGTCAGGTATTTCAAAAACAAAAAATATATAAATTTAATAAAACTCAAATTATTTGAATTTGAAGGATTCTTCTACCGTCCAATCCATGCGCATCGCATTAAGATTTGTGCGAGTTGCTTCAATATTTGTGCTAATCTAATGCGCACGAATCTTAAAGCAATTTCGATTAGCGCGTATCACATTAAGATTTGTGTATGTTGCTTCAATATGCGTGCATTTTTGCATCAAGATTTGTGCTGATCTTGTGTGCACAAATCTAAAAGCAATTCGGACGGTAGATGAACCGTTCATATTCAAATTTGAGTATGATAAGATTTATATGCTTTTAATAAGGAGTAAAATAGGTATTTTATAAATTTAGAATGAATTTTAATATAAAAGACAATTAAATGGGTAAATTTGTGAGTTTTTGAAATTTAGAGGGAGAGTATGTAATTTCAAATTTTCAAGGGGGAAATACGTAATTTTGAAGTTTTTGAGGGGTATATGTGAAATTTCTCCTAAGTTTTGAATTCATTTAGCACATGGTCAAGTGGTAAAAAAACATGAACATTTTATAAGTTATTTTTTAAATTATTTTATGTATTCATTTTTCATCATTTTTTGACTGCTTGATCATGTACTAAATGAATTCGAAATTTTAAATTTTTTGCATGTATATGCATCACTCACGAAATATATGGATTTCAAATTTTTAATAGTTTGGATTCGTTGTTCGAAGTCAATCCGGTAGCTTTTTTGAGGTGTGAGCACCAACCCCTCTTGGGGATCAAAATCTGCTCCTTTTCTTGAGAAAATGAGCACCCTCCTATTCTTCCATCCGGATCGTTGAAAATTCATCGTGCGTCTTCGATTAGATCTGAATCATTTTAATAGATTGAATTAATTTAAAAATAAAAAGTAATTGAGACCGTACGATGGATTTTGAACGATCCGGATGGAAGAATAGGAGGACCCTTCTTTTCTCAAGAAAAGAAGCGGAGTGGGTTCTCCCTCTTGGTGGGCACATCACACTCTAGTTTGGTGTATATGGATGCCAGAAAGCAAAGCTTGGTTATTATGTGTATTAGGTATAAATGTGTAATCATGAATGAATTCACATCCGGTGCATTACCTGCAAAGGGAATTTTTTACAATTAGTGGATCTGGACCGTTCTTTTTAGCTTGGCACGAATCTGAAAGCCAAATAATACTGCCCCTTTTTCCTGAATCTCAAACCGATTGAGATTTAATCTCAAACCGCAAAGTGAGGCTCATCTTCTACGGTACCTGAGAGACATTGGTCCATCATGAATGACCCCCATAAGTTATGAACCATTTGTTTATTACATGCCATTGCTGGTTGTGCACATACTTCAATGATTGGAATGTGTTTCTTTTTCCCTCCTAATTCTTTTGTATTTTTATAACTGTCTCTCACTGCAAAACACTCATTTCGATTCTAGTTTAAAAATATACATACTGTAGACCACCTTTTTCATTTAGTAATACACAAATATAAAGGAACGAAAAGCAAAAATTTTAATTGTAAACAATATAAAAATGGAAAGTCTAAGCTTTTCCTTAGTATAAGCAAATAAAATTGTACAAATTTGTAGTATCTTAATTTTTTTTATTTATTTCTTGAATTTGTACCATCAAATAAAAAAAGTGAACTTGAGGTGTGACTTGTGAGGTTTATATATAACATTTTTCTTATTATTAATAATTTCAATGCTGATCTTATCAATTCTTTTCAATTTATTTTTTGTACCAGCAAAAAATAAATATTTCCGGCGTACAATATTGATTCAGTATGTTTGGTTGCAAAACAAAAATAGCTAAAATAGTCAGATTAAGAATAGCTATTGTTTGTCTTATTAGAATATTCAAATCTCAAAACTCTTAGAAAAAACCTATTATATATTAAAACAAAAAGTTTGGATTCACTATTCTAGCTATTCTAACTCAACTAAATACTAAATAAACTATTCCAAATAATTTAATCTCAAGAATAGTCTATTTTAAATCCAATCAAACATAATGACATATAATGAAAACAGTAACATGATGTTTTAATTTTTGGGGATCTTAAATTAAGACTCTGGTCTCTCATTAATTAGAAATTCCATATTTAATAAAGGTACAACTTACAAGCGCAAACGCCAATATGAAATTGTGAAGTCAGAATAAATGAAAATTAGAAGAACAGGTCTCCTCTTCAACTAGCCGTTACAGGTCCCAATGAAAAAGATAACTGCTGTCCAGCCTAGGATTCCTTTCTGTTCCGCTAATCACGCAACGGCTCTTTTGTTGCTCTTCTCGCGTGTCCATGGGCCCCACTCATATTCCAATCCTCTCCAGTATAATCCTTCCACCCCCTCACAATTTTCACTTTCCATTATCTGTCCGATGTAATCATGAAACTAACAGTGATTTATGCACTGGAGAGTATAGTGAACTGCTTTCGGTCCCTTCGACGACCTAACGGCTCTTAAAGTCACCTGGTCGTAGCCAGGTCATCAATTAATTGACCTTACCTTTATTACGTGCTGCTCTCGAATTAGGAAGTACTGGAGACGTCCACTCCTATTTAGACCGTCAGATCCTCACGTGATGTAGAATGTGACTTGAGAGTAGGTCCGATGGGCATCGGACCTACTTTGGTTCGACGGGTTAAATCACCGTTAAATTTTCCTTATGATTCGTGTGAATCTGCTTCGGTTTCCGTGGGCACAGATCTTGAGATAGATTGAACGGTCATAGATCTGTTGAACCTAAAGAAGGTCCGATTGGCATCGGACCCACTCCGTTCTCGATGTGGAATATTAATGATCGGAGTATTCTACACTGGAGACGAAACAAACCAACCTCTCTTTAATAGGCTTCATCTATTCCTACACTGGACCTCACCTCATTCCACCCGCCACCTTGTCCCTGTTTCTTCATTAGAAATAAGCAGGGAGGGAGAGAGGGAGAGAGGCACAAAACCTTAGTTTTACCCATACTACTCTACCTTTACTAATGGCTGTGGAGGTGAAGACAGAGGAATCGAGCATCCCACAAGAAGAAATGGTTGAGAAAAAGCTCGAGGCCGACACCGATACAGATCTAGTACCAGTACCAGTTCTGACTGAGAAGAAGATCGAAGCTGAGGCAGTGACAGTACCGGTGGTTGAAAAGGCTGCTTCCTTCAGGGAGGAGAGTAACTTCCTCTCAGACTTGAAGGAGAGTGAGAGAAAGGCTCTCTTTGATTTGCGTGCACAAATCGAGGAGGCTATTTCAACTAAGACTTTGTTCGTAGGGAAGGAGAAGGAGAAAGAGAAAGAGAAAGAAGCAGATGGAGAAGAGGTGAAATGCGTAGATGAAGGGGACAAACTCGAAGAAGAGGTAAGAATACTGAACCAAGAATATTTTGTTCTCTGTAAAATTTCTGGTTCGTATATGTTATGTGCACCAGGTGTTTTATAATTTGGAAGACAGATCAATTTTAGCTCTTAGTTTTTTTTTTTTTGGGATCTCACTCTCAGCATTTGATCGAAGAACAAAAAAAATAATGATTTATACCTTTTGATTGTACCATAATTTAACTTGGAATGACACATTTCCCTTGCAATTTGATTTATCTGTCATCTGATTTACTAGAAACACAATACTGTAGAATAGCAAAATTTACAGCAGAAAACCATCAGTACAGTAATTTAAGACATGCAAAGATGAACACGTACCGTACTAATTTAGCACTTGACTGATTTAATTTAATTTATAGGTATTTCTCTGGGGAGTCCCTTTATCACCATCCAAAGGCACCGATTCAACAGATGTTTTACTCCTCAAGTTCCTTCGTGCACGTGAATTTAAACCCAAAGAAGCTTTTGATATGCTCCAAAAGACCCTAATCTGGCGCAAATCCCAAAAAATTGACTCCATACTCTCGGATGAAAAGGATTACTCGAATACCGATCTTGATGAGGCGTGCTATATAGATGGTAGAGATCGTGAAGGCCACCCTGTGTGCTATAACATTTTAGGGGTTTTAGCCAATGCGGGTTTGTTTGAAACCGAAGAGGGAAGAGAGAGTCTGGTGAGATGGCGAGTGCGTATGATGGAGAAGGGAATTGGGATGTTGGATTTTGAACCAGGACAGGTTGTATCATTGACACAGGTTGTAGATCTGAAGGATGCTCCCCGTCCCGGTAAGAAAGGTGTGCGAGCTGTGCTTAAACGGGTTGTGGATGTTCTGCAAGATAACTATCCAGAAATGGTTGCACGAACTGTGAGTACTTTATATTAATTTAGTTTTAAGTTTATTTCTATCTGAGAGATTTTTCCTATATAGAGAGAGGGTAATTTGTACTTGCAATTAAAAAAAATATTGTTCGAGGGATTAGCGTCAAATTCAAAATTGTCATAAAGAGTTATGCAAATGTGCTATGCAACCATTTATATTTGGTTCTTGATCTTTAAAGTAATGTTCATATTTTTATACAAAAACATTGAAGAATTGCATCTCTAGTTCTCTTATTATACTGTTGACATGGTAGTTGTCATTTTATATAACAATTCATAAATTGTTATCAGTAGTTTACTATTATTGTTCAATACTAATTAAATGCTTTCTTTGTTATGATGTAGATCTTCATCAATGTACCATTTTGGTACTATGCACTGAGCGCTATCGTCTCTCCCTTCTTAACCCAAAGAACCAAGAGCAAGTTTGTCTTGTCCCGTCCCGCCAGGACAACAGAAACTCTTCTCAAGTAATCTCTCTCTCTCTCTCTCTCTAAATGATCATACTGGGAAGCAGATTGTCTTGGTACCAGAATGGCTTCCATTGTACCATAATGGCGCATTGCTTCTATGCTTTGTCTGAGCTATAGAGAGGCACATTCTGTACCTATTGGTACAGGTCTCAGCAAAGCCATGAGCAAGTGTTTGTGATGACAGGTTCATTATTACTGTACCCAGTACTGGTAATGACCAAGGTTGATTTGTGGCACCATAATCATGGACTTAGTACTTGTTTAAATGATGCACCTCTCCGATTGGTGTTTGATGAGATGTACAACTTGATTAAACAGGTACATATCAGCAGAAGCTCTACCAGTTGCATATGGTGGTCTCAAAAGAGAAGGTGACACCGAGTTCTCTTTGGAAGATGAAGTTTCAGAGTTGTTTATCAAAGCCAATTCAGCTGAAACTATTGAAATTCCTGCCCCACAGGTTTTATAGTATATTTTCAATTACACCACAGTCATACATTATCAATTAAATGATGTAGTTTATATAGGTTCTGTTGTTAGAATGGTTTGGATTTTTCTTGAGGGAGTTTTTTTAAGGGAACTTCTGCATACACATTCCTAAAATTTATTATTATTATTATTTTTTTTTTAAGATAAAGAACTTTGCAGCAGAGCTTCAAACAGAAACCATTTGTAGTTTATTTGTAATAAAATTTCTTTTATTGGGAACTTTTGCAGAATTACCCTTGGAAATGTACTTAATCGTATAATTGAAAATGAATGTAGGTTGGGTCTACACTTGTGTGGGATCTGTCTGTGATAGGTTGGGAGGTGAATTACAAAGAAGAATTTGTACCAAGTGATGAAGGATCTTATGCTGTGATAATTCGGAAAGGTAAAAAGATGAATTCACAAGAGGGACTGGTTCATAATTCCTTTAAAAATAATGAAGCCGGGAAAGTTGTTCTGACAATCGAGAATAATACTCAGAAGAAAAAGAAGGTTCTGTACCGGCACAAGGCTAAGTTTCTTCCTGTTAAGGGGTGTTAAATGTTCTATGCATTTTTATTATAGTAGTTCTGTGTATGTTATGTGATTGGTTGGGAGGTTTCTGGGTAGCATTTAATTATTCTTTTAAGTCTGCGGGTGTCCTATGAGATATATCTTTTCTTGTGGAGTTATTTCATGAGTTATTTTTTATATAGATTATTTTGTTATTGCAATTTACTTAATAGATTATTGTGAGTTAAAGACCATATTGCAACAAGTGAGTCTATGGTATTATGCATATCACGATTTAGTTCGTAATACGGATCAATATTTTCGTTTTCAAAATTCTAACCGTCGATCCAAACCGTTCAAAATGATTTTCATATGAATATGTACTGACAGACCAAATTTTATATTTTTTAGAATTTTTTAACTATTTTTTAAGATAGGTGGAAAATTCTAAAAAATAGTATTGAATGGTTCTGGTCAACTATTTAAAAAATAGTAAACAAATTCTATAAATATAAAAATTGGTCAGCAAGTAGATATTCATATGAGGATCATATTGAACGGTTCTAATCAATGTTATCAGAACCGGACCGAGTATTGACTCGGTAAAGCTTCGGGTCAACAGTTTACTGGTCGGACCGGTGGGTCAATCGGTTCAACCGTTGGGTTTCTAAACCAGTTGAGTATTATATTGAGTTGTTATCTCTTATCTTATTGCAATGCTAATTGTAGTAATATTATGTGCATAAAGCTTGATTTTAACAAAAATCATTACATAAATAATTAAAGTATAATATTTATAATATTTATATATATTTTTTCTAAATTAGATCGGTATGTACCATTTTTTTTATAATTTACTATATAAATCATCATAAAAGAATAATTATTTTATGATTTTTATTTAGATTGGCACACATGTATCAATGTATGTCATTTTTATATGATCTCGTCACTACATAAATAATACTATATTCATATAATTCACTTTGAAAATTAACATGTTTGGAAAAAAATGCAACATAATGTTTTTGTGCAATAAAAAAAACGCAAGGTTAATATATAAATAAGAAGAATCAATATTTTATTTATTAATATATGAAAACTAATGACTCCCTCAGCAATTCGCCAATTCATGATGCATTTGATATTAAAGTTAAAAAAATATAAAATTAATGGGCCCACTTTTCTAGTTGGACTTTCAGAAATACATTCAACCTTTAAAGAAATGGGTCCCACTGTTATATTTTTCTTCTTCTTTTCTTATTTTCCCTTCTCTTTGTTGTTTTCGGTCCATTTCCTCCAACCAAAACCACTTCTAATCTGAAAATCCCCAAATGAATTTCTTCTAAACCGGTTTTCTGCTTCGAATGGTTCAGCGATTGTTTAGTATAACCTGTCGATTTAACCGGTTTTGACCGGTTCAATAGCATAAGCGATCCTTCAAGCAAACCAAACTGGACTAGTGACCGGGTCCGGTTTTTTTCGGTTTAACCGGCGGTCCGGTCCGGTTTTGATAACACTGGTTCTAATCAACTATTAAAATTTTGAAAACGAAAATATTGACCCATATTATGAATCAACCCGCGATGCATAGTACCATAGACTAACTCTAATAGTCTAATGATGATGATATATGTTTTATTATTCTCTTTTTAGACACGCATACATTATACATATATAAAAAAGTGCAAAATCTAAAATAAAAACCTATTAGCAACAACAAGCTATACACTATAAGAGAGAGATTCCTTTATTTTCACATGTTAGGCTAGTTAATATAGATCAAGCGGGGGCACACTTTGTTCATTCCTGAAGAAATTATTTGGATCAACCTCTGATTTTACTAATGCTAATTTCCTATAATTGTCCTTGAAGTACCTTTTGCCCCACTCTTTATTCTTGAAATAACTCAGGTCTCCATTTTTACTGGTACCCAAATCCAAATCCCTGTAATTTAAATAAGCACCTCTTGGATTTTTTGAAACATAAGGCGTCATAAACTCATAGAAACCCCTAATCCAATCCAAGTTTCTCTTAACACTCTCTGTGCTTTCATCCAACCATGCCACCAAATACTGTATATTGTACAAACTACTATTTCTGTGGGGAAATGGGGTTTCAGATTCAGATATTTCGTCCATTTTTCCTCCTAATGGATCAATAATCATCAATGTCAGTGATGCATTACTTGTTAGTAAATTATCCCAAATCCTTTTCCAAACAAACTCAGGGATTTGACTTGTCAAGAAGTCTGATTTGGCTTTGAATGGGTATTTGACCTGGGGTTCTCTCTCAAGTAAAACACTAAGCTGCTCCCCGTTTATGTACCCGGCATAATATTTAACCGTCTCAATCCAACTCATCTCTTGGCAGTCATTCTCTTGCAAATCAAGCAGGGGGAATTTTTCTTCCATTATAGAAAGCAATTCTTCTTTCTCTCCAAGGAATTGAGCTTCAAATGACACTTGCAGTATTCTGTTTCCCTTCTCATCACTTGAAGCCTCAGTATATAGCCTTATAAATAACCTCTCATCAAATCTATAAGCTACATCCTGCCATTGACTACCTTTACTAATAGTGTGTCATTTTGACTAACATTAAATAATTTGGTAAAAATTGTCAACTTAGGCGGCACATATACCAATTTAATTTTATAGGCTAATATGACCCCAAAACTAGCTCCTCCCCCTCCCCTAATTGCCCAAAATAAATCCTCACCCATGGATTCCCTATCAAGTATCACCCCCGTTGCGTTCACCAAGCGTGCATCAATGATATTATCAGAGGACAAACCATACTTTCTCATCATAGTCCCGATTCCACCACCACTTAAATGACCACCAACCCCTACTGTGGAGCATAACCCTGCTGGAAAACCCATGCTCTTGCTTTTCTCGGCTATATGGTAATACAACTCTCCGACTGTTGCACCAGCTTGGACCCATGCCGTGTTATCGGTGATGTTAACATTGATTGAACTCAAGTTTTGCATGTCCAGAACAATGAAAGGAGTGCCATAGGCCACATAAGAGAGGCCTTCATAGTCATGACCCCCGCTTAGTGTTCTAAGTTCAACGTTGTTCGTTCTGCAACAGTTGATGACAGCTGAAACATGAGATTCAAACGTAGGTGTAATTATTGCGAGAGGTTTCGGTGTTCTAGTTGTGTTGAACCTTTGGTTTCTGATGGAGGATTGTAGAATGGTAGAATAGGAAGCTGTGCTTTGTGTGAATAAGAGGTTGTGAGGAATGAAATTTGCCAGTAGGCATTGGATGAAAGGCTCAGAGGTTGCATTGGAATTTTTGGAGATAGTTTGGTTTCCTTTTGTGGGATCAAATAACAAGAGAAAAGAGATCAGGAAAACAAAGCAAGGTGTGAGTAATGAATCCATGACCAATGTTTCTTTTGTGGTCATTGGCGCTTGCCTTCTTATATAGTTTCAAAATGTGGAATTTTGGATGCGTTGAAGAGTCTGGTTACTTGTTTCATTTTGCTTTGATTATAATGGGCTTGACTTGAAATTTCAACTGTTAGTTTGATTTGAGAACCACTTGTATGGATTGGAGAAAGTTCTTCAAAGTAAACTTTCAAATTAACTTGTGATCATAGATTGCAAAATCGGCCGTTCCGGCACGGAATCGGCCGGAGCCGATCCGATTTCAGTCCGATTTACACGGTATGTGTTGTTCCAGTCAAATTTCGGCCGGAACTGTCCAAATTCAGTCAAATTTCGGCCGGAACGGTCTAATTTCAGTCAAATTTCGGCCGGAACGGTGAAATTTCTGTAAGTTTTGTCCGGAATGGGAAAAATCAATTTTTATTTGGCCCCAGTGGGATTCGAACCCAGCACCTGTGGTTCATACACCATGACTCTTGACCACTACACTACTTTTCATTTGTTGTTCAAAAATGGTAGCTATTATATTTAATATATACATGTGTTTTAATAATATAATTAAAATAATAAAAATATATATATAATAGGCGTATCAACATTAATGTGTATTTTTATATGGATATGAAAATGTTGACAATCCTTCATTTGAGTCTACAATGTCTTCTTTTTTTGGTTCTGGATAGCAATACCACCATTTTTATGATAATACAGAAGACGATGAAATGATCCAGCTAGCACGACATAGTTTCTGGCAGTGAAAGAGAGTGTTTTTAGTTGTAATGCTTGTATTATATTGTATTAGTGGATTATTTAATTGTAATCATTTGTCTAAACTTCACAAATTATTTTTTTATCAATTTGTTTCTATTTTTATAGTATAAAACGAGCTTCTGGCAAAAAAGTCCGAGTTTCCGATCCGATTCAGTCGATTTTGACCTATTCATCCGATCCGGATCCCCCGGCCAAAAGTCCGATCCCGATCCCGATTCCGATTCCGATTCCGATTTTTCCTTCTATGCTTGTGATCATAAATGGATAGGAGGAATGGGACCTGACAAGTGGCAAAGGCATAGGACTCAAACAGGAGATGTGATCTAACTCGGATCAAGATAAGGATCTTAACTCGACATCTTAGGACCCGTCGACATCTCTAAAAGAACCAGTTTGATAATCTAAAACGAAGAACACTCACTTTGAGGAGAAAAATGAAGAGAATTGAACTCACGCAACAACTCAAGCACCACAAATTT
The DNA here is from genome assembly GCA_964058825.1 of Carex arenaria. Lineage (NCBI taxonomy): Eukaryota > Viridiplantae > Streptophyta > Magnoliopsida > Poales > Cyperaceae > Carex > Carex arenaria. Next base: position 419,695 of record CAXKVW010000300.1, on the reverse strand, counting down.
ATACTAGTTCCATACAGAAACAACCAGCCAAATTGATTACAACTTACAAGACATAGAGATCATGTCTCCTACTACTAGCACTAACTACCAAATAATCAAACCATCAATTCACAAACAAAAAGAAAAGAAAAGAAAAAAAGAAATCTTCCTTACTTTCCACACACACACCACAACCCACAACTGCAAAAACCAAACATTTAATGCAAACAATAGTGTAACTCTCAAGGGAACTTCTGCATACACATTCCTAAAATTTATTATTATTATTATTTTTTTTTTTTTTTAAGATAAAGAACTTTGCAGCAGAGCTTCAAACAGAAACCATTTGTAGTTTATTTGTAATAAAATTTCTTTTATTGGGAACTTTTGCAGAATTACCCTTGGAAATGTACATAATCGTATAATTGAAAATGAATGTAGGTTGGATCTACACTTGTGTGGGATCTGTCTGTGATAGGTTGGGAGGTGAATTACAAAGAAGAATTTGTACCAAGTGATGAAGGATCTTATGCTGTGATAATTCGGAAAGGTAAAAAGATGAATTCACAAGAGGGACTGGTTCATAATTCCTTTAAAAATAATGAAGCCGGGAAAGTTGTTCTGACAATCGAGAATAATACTCAGAAGAAAAAGAAGGTTCTGTACCGGCACAAGGCTAAGTTTCTTCCTGTTAAGGGGTGTTAAATGTTCTATGCATTTTTATTATAGTAGTTCTGTGTATGTTATGTGATTGCTTGGGAGGTTTCTGGGTAGCATTTAATTATTCTTTTAAGTCTGGTGGGGGTGTCCTATGAGATATATCTTTTCTTGTGGAGTTATTTCATGAGTTATTTTTTATATAGATTATTTTGCTATTGCAATTTACTCAATAGATTATTGTGAGTTAAAGATTGCAACAAGTATAATGATTGATGGAGGAGGGTTCAAATGAACATAAGTTTGTGCTCCAATATGCTCTTCATTTTTTATATCAATTTTCAAAGTCCGAATAGTCGATCGGAACCGCTCAACATTGTTTAGAATAGTCCAAAATTTTATACTTTTTAGAATTTTTTTATTATTTGTTTTCTTAGGTAAATATCACTTTATCGGATGGTCCAAAATCTCCTTAAAACAATGATTTTGATTTCCAAACATATTTTATTTGATCTCTAAAATAATAGTAAAAAAATTCTAAAAAAAATATAAAATTTGATCTCCAAACATATTTTATTATGAAGATCATGTTGAGCGGTTTGGATCTTGTTCAGACTTTGAAAATGGAGATAAATGTTGAAAACATTGGAGCACAATAAAGATGGTACATTTGAACAAGCTTACATATATAAAAAAGTGCAAAATCTAAAATAAAAACCTATTAGTAACAAGCTATACACTATAGATGATTTGTAACAAACATATATAAAAAGTGCAAAATCTAAAATAAAAACCTATTAGTAACAAGCTATACATTCCTAGTTAATATAAATCAAGCGGGGGCACACTTTGTTCATTCCTGAAGAAATTATTTGGATCAACCTCTGATTTTACTAATGCTAATTTTCTATAATTGTTCTTGAAGTACCTTTTACCCCACTCTTTATTCTTGAAATAACTCAGGTCTCCATTTTTACTGGTACCCAAATCCAAATCCCTGTAATTTAAATAAGCACCTCTTGGATTTTTTGAAACATAAGGCGTCATAAACTCATAGAAACCCCTAATCCAATCCAAATTTCTCTTAACACTCTCTGTGCTTTCATCCAACCATGCCACCAAATACTGTATATTGTACAAACTACCATTTCTGTGGGGAAATGGGGTTTCAGATTCAGATATTTCATCCATTTTGTACCATCATTTTGTACTCCAATATGCTCATTTTTATATCAATTTTCAAAGTCTGAATAGTCGATCGGAACCGCTCAACATGATATTCATAATTAAATATGCTTGGAGACCAAATTTTATATTTTTTAGAATTTTTTTACTATTTGTTTTCTTAGGTACAATATCACTTTATCGGATGGTCCAAAATCTCCTTAAAACAGTAATTTTGTACCTATCTAACAAAATAGTAAAAAAATTCGAAAAATTATAAAATTTGGTCTCCAAGCATATTTTATTATGAAGATCATATTGAGCGGTTCGGATCTTGTTCAGACTTTGACAATGGAGATAAAGGTTGAAAACATTGGAGCACAATAAAGATGGTATATTTGAACAAGCTTACATATATAAAAAAATGCAAAATCTAAAATAAAAACCTATTAGTAACAAGCTATACACTATAGATGATTTGTAACAAGCTTACATATATAAAAAAGTGCAAAATCTAAAATAAAAACCTATCAGTAACAAGCTATACACTATAGAGAGAGTTTCCCTAGTTAATATAGATCAAGCGGGGGCACACTTTGTTCATTCCTGAAGAAATTATTTGGATCAACCTCTGATTTTACTAATGCTAATTTCCTATAATTGTCCTTGAAGTACCTTTTGCCCCACTCTTTATTCTTGAAATAACTCAGGTCTCCATTTTTACTGGTACCCAAATCCAAATCCCTGTAATTTAAATAAGCACCTCTTGGATTTTTTGAAACATAAGGCGTCATAAACTCATAGAAACCCCTAATCCAATCCAAATTTCTCTTAACACTCTCTGTGCTTTCATCCAACCATGCCACCAAATACTGTATATTGTACAAACTACCATTTCTGTGGGGAAATGGGGTTTCAGATTCAGATATTTCGTCCATTTTTCCTCCTAATGGATCAATAATCATCTCTGTCAGTGATGCATTACTTGTTAGTAAATTATCCCAAATCCTTTTCCAAACAAACTCAGGGATTTGACTTGTCAAGAAGTCTGATTTGGCTTTGAATGGGTATTTGACCTGGGGTTCTCTCTCAAGTAAAACACTAAGCTGCTCCCCGTTTATGTACCCGGCATAATATTTAACCGTCTCAATCCAACTCATCTCTTGGCAGTCATTCTCTTGCAAATCAAGCAGGGCGAATTTTTCTTCCATTATAGAAAGCAATTCTTCTTTCTCTCCAAGGAATTGAGCTTCAAATGACACTTGCAGTATTCTGTTTCCCTTGTCATCACTCGAAGCCTCGGTAAATAGCCTTATAAATAACCTCTCATCAAATCTATAAGCTACATCCTGCCATTGACTTACTACCTTTACTAGTAGTGTGTCATTTTGACTAACATTAAATAATTTGGTAAAAATTGTCAACTTAGGCGGCACATATACCAATTTAATTTTATAGGCTAATATGACCCCAAAACTAGCTCCTCCCCCTCCCCTAATTGCCCAAAATAAATCCTCACCCATGGATTCCCTATCAAGTATCACCCCCGTTGCGTTCACCAAGCGTGCATCAATGATATTATCAGAGGACAAACCATACTTTCTCATCATAGTCCCGATTCCACCACCACTTAAATGACCACCAACCCCTACTGTGGAGCATAACCCTGCTGGAAAACCCATGCTCTTGCTTTTCTCGGCTATATGGTAATACAACTCTCCGACTGTTGCACCAGCTTGGACCCATGCCGTGTTATCGGTGATGTTAACATTGATTGAACTCAAGTTTTGCATGTCCAGAACAATGAAAGGAGTGCCATAGGCCACATAAGAGAGGCCCTCATAGTCATGACCCCCGCTTAGTGTTCTAAGTTCAACGTTGTTCGTTCTGCAACAACCGATGACAGCTGAAACATGAGATTCAAAGGTAGGTGTAATTATTGCGAGAGGTTTCGGTGTTCTAGTTGTGTTGAACCTTTGGTTTCTGATGGAGGATTGTAGAATGGTAGAATAGGAAGTGGTGCTTTGTGTGAATAAGAGGTGGTGAGGAATGGAATTTGCCAGTAAGCATTGGATGACAGACTCAGAGGTTGCATTGGAATGTTTGGAGATAGTTTGGTTTCCTTTTGTGGGATCAAATAACAAGAGAAAAGAGATCAGGAAAACAAAGCAAGGTGTGAGTAATGAATCCATGACCAATGTTTCTTTTGTGGTCATTGGCGCTTGCCTTCTTATATAGTTTCAAAATGTGGAATTTTGGATGCGTGGAAGAGTCTGGTTACTTGTTTCATTTTGCTTTGATTATAATGGTGACTTGAAATTTCAAATGTTAGTTTGATTTGAAAACCTCTTGTATGCATGGATTGGAGGAAGTTCTTCAAAGTAAGCTTTCAAATTAACTTGTGATCATAAATGGATAGGGACCTGACAAGTGGAAAAGGCATAGGACTCAAACAGGAGATGTGATCTAACTCGGATCAAGATAAGTAGGGATCTTAAATGGACAGGAGGCATCACACATGCCGAGATTGTCGGACCTGCTCGACATCTTAGGACCCGTTGACATCTCTATAAATCTTACTACGAACATGAAGGGACTAATTACCTAAGGTTGTGCTTTAAAAAAAAACCTCGAGAAAGCAGAGCAAGTGATATAAACTAAAAGAGAGGATGCAGCGAATGCCTTCTTAAATAGTTTCAAATTGTGAGTAATGAATCCATGACCAGTGTTTCTTTTGTGGTCATTGGGGCTTGCCTTCTTAAATAGTTTCAAATTGTGGAATTTTGGATGCGTGGAAGAGTCTGGTTACTTGTTTCATTTTGCTTTGATTATAATGGTGACTTGAAATTTCAATTGTTAATTTGATTTGAAAACCTCTTGTATGGATTGGAGAAAGTTCTGCAAACTAAACTTTCAAGATAACTTGTGATCATAAATGGATAGGAGGAATGGGACCTGACAAGTGGAGAAAGGCATAGGGCTCAAACAAGAGATGTGAACTAACTCAGATCAAGATAAGTAGGGATCTCAAATGGACAGGAGGCATCACACATGCCGAGATTGTAAGACCTGCTCGACATCTCTAAAAGAACCAGTTTGATCATCTAAAACGAAGAACACTCACTTTGAGGAGAAAAATGAAGAGAAGAACTCAAGCACCACAAATTTATACTAGTTCCATACAGAAACAACCAGCCAAATTGATTACAACTTACAAGACATAGAGATCATGTCTCCTACTACTAGCACTAACTACCAAATAATCAAACCATCAATTCACAAACAAAAAGAAAAGAAAAGAAAAAAAGAAATCTTCCTTACTTTCCACACACACACCACAACCCACAACTGCAAAAACCAAACATTTAATGCAAACAATAGTGTAACTCTCAAGCTGCCTCCTCCTCTTCCTCTTCGTACTCTTCCTCCTCCTCAAGGTCAGCAGTTGCATCTTGGTATTGCTGGTACTCGGCCACCAAATCATTCATGTTACTCTCAGCCTCAGTAAATTCCATCTCATCCATGCCCTCTCCAGTGTACCAGTGAAGAAACGCCTTGCGCCTAAACATGGCCGTGAACTGCTCACTAACCCTCCTAAACATCTCCTGGATAGAAGTAGAGTTACCAATGAAGGTGCTCGCCATCTTAAGTCCCCTTGGAGGGATATCACAAACACTCGATTTGACATTGTTTGGTATCCACTCGACAAAATAAGAGGAGTTCTTGTTTTGTACATTGAGCATTTGTTCATCAACTTCTTTTGTGCTCATTTTTCCACGAAACATGGCCGAGGCAGTGAGGTACCGGCCATGGCGAGGATCAGCAGCACACATCATGTTCTTGGAGTCCCACATTTGCTGGGTCAACTCGGGTACAGTTAGTGCACGGTACTGCTGGGACCCCCGGGAGGTGAGGGGGGCAAAACCAACCATGAAGAAGTGGAGGCGAGGGAAGGGGATGAGGTTCACCGCAAGTTTGCGTAGATCAGAGTTGAGCTGTCCAGGGAAGCGAAGGCAGCAGGTGACACCGCTCATGGTGGCAGATATCAAGTGGTTCAAATCACCAACTGAAAAAAAATATATATTAATAAAATTATTGATGGAGAAGAAATTTGCCAAATTCAGCAAAGTAAAACTTTTCATCACAACTGGTCTAACAGTCATGTGTCAACTGCAAATAACCTGAAATATATTGAACACAAATATAAGAACTGTGGGTGCAATTTGCAGACTGAATATTCAAAAATTAATTAACAAAGTAAATGAGCATACATGTAGGGGTAGCAAGCTTGAGAGTACGGAAGCAGATGTCATAGAGAGCTTCATTGTCTAGCACCATGCACTCATCGGCATTTTCGACAAGCTGGTGCACTGAGAGTGTTGCATTGTAAGGCTCGACCACTGTGTCAGACACCTTTGGGGATGGGAAGACAGAGAATGTTAGCATCATCCTGTCAGGGTACTCTTCGCGTATCTTGGATATGAGTAGGGTTCCCATTCCCGAACCAGTCCCACCTCCAAGTGAATGGCACACTTGGAAACCTGGAGATGAACATAGAAGAAATGAGGCACTGTTAAGTACTTTAAATTCAAGCTGACAGCTTTATTTATGGCGATAAATTCGGTTTTTCTTACAGGAAAATTTGCATGTCAATACTACACATAACTTTAGAAAACAAGGAAAATGGCACAATCCCTTTCCCTAATATTTCTATAATGGGTACATAAGACCAAGCCTCCAAGTGACGTAAGATGGTTGTTTGGACATCTTTTCTTGTAAACAGTGATGAAAAAGGCAGACAAAGTATGTTGTGTATAAATAGCATATACATGTTCTCATATGCTATATTGTAATTGTAAGACTTTACAAGGGTTCATTTGAAAGTGCCCACTGCCAATAATTCTAGAAACATTGCTAATTTATGCAAATTTGCACTCAGGACCAATAAGAAAACTCAAATCACAATCAGAGCCAACCATATAAACAGACCGGTACCAGTTTGAACCAGTGTTATCCCTCTTCAAAATTTTCTTTTTACTTGATGTATTACACAGGAACAAACGCTTAAATGCTCAATTTAAGAAACAGATTGCATATCAGGCTGCCAAGTACTGAAATACAGGAACAAACGCTTAAATGCTCAATTTAAGAAACAGATTGCATATCAGGCTGCCAAGTACTGAAATACAGTACCAACATTGGAGAAATAAATATAAACCACGGTTACCATTTTAGACAATTAACAAAAACTGCTAGAAATGCTGGGACTATTATAGGATAAATAGAATAGCATTTAAAAAAAATTAATAATTTCGCTGAATGCACAACAAAAGAAGATAATAGAGAAGATTGACTCAATAAATTTGACACTACATTAAAACCTAAGATCCCATGCTCCAACTATTGAATTTTAAAACATGGTAAGGAAATCCACTATCCATTGTGCTATAAACAATATCTTTTCAAACTAGTTTTGCTACCAGAAAAAAATTATAGAAAAACGAATAGACTAAAAGAGAGCAATCAATACACAGACAATACCGTAGATCTAACTAGTATTTATTAAGCTTGGAAACGAACATCACATGTTTATATCTTTAACCGTAGATCCACTGATCTTGAAAGCACAATTTAGATCAAAATTCGATGATAACAATACGCTGCCTTAAACAATCTTAACCAGATCTACTCGTATCTACACCGAAAACCCCATAATTTTGCCAAAAAATTCACAATTCTTCACATAAACAAAATAAGGAGAAGATCTCACCTTGTAAGCAATCACAATTCTCGGCCTCCTTCCTCACCACATCCAAGACCGAATCAATCAGCTCAGCTCCCTCGGTGTAATGTCCCTTGGCCCAGTTGTTCCCAGCTCCCGACTGTCCAAAGACGAAGTTGTCAGGCCTAAAAACCTGGCCAAACGGACCCGACCGGACTGAGTCCATCGTGCCAGGTTCGAGATCCATCAACACGGCCCTCGGCACATACCGGCCACCACTGGCCTCGTTATAGTACACATTGATGCGCTCAAGCTGGAGATCTGAATCACCAGCGTACTTACCGGTGGGGTCGATGCCGTGCTCGTCACAGATCACCTCCCAAAACTTGGCACCGATCTGGTTCCCGCATTGACCACCCTGGATGTGGAGAATCTCACGCATCTTGGTAAATTAGGGTTTGGGTTTTTGGTGAGGATCTAGCTGAAAAGAGGAAGAGGAAGAGGAAGAGAAGAAGAAAGACGGAGACACTGAGGAAAATTGGGGATGGGTGAGAGTTATATTACTGAGAGTCAGAGATGGTTGTGAATCTCGTCACACTATGGTGTGGTTACCGCTGGCAAGCCTGGCATGAGTACGTATCCTCTGAGATATCTCAACTTTTGCGTGACCGACGTGTCCGGTGCCTATTCGGGGATAGCGCAGGGGCAGTATTATATGTGCATTACGATTCGTGTAGAACGTATTTTAATGGTTAAGATTTTCCAAGGAAACACGCAAAATTTCAGGTACCTCAGAGGATTCGAATTCGCCTGGCATTGGGTGTACACAGATTTCTTTTTCTTTTGGGGGCTTCAATTTGTTAAAAATTATCATTCCTTGTTACTTCTTTAACAAGTGTTAAAGTCTCTCAGTCTTAAAGATATAAATTAAAATTTAAAATTTATTGTTTCTAATATAATTTATAAAATTGATCAAATAATTTCAAATAATAACTAATACTATAATTTTAAATCATAATTATTTAGCTAGTTATTGTATTATCTCAAATAAATTAAAGTTTTTGATATTAATGTGTAGGCTCCAATAAGAAGAGGTAGACACTTGTAGCAATTTTTTTTTTGTTCAAAATATAATGACATGCATAGCTCTTTCAACTCGATAGCTTTTTATAATAATGTCCGACTTTGTATTTATATATCATAATAGTTATTGACGATATGCATTATGAATTTGTCTAAAATGACATGCAGTGTGAAGAGGGACCATGCATCTATTTCTCTTCCCAAATCTTCAAACATATTATTGGTCAGGTAAAATTTACATGAGTTCATAAAATATGCTAATTTCATTAATACTTTTTTGTCAACTAATTTACAAACAATTCTAATATTGTCTATTCATTACGTTTCATGCTACATGTACATCAAGAATGCATCTCAAGTTAAACATTATATGTAATGAAATAGTGATGAGTACTTGAAAATTCATAATATATTCATTGTTGAAGCATGTAAATAAGAGAAACTTTTATTTTTCAATTTAAATAACTGAAGATAGTATTATTATGTAAGACATAGCTCTATTTTTCTTAATAGTTTTTTTATATTGATAATACAAATATCCTATTGAAGATCTTGCAGTATTGTTTTAAAATTGTAGCTATTTTATAATAGAGGAGAGATTTACTTGCACTGTTTTTTGGTGACACAAAATTACACTATTCATTTTTATAGTTCAAACAGTCGATCCAAACCGTTCAACATGTTGGATATATTAAAATGTGCTTGCAGATCAAATTTTAAATTTTTTGAATTTTTTTTACTATTTATTAAAATGGGTACAAAAATTCAATAGTCTGAAAACAACGATTTTATAAAATACTTAATAAATAGTAAAAATATTATAAAAAAATGTAAAAATTGGTCTTTAAGCACATTTTAATATGGAGATCATATTGAACGGTCTGGATCAACTATTTGAACTTTGAAGATTTTAAAATAGATGGTGTAATTTTGTGTCACCAAAAAAATAATGTAATCGGATCCCTCCTCTTTATAATATACATAAAAAAAAAAAGAGTTTTTGAATGTGATTACAATGTAAAATTAGGAATTTTCCAAGGGTATATAAGCAAAAGAGTAATTATCCCAGGAGGTAACTTTAACCCGCACTGATCGTTACAGTACAGATTTTGAACTCCTACCTAAAACCTTGGAATTTCCAATAGATTCTGAACCAAAATCCAAACACAAGTGAAGTAATCTGAACCGTCAATCAGTGAGCAAAGGTTGAGATCTAATCATCTAACGGATACAAGTACATCTCGGTGTATACTTTTGCGCGCGTAGAAGGAAGGAAGGAAGGAAGGTAGGCTGTTGCTGGCGAATAGCTGGAACGGAGAATGGCACCGTTTGTCCGTTTTCTAGAGATAATTGATAGCTCAATTATTTATACATCAATTTGGGTAGACATGGAACAAAAGAACCGTAGGGAGAAATGAAGGCTTTTCAAAGACATATATCCTCAATGTTATTAAAATAAAATTTAATCATGAGGAGGATCCAATAACATAATAGTGATACTGAATTACACTTAATATTTTTTAAATTTTCAAAGTTTAAACAGTCGATTCAAACTATTCAAACATGACTGATATATTAAAACGTACTTCCAAATCAAATTTTACATTTTTTTTTTTGAATTGAGTTACTAACCTAAAAGTAGGTCTGATACCCATCTTATTCCTATCTCATATAATTATTCGTTATCATGATATATAGCTTTCATTTTTTATAATTTAAGAAAATAGTAACATCATAATTTTTTTTTCTGCCAACGTCGAGATAAAATAATAGATTTAAGCTTCAACAAAGGTCAATGATGAATTAAATGAATTCTTGTGGAGATTATTTTAATTGAAGAAAAAAAATCAAAGATTTTTTAAATTTGAAAGAAAAATTAACATTTTTTTTTATAATTTAATAAGAACTTTGATATATGTTTTGATGGGCAGTGAACAAATGTCCCAAAAATATACAAAATATCACTTACTATTTAATTGTAAGTTATTTGTTTAAAGAGGAAGGTTCAAATGCACCATAGTTTTGTGCTCCAATTATGCTCCACATTTTTATCTCCATTTTTAAAATTCGAACAGTCGATTCGAACTGCTAAAAAATAATTATTAAAATAAAATATGCTTGGAGACCAAATTTTACATTTTTTAGAATTTATTTACTATTTATTTTTGTAGGTACAATATCACTTTTTGGATGGTCAGGATCTCCTGAAAACTGAGATTTTGTACCTACCAAAAAATTAGTAAACAAATTCTAAAAAATATAAAATTTGGTCTCCAAGCATATTTTATTGTAATAATTATTTTGAGCGGTTCAGATCGACTGTTCGGATTTAAAAAACAGAGATAAAAACGTGGAGCATAATTGGAGCACAAAATCATGGTGCATTTGAATGCTCCTCTTGTTTAAATATACATTTTGTATTTTTTTGTTGTTGTTGTTGTGATGAGTCATGATATCCATATATGCAAATCCGTTGAAATTTTTATTTATACCATAATTAAAAAAATAAACTAAAAAATAACAAAATATGGAGAATTTCAAAAATACTAGAACTGTCAATTCAATCTGTGGATCCATTAATTTGCGCACTCCCAAAAACCCCAATTTCAGTATATTACAGCAGACTCCCATTAATGGGATTTTGAGAGTCCGCCAATTCAATCTGCAGACTTCCATTAATGAATCCGCAGATTAAATCAGTGGCTCTGGTATTTTTGAAATTCTCCAATTTCAGTGGTGATTTGATTTTTTTTTTTTTTTGAAATGATATAAATAATTTTTTTGGGCATATCCGTGTTCTAGTTTTATCCATAAAGTTGCACGGACGGTGTGCTAACAGGAGCGTTTTAACAACCCAATGGGGACCCTGTTTTTATTTACCAATCTTTTTAGTGTTTCTATAACAAGATATGCTTTTGAACAACCATAAGCGACCATTTCCTACATATTCTTTCTACTTCTTTAATTAAATTTGGTGAAGATTCATGTAACCCCCTACAAAATGTTAAATTGAATTATGAGGACGGGTTCAATGAAAAAAAAAAAAGTTCTGGTGCCAAATCTAATATAACCAAATATTAAAATAAGGACGTTTTAAATGTTTAAATAACAATACTATTTGGTGGATATATTATGTATATATGTATTATATTTTATACTATATGTGCACAAAAAAAAATTAACCCAAATAATATGTTTTGGATACGGATTTTATAAAAAAGGTGGAGTAAAATTTGATTTGACCGTTAAAAAAATTATTTATATATAACCATAATAATAATATCATAATACAAAAATGCATATTTAAATAATTCTATTTTTTTAGTGAAAACTTTATCTATGCTTTTGTTAGTTAGAACTTAGAACATGTTATAGTTTTTAATATATTTAGTCATGTTTTTTATAACAATTTTTATAAAGTTCGAATTAAATAGATTTTATCTTGATTGCGTAATTAAAAATTAAAAACATTATAACTCAAATATTTAATCGAATTGACAAACTAATTAAAATCAAATTAATTCGATCCATTTAAACTCCCAGGAGAGAGACCCGTATTTTTTTTAGTTACCATCCCAATAAATCAAAATTAAACAACCACCACTCATATCACCAAATTTCAAATTTTACCACCCACGCACTCTGGGGACGCGCACCAAATTTTTCAGTGTGTTAGCGGGGATGCACACCAAATTATTTTTTCTTAGTTTTTTTATTTTTTGGTGCGCACCCTCAGGATGTGCAGCAATTTATTTTTTTAGTTTTGTTATGTTTTGTGTATAATTTGTAGTATAAAACGTTGATCAGATGTGCGTATAATATGTAATAATTTGCGCACCAACTTACTTAGTACAAAACACTGCTCAGATTGTGCGTATAATTTATTTTAGTAATTTTTAGTTCAAATTTAGTACAAAATTTTTATTTGTTAAATAAATATATTTTATTTGCTACAATTTCACCCTCAAATTTGATGTGTACATATAATTCTATACACCACAAAACAAAATAGAATAGAACAACAAAAAAATTATTCAAAAAATTCAAAAAGAAAACAAAAAAAAGAAAAATTCATGCGCACTAAAAAAATAGAAAAAAATAATAATTTGGTGCACATCTCAAGCTGATGTGTCAAAAATTTTGATGTGCATTTTCAAAGTGCTTAAGGCCCTGTTCGTCTGCCACTGTGTCCGTGCAGAAAAAAAAATTCACTCAAAAGTGATTTTTTTTTGTAAGCGCACAATGTTTCGGCTATTCAAATTGTATCCAAATCCAAGCTCATTTTTATTCCTTCCTGACAGCCGAATAGGTCCTAAGCGTGCAAGTGTGATAAGATTTGAAATTTCAGGAAGAGAGGCGCAACAAAAGGAAAAAAAAAAGTATGATGTCAGTTTGGGGCTTAGCCGCTTAACCAATGAGATTCCATTATTTTACAGGGATTTGTGTGATATATATTTTGGAAGAAGAGAAGAGAAGTGAGTGCATGAAGCATATTCTTTATGCCAGAACGAAATAGAAAGATAAGGAATGGGATAAGGCGGAAGAGGGGGTGTCCGATGTCCATAGGATCAGAATCTGTTTGATAGGTGATTTTTACCGTCCGATTCATTTCAAAATCTGTATGCATCACTTTAGTATCAGTGCTGTTTGTTTTAATATCTATGTGTACAGATTTTGATGTAGATCGGACGGTAGAAACCACCCATCGTACACTGTTCTGGTCCAATGCCCCCTCTCCTGGGATAAGGTAGGTGCATGCGAGAGAAGACAGGTTGGACCTCGGATTTTCCAAACCTAGCTAGCTCCGTTTTCAAAACTAACTCTAGTCTCTAGCTACCTTATCCAACTAATAAACACATGTTAGTTAGCTCTGATTAGTTTACTCGACCTCGACCACATCAATAATTAATTCTAGGTACTAATTATTATTCGCTTTGCTTGTAAGATACCTACAGGTCTACAACTTAATATGGCCGTTATGCTCAATGCTCATGCATGCAGCGTATGATTTTTCACGGTAATATATGGAATATTCCTGTTCTGTCAAAAATATTAACAGAATATATTCATTTTGTTTAAAAATAATAATAGAATGAGCATATTCTGTTAGTATTCTGGAAGAAAAAATATAGAGTGATTTGATTGTGACAAATAACAAAGTTGAGTGACTAAAAAAAGACAAATTAAACTTAAGTGATCAATTCGTGACAGATAACAAAATTTAGTGACCTCCAGTGAAATTTATTCTTTTTAAAATAATACTAAATTAGCACTAATCTGTTAATTAAATACTTTATATATTACTTAATCCATCTTTATCTAAAATAGAGCACTCATATCCCACTATTTTAACACATTAAGATTTGTTTTGTTTTCTTATTTTCCTCACCTCATAAGCCAAGTCAAATAGCGTAAAGTATATAAACAAGGCCCCTTGTGAGTTTGTGTGGGATTTTTGGATTAATGAGAAACTTTTCTTGTTATGAGTTCGATGGATTTTTTTTGTTTTCTAAGCCATCTTGAGTTCTATTTTCAAGTTCATTCCCACGCAAAATTTAAAATGATGGGAAAATAATAATTAGCTTGAACTCAAAAAAAAAATTTCTCAAGATCTTATGAGGTTTTGAGATGGTTTTAAAAATAATTTAGCTTATATGTGTTCTTCAATTTATTTAGTTTTAATCAAATATTTTTGTAACTAGTTTTTATCAATTTATTTTAATATTCTTTGAAAAATACAATTTTATTTTTATTTTTCTAAATTTTATTATATGCTAATTCTTAGAATTATTAAAAAGTAGTTTTGATAACAAGTCTTTAAAAAATATTGTTTCTTATAAATATCTTTATCAAATTTTCACAACTACTCTCACACAATACAACTGAATATTTATTTATACATATTTCTATAACTATTTCAGTGCATATTCCTATATATTAATTATCATAAATTAATTTATGAGATTCTATGTCTATAAAATTACATCTTGCATAATTATGTTTCAATGAAGCAGGGGTGATCTATTCACTTTTATCCAATAATAATAATATAATAATAGTGGCGTTAGATAAAATTAAACTGTTAAATTTTTAATTGCTTAATAGATGATTAATTGGTTGTCAAATTGTCTGTTATTTGATATGAAACTATCTAAATTAGGGCTGCACAAAATATTCATAGTTTGTGATTTGATTCGAGTTTGATTCGAAAAAGTTCGTAAAAAAATTGATTCGAAATAGTTTGAAATTAATTCAAACAAAACTCAAACTGGACCCGGTTCGTTCGAAATAGGTTCGCAAACTATTCTAGTTCGAATCTCAAAGTAATGTGAACCGTTGATTTCCGTTGATGACTTATGTTCACAGATGACTTAAAAATTAAAAATTAAGGCCGCTCATCCATAAGTCATAAACTCGTAAGTCATAACCCTCGCTCGTAGTTTTGAAACCCTAGATGACTTTCACCTCTCGCTCTAAGCGACTACGATCACTCTTTCTTATCGTAAAAAAATTTGTAAAAGATTCGAAATTGAGTCTGTAAAAAATTATATTTGAAATTAATTCAAACCAAACTCAAACTGAGGTAAGTTCGATTCGTTTGCAGTCCTAGTCTAAATCATGCAAAACATATAATTTTAATTTTAATTTTGATAGTTATTTTTTATCCATTGTCACGATTGTCAAATAAAATTAGTTATTAAAAAAAACGAAATCTATAAGGTAAAACGGTTCCTCAAGTTATCATACTAAGAATGCTTAAATGAAATGGCCCAATTACTGCTTGATGTATCTTTACATCAGATCAAATTAAAATAAATCAAGATCTGAAACTAAGACATCATATTGAAATCTAATTTTCTCCTTATGTTCCTGATATACAAAAAAAGTATGTAAAAAAATAATGTTTACCGTAATTTGATTTCTTAGCCTACATATTTCTATAACACGGCGTTATATAATCCGTTTTGTAGTGTTGGAGAAAATCCTGTTTCATTAAATCTGTGACGGATGATTTTGAATGCGAGTAGGGGTGTCAACGAGTACGGTAAAAATTGGGTGGAAGCAATTTCATATCTGTACCTGTTATAAATTGTTCTCACCCGTATTTCATTCTTACCCGCTACAAATTATCTTATCCGTACTATACCTTTATCTGTTATGATTGTCGGATAACGAAACAATAGTGGGTAAATAACGGGTAATACTAATATATAATTATTTTTATTAATTATTAAATAAATTAAACATTAAAATATATACATTCATTTCACATATATGTATAGTAATTTAATGAAAAAAATTCTGATCATTCTAAAGCAAGTAAACCAATTAAAGTACTATTTCAATACTTATAATACATATAATTTTTTTTTTATAATTCGAGTAACGGATATGAAATAAGTTTTACCTGTACCCTTATCTGTTTAGATAACGAACACAAATTTTTACCCGTATCCGTACCCAATAAGTTTACGAAAAAAATCTTATCTGTACCTATTTTAACGAATACGGTACGGATCGGATAAATGAATAAAAGAGTGCCATTGACACTCCTAAATGCGATGGCATTTAATAAATTATATATATATTTTTATTTATTGTTTTAGGTTTATTTTGACAAGAGTCTACTCGAAATAAATGCACATATCCTGAACAGCTGAGAATCAATGCATCTACAACTTGTTTGGCAGCATTTATTTAGAAAGGGGGAAATAGTCTGATAATTGATAAAGCATTGAGGCACCACACACCTTCACGGCTTCACATGCTTTCTCGCTTTGCCATTTATGATGTTATTATACACACAACACAACACAACACAACACAACACAAGGGCTCTTTTTCTTTGTTCTTGGATTTTACTCCAAGCTCCTCTACTGTAAAGTAAAATGAACTATTTAAAATAATCTTAAGTTGGATTAGTTAAATGGATAATCTTAAAATTTGAAAAATCAATTATAAAAATAATGGAAGCAAATCAGTTGCTTTGAAAATACTTAATAAATAGTAAACAAAAGTTTGGTAAAATATTTAATAAATAGTAAACAAATTTAAAAAAAAGTAAAATTTGAACTCCAAGCACATTTTAATATAGATATTATGTTGAACGGTTTGTATTTTACTGTTTGAACTTTGAAAATTACAAAACTGAATTATTATAAAATATTGTAAGCGGATCCCTCCTCATTTTAATTCGGCTCCATAAACCCATTTATGAAAACAAAGCCGAACACCAAAAATAGGCTAAAATGGTATTTTATTATTAGCAAAATGTTATTTAAATTGGGCTGGCTGGGCTCCTCAAATATTATTTTCAAAATTTTAAATTGGGCTCAATTGAATTTAACAGGATAGATGACCCAAGACAAGAGAAGTTCTTATATATGAAGCTGAGCGTTAAATAATTCTCCTCCTCCTAATTGAAAATGAGAACAAGGTGATTAACTCAATATTTTTTGTGTGAAATCCGATTATAATATTTTTGTGTGAATATTTAACATTAGAATGCTTGACCTACATCTTATATTATAAAAGAAGAAGAAGAAGAAGAAGAAAGGGAATCTGTTTCAGCTACTGTCCTACTTGCTGCTATCAACTCGGTACTGGAAGTTCTAAAATAAACTCGATAGTGCCAAATCCAAATCGGACGGCTAGATTTATTGCTCTAATGCAACATATAATATGTATCATATTTTGTTAATAATGCATCTGGATCCAATATATGCCAACCAATTAATTTTGATGTGGTGATCCTATCTTGAACATGCTAATAGCTATTCAAATATTTTGTTTCAGTATCAACATATATTGTAAATATAATGATACCGGTCATACCAATTGATACAACCCCTCTCAAATTTAAGTTGAGCTGATCCAAAGCACGTCCTAACTCATAGGAAATTTGTTCGTGTTTGTGAAAGTGTATTTATTGCGTGTTAGGGTCAAACTGATTGTAGATCCAGTAACTCTATCAGCTTTTGTATCTGGTATTGCTATGTGCCTCTCTCCTAAGTTCAGTGAACTTTGGAGTATTTATAGGCTAATACGTCGGTTTAGATCTCGAACGAAAACGCGACCAGGCCATTCTTGCAAGTTGGTAGGTCAGTTTGGGCCTCAAATTAATATAAGCTTGACTAAGCCCTTTTCATAAGCTAGAAAGCCGGTTCAAGTCTCCAATAGAGTCTTGACTAGACCTTTCTCTTGAGGTTGTAATCTAAGTCTTACTATTTAATTTTAAATGTTATTTGTAAGACTTTTATTGCATAATCCTATCACCAATTTTGCATAAATATTTGATCTAGAGAAGTTAAGCTAAGAAAGTAGATATTACAAAAAATAATCTGCATCTCATGAGAGCCATTGATTAAAAAACCAAAAGTCAACCAGATAACAAACCTTGAATTAAAACAATGAAAATTAAATTCAAATTGTACAACCTGCTTAACTAAACGATGCACACTGTGTACCAACTATTCTCTTAGTAGAACAACCTACTATATATCTTATTCAATCTCCCATTATGGCAAGTACAATACAATAATTTATCACAAGTAAAATACAATAATTCTTTCAGTAGAACAACCTACGATTCAATCTCACATCATCACAATTAAAATACAATAGTTTATACTTTTCAACCCAATTAATTAGACTTTATGCTGGGCTTTCAGAGCTTCAACAATCTCCTTATCAACTTGAAGAGCCTTCTCAAGCACATCATCCGGAATTGGTGGATTCGAACCGAAAAGCGCATCAGCTATTACAATCAATCCCGGGTTCTGACTGCTGAGCCCCGCAATGGCAACTGCTGGAGAATCACCAACGTTGAATTGGAAATGGATCAAACCAACGGGGAAAATGTAAACATCACCCGGATGGAGGGTCTTGAGGAAGAGCTTGTTGTTGGGGCTAGAAGAAATGAACCCAACTAATAGAGTGCCTTCGATCACCGTTAATACCTCGGTGGCTCTGGGGTGGGTGTGCGGTGGGTTGAGGCCGTATGGTGCGTAGTCAAGACGTGCGATGGAGATGCCAAATGTGTTTAGACCGGGCAAACGAGCAGCATTTACTAGTGTCACGTTGAATCCAACCTTTGTCAA
Source organism: Carex arenaria (assembly GCA_964058825.1). Taxonomy (NCBI): domain Eukaryota; kingdom Viridiplantae; phylum Streptophyta; class Magnoliopsida; order Poales; family Cyperaceae; genus Carex; species Carex arenaria. Next base: position 400,990 of record CAXKVW010000300.1, on the reverse strand, counting down.
GCGTAAAAAAATTATTCACATATTTGAAAATGAACAATTATTGTGAGAAGTTATCTATACATGCATTTTTTTGTTCTTTATTTGATGGTGAAAATACTCCGAGTTCTAATTTTTTTTATAAATTATATTTTTTTGACTCACCTTGTTGTTGGTGTTGCCGGGCTTGTCTAGGCCAGAGGTGAAGAAGTCATCCGGAGTTGCCAGCTTCGGGTTTTTGCATGGTAAACCGTTCACGAAAACTGCAGGTGTGTTAAGTTAGTCACTGAACTTAAGTTCAAAATATTTCAAGCTAATGGGAAATTGATCATAATTTACAAATATAGAAAGTAATCACTTTGCTAAGGTAATTAACTTAACTAATCAAGTCATCAAATTTTTGATAATGCATTTCATAATTAACAATGATTAAACTCATGATCAGATGTTAATTGGTGGAGGTCACAATTATATATGTTTCATAATTTGGATATTTAGAGCAAAAACAACAACAAAATCACATGTTTGTGTATGAGAATTCAACCAAAAAAAACAGTAATTGGTATTATACATATATATAACCAGTTCATGAGTATGAGTGTGATAGTTCAAAACTGTACTTTCGGAGTTGAGGTCAGCGACACAGAAATCTTGTACCGGGCTCGGATCTCCGGCAAGAGATTGTACCGCCACCAAGGCCAGAATTATGACTACAAAAACTCTTGCTGCCATTGTTTTTTTTTTCTTCCTCTCTTTCTCTGGTATATATATCTGATATGTCTTGTTTTGCTTTATGGGTTGAGCAATTCTAACACAATTTATAGGCCATAATTTGACCTAATGGTCTTGGCAGCACATGGAATTAGTTGAAATATGGGCCATAAATGATAAATCCAGTACAACTTTATTGCCATTCAAGACAGAAAAAAATGAAAGCAGTTTAATCAATTATTAGATCTAATTTTGAATAATAATTCAGATAAATTAACACAGATTCCCAATAGGAGGGAAGACAAGTATTTAAATTTACTGCTGTTGAAATAAAAAATGTTTTAAATCATGGTTGTTTAATTATGATGGTTCTAATAACTAAATTAAGGGTTAATGATCTTTTAATATATACAAAATTAATAAATAATGCTAGTAATTTACTGTACATTGTAATTGAACAAGTTTTGTTCATAAAAAAATCATAAAAACTTATTTGACACCAATTTACCATAATAAAACTTGAGTTTAATACTTTAATGTTAAATTTACGTCATATTTGCAAAAGAGTGTTTTAATTTTATTTATTGAAAAATTCGTTATTTGAAGTTTATTAATTGAAAATTTCTAGTTGTTACTTTCATTGTCATATTAAAATCTTCATGAATGAATGAAATCCACAAAAGTCACCAAGATGGTACGATTTGGATTTTTTTTTTTTATATATATAATGGATTAGTTACGAATTTAAAATATTATCATCCGACAATATAAATATATATAATACCTAATTAACCTAACCTCTTATACATTACAATTTAATAAAATTTATATAGGAAAACCTACTTCGAGAAAAACTGGAAAAAAATCGACTCAGGAGTGGACCCACACTGTACCGTACCGAGGGTAGTCGCTTTCCTGAATTTTGAATTTTTGTGGTTATTTATTGGTCGCGATTGACCTTGCCATGGTTAATTACAAGTTAGAGTATAAATTTAGGGTAATTTTTTTTAGGTTAATTTTTTTTTTTACCTTTTTAAATATTTAGGGTTAAAATTAAAACAAATTTCTTAAATTATAATTGGTAGTTAATTACAAGTTAGAGTATAAATTATAAGTCGGAGCATCGAAAATGATAAATTAAAGCTTTGTATTTTATCTAGTACCCAATTAGTTAATAGATTTGAACTCAATTAACTATTTTAACCTGATTCATTATTCTGAATCTGCCCCTGAACCGACTGCTATGGTTATGCAAGTATACACAGGCGCCATTTTGATTTGAAATTAAATAACATAAGCCTTAGTTGTAGATAGCAACATTTGCAAACAGATCCACCAGTAGGGTATTATTTTTCCATTGACCATATTAGTATTAAGTATAGAGTAGAACTAGGGTGTTTCTAAGTTCACCAAATCTCTTTGTAAACAACTTTAAAATTTAAAATTCATTATATCTTACGAGTGATGTGTCTACGTGTAAAAATTTTAAAGTTTTGTATTGATTTAGTATAAAGTCTAGTAGTCAAAATTAGAAGGTGTCACACCCCCGATCCCGGAGGTGCGATAGACCTACCGTGTCCAATTTTCCATAACAAAAACGTAACACGAGGCATGGATCTTTTTATGCATTGCCAATAGCATCCATTATTTTTACCCCATCCCAATTAATTTACAATAATTATCTGACCATTTATAGTGGATGATGCTAGATGAATTTTCTGCACCATGTCAGATAAAATAATTCCAAATATCAATCCTTCAAGTGGCCATGCTGTCAATTATAATCCCAAAAGCGTTTCTCAATCTTCGTCTAATAAACCTGTAACCCACAAGGGGAAACGAGTGAGAAATAATAAATTATTTCTCAGTGCTGATTGCCACTCAGATTATTGGATTCAAAGGAAATCCATATTCAGAATGAAATCATTGCACGAGAAATTAACAGTTCATTTTAAAATGACGAATGCAAATGCTCAATAACAATATCCAATCGAACAACAACAATTTCATAAATAAATAAGAACTCAATGAATCTTATCAAAATAAAGGGTTTGGGTCTAAATCTTTTAAACCATAAAGTCTTGTAATATTTGGTTTCTTACCTTTATAATTTCTAGTCTGGTAACACTGACAGATACCATAACAAGTATCCATCGTGTTAGGGCTTATACTGTTCTATCCATCCTGACAATTTGTTAGTGGAACAATATAGAATCAATATCTCAATGTCGTCAGTATATTGATAAGACAGTTCTAACTATCCTGACAATCGGTTAGTAGAAACAATACGAAATCAATATCATAGTACTGTCATTATCGGAAAGAAAATAATTGATAAGACAGTTACCACAGTTCATTAGTCTTACAGTCATAATTCATATTTATTCAATATCCCCTACCCAACCGGTACTGGGTTCAGTTGGGGCCATTCACCATATGCGTATAAGGGTCCTGGAGTAAAGTCTAGTAGCTAGCTAGACTTTACAGTATATTAATCATTTTTCTCCACTATATGGAGGTTCAATGATTACAATATTTAATATTCAATCAATTCAGTCACTGTGGTCTCAATCAATCATTTAAAATAAGAATCAATCAATCGATAAACAATATCAACATGACAGTCAATAGATTCACCTGTAATTCAGTTTCAATTGTATTGGGTATGCATATGATACAACAGTTCAATCAATTATTCAAAATGCATGGCGAGTTACGATTTAATTCCTAGTATGAATCTCAGACTAATCCAATAACCTCGCACCTGATATCGTAGGGCAACAGGTGAGGTCCGCTAATAATCTGTTCTTCCATATCATTCTGTCTCATCAGTCTTTATCATAATTATGCCTATGTTAACAATAATATACACATTCTAATCAATATTTATATTTTAGAATCATATAATGCTCCGTAATATCATATTATACATATAATAGACCACATTTTTAATAATAATCAATCCTTGTTTAATTGATAAAATACTCATTTTATATACCCATTAATTATTTTATTCAATTGCAGTCCAATAGTCCATATTTATTCAACAAATTACAGTCCATAATTACTTAAGTTCAAACAATCGAAGTCTAAATCCAACGGTCCATATCCAATCCAAATTCAATAATTTTAGTCAGAGCCTAAATGAAGGTCATTTTACTCTTCTTTTAAATTTCCATTTTCTGAACCAATCTCCAAGACTAATCCCAAAGTTCCAATCAAACTAACCCCTCTATCAAGGTTGTATCACATATAAATGACAATTTTTCAAATTACCACCCTTTTTCTTTATATTCTTCAAATTGATCCCTAAACCAAGAGAATTACTGGTACCGATCAGTATCAGAATCTGAACTCAGAATAACATCAATAATCTCATAAGAGTATTATAATAAATAAAATAATTAAGCAAGGCACTAGTATTTGGAGCCGGTACTATGCATACTTGGGTCAAACCCAATAAAGCAAATAGGAGAAAAAAAAAGGAGATACCTAGTGCCAACGTGCCGAAATTTTTATAAATATACAAAATTCCAAATTAATTTAACAATCTATACATTTTTTATATTAATTTTCAAATCTATCCAAACCGCTGACAGGGTCAGCGGTTTCAGAAGCCAGAACCGCTGACTCTGTGAGCGGTTTCAGAAAGCTAGAACCGCTGCCTCTGTCAGCGGTTTAAGCTAAGCACGGTTTTTGATGTTTTCTGCACACTTTTTGAAACAACGAACGACTCAGATTCAAACAAAAAATATAATCATTACAAAGTTTTGGCAATTCATCCGAATTATTATTAAAATAAATTTTCATTTAATTATTTTATTTAATTAGAAAATATTATAATTTATTTATTTATTTTATTAAAATATTAGAAATATTTTTATATATTTTTTTAAATTAGATAGAATACCATATAATTTGATTTATTAGAAAGACTTAAACAAATAACTCGGATCAATATTTTTCAGATCGGATTTTTCATGGCTATAAGAAAAATTAAAATATTTCTTCGTGTGTTATTAGAAAAAAATAAAAATACTTTGAATCTGAATTATTGATCCCGGTTCAAAAGTCACTTCTAGGTAAATATAGAAAATATTATTGTCTTTCTATTTTTGAAAAATCAAAATATTTGAAAATTTTGCCGCAACTATTGACTTTTCTCAAATGTTAGATATCTTTCTCAAATTTTGATTTTTTCAAAAATAGAAAGACAATAATATTTTTTGTATTTACCTAGAAGTGACTTTTGAACCGGGATCAATAATTCAGATTCAAAGCATTTTTATTTTTTTTCTAATAACATACAAAGAAATATTTTAATTTTTCTTACAGCCATGAAAAATCTGATCTGAAAAATATTGATCCAGGTTATTTGTTTAAGTCTTTCTAATAAATCAAATTATATGGTATTCTATCTAATTTAAAAAAATATATAAAAATATTTCTAATATTTTAATAAAATAAATAAATAAATTATAATATTTTCTAATTAAATAAAATAATTAAATAAAAAATTATTTTAATAATAATTCGGATGAATTCCGCAACTTTGTAATGATTACATTTTTTATTTGAATCTGAGTCGTTCGTTGTTTAAAAAAGTGTGCAGAAAACATCAAAAACCGTGCTTGGCTTAAACCGCTGACAAAGGCAGCGGTTCTAGCATTCTGAAACCGCTCACAGAGTCAGCGGTTCTGGCTTCTGAAACCGATAGATTTGGAAATTAATATAAAAAATGTATAGATTGTTAAATTAATTTGGAGTTTTGTATATTTATAAAAATTTCGGGCCAACGTGTAACTTCCAAGAAAAATAGAACAAAGATTGAAATAGCAATCCAAGTACAAAGTTTCTTCAAGAGAGGTTCCTCTCTGTACTTGGCTCACGAAAGAGAGAAGAAGAAGAAAAAAATAATATAATAGAAAGTTTTAACAGAGATAAGAAATCCTCTTAATTAATGGAAGATCTAAGCAGGTGAGTGTTTCACCTAGCGGCCACCGCGTGGCATTAGCCATTTGGCCATTTTTATTTATTTAAAGTTTGCCATTTTATATATTTGACCTTCATATTTCCAATCTTTGCAAATTAGTCCAAAAGTAAATTAAAGAACGTTATATTTATATTACAAGCATCAATCATTCAATCTTATATTCCTATATAGGTTATATCTCATACAATTTCCATTTCAAATTTTCAAATATTCACTCCGAAATATTTTAGACATTTGAGTTAACACTTATGTTGATATCAATCAAACATAATTTTAAACCATCGATTTGATAATAAATCACACCCAAGTCACTTATCCATCATTGTTGATCAGTTCATAAAAATAATATTTATTCTTTAAATATTACTCACTCACTGAAAAATAAATTCAGACAATTCATATATTATTTTATCAATTTGATATACACATTTTTGCATAGTGTTACAGAAGGTTTATAAATTAATTTTAATACATTTATTTTTTGAACATCTTTTGACCACTTGACTCTATACAAAATTAATTTTAAATTTTAATTTGCATGTAGACGCATCACTCGTAAGGTAGAAGGATTTTAACGGTTTGAATTTGCCGTTTAAAACCAATTTGATATGTTTTAAAGTTGAGTTGACAAAAAGACACCATAATTCTACTCAAGTATATATCGGTAAGCTTAGTTGGTCCCAGTAAAATATATCCAGCTAGCTAATCTGTTGACTAACATTGATTACCTACATTTCAACTAAACAAATGTAAATATAGTTATACCTAGGAGTGCACAAAAAGCTTGTAGTTTGTGTATCTCATGGGAGGCATTGATTAAAAAACCAGAAGTCAACCAGATAACAAACTTTGAATTAAAACAATGAAAAGTACAACCATGCTTAACTGAACGATGCACACTGTGAACCAAGTACACTGTCTACTATTCTCTTAGTAGAACAGCCTACTATATATCTTATTCAATCTCACATTATCACAGATAAAATACAATAATTTATACTTTCCTTTAGAGAAAAGACCCAATTAATTAGACTTTATGCTGGGCTTTCAGAGCTTCAACAATCTCCTTATCAACTTGAAGAGCCTTTTCAAGCACATCATCTGGAATTGGCGGTTTCGAATCGAAAAGTGCATCAGCTATTACAATCAATCCTGGGTTCTGACTGCTGAGCCCTGCAATGGCAACTGCTGGAGAATCACCAGCGTTGAATTGGAAATGGATCAAACCAACGGGGAAAATGTAAACATCGCCCGGATGGAGGACCCTGAGGAAGAGCTTGTTGTCGGGGCTGGAAGAAATGAACCCGACTAATAGAGTGCCTTTGATCACCGTTAATACCTCGGTGGCTCTGGGGTGGGTGTGCGGTGGGTTGAGGCCGTATGGTGCGTAGTCAAGACGTGCGATGGAGATGCCAAATGTGTTTAGACCGGGCAAACGAGCAGCATTTACTAGTGTCACGTTGAATCCGACCTTTGTCAAGCATCAAAAAATTATTCAAATATTCGAAAAGGAACAATTATTGTGACAAGTTATCTATACATGCATTTTTTGTTCTTTATTTGATGGTGAAAATGCTCGGAGCTCTAATTTTTTGTAAATTATATTTTTGACTTACCTTGTTGCTGGTGTTGCCGGGCTTGTCTAAGCCGGAGGTGAAGAAGTCATCCGGAGTTGCCAGGTTCGGGTTCTTGCATGGCAAACCGTTCACGAAAACTGTAGGTGTGTTAAGTTAGTCACTGAACTTAAGTTCAAAATATTTGAAGCTAATGGGAATTTGATCAGAATTTACAAATACACTAAGTAAAGCACTTTGCTAATTAAGGTAATTAACTTAACTAATCAAGTCAACAAATTTTTGATAATGCATTTCATAATTAACATAATATATATTTATATATAGAGAGGTTGGCTAATATTAAATCAATTGTTCGTGAGGTCCCGTGCAACCAAGTCATTTTTCAAATTTTTAAGCTTAAAAAGTCGATCCAAACCGTTAGATGTGATCTCTATATTAAAATGTGCTTGGAGACCAAATTTTATATTTTTTGGAATTATTTTACTATTTAGTAAGTCACTTTGAAAATCGCTGATCCAACGGTGGCTTAACCAAACAGTAAAACCAGAAGTCACATCTAACGGTTTGGATCGACTTTTTGCACGGGACCTAAGAAACAATTGATTTGATATTAGCCAACCTCTATGTGTGTGTGTGTATTTATATGTATATGTGTGTGTATAGCGTGCGCACACACCCATATATGTATATGTATATGCGTGTGTGTATATATATGTAGAGGAGGGATCAAGTTACAACAAAATTATAACAACGGTTTTTTTCATTTTCAAAGTCCAAATCATCGATCCAAACCGTTCAACATGATTATCTAAATAAAATATGCTTCTAGATCAAATTTCTATGTTTTTGAATTTTTTTACTATTTATTAAGTATTTTACAAAAATTAGTCAAATTCAGACCATTGAATTTTGTACCCATCTAAATAAATAGTAAAAAAATTCACAAAAATGTAAAATTTGATTTGGAAGCATATTTTATTTAGATAATCATGTTGAACGGTTTAGATCGACGATTTGTACTTTGAAAATGAAAAAAAACCATTGTTGTAACTTGATCCGTCCTCATATATATATATGTATGTATATATGTATATATGTATTTATTTATGTCAGTGCCAGACAACATCATTACTTTTCATGTTGACAACAAACAGTCTCTTATAGTATTTAGACATATATATATATGAACAAAGATTAAACTCGTAATTAGATGTTAACTGGTGGAGGTCACAATTATATATGTTTAATAATTTAGATATTTAGAGCAAAAACCACAACAAAATCAAATGTTTGTGTATGATAATTCAACCTAAAAAAAACAGTAGTTGGTATTATACATATATATATAACCAGTTCATGAGTATGAGTGTGATAGTTCAAAACCGTACTTTCGGAGTTGAGGTCGGCGACACAGAAATCTTGTACCGGGCTCGGATCTCCGGCAAGAGATTGTACCGCCACCAAGGCCAGAATTATCACTACAAAAACCCTTGCTGCCATTGTTTATTTTTACTCTCTCTCTCTCTCTGGTATATATTATGTGATATTTCTTGTTGAGTTTGTTTTATGCCTTGAGCAATTCTAACACAATTTATAGGCCATAATTTTACCTAAAGGTCTTGGCAGCATGCACATGGAATTAGTGGAAACATGGGCCATAAATGATAGATCCAGTACAACTTCATTTCCATTTAAGACAGAAAAAAAATGAAAGCAGTTTAATCTATTATTAGAACTAATTTTTAATAATAATTCAGATAAATTAACACAGAGATCCCAATAGGAGGGAAGATAAGTATTTAAATTTACTGCTGTTGAAATAAAAAATGTTTTAAATCATGGTTGTTTAATTATGATGGTGCTAATAACTAACTTCAAGCACTAGTGGAAAAAACACAATCTGTGTCGCCCTATTTGTGTCGGTCAATGGTGACAAACGATACAGAAATATTTTTGTATCGGTTTATTAAAAAAATGCGATACAAAATATTAATTTGTATCGGCTTACAAAAAATCCGACACAGATTCTTGGCAATCTGTGTCGGTTATTAGCAAAACAGCCGACACAGATATTTTGTGTCGGTTGTTTACTAATAACCGACACAAATTGTCAAGAATCTGTGTCGGTTCTTTACTAATAACCGACACAAAACAATCTGTGTCGGTTCTTAGTAAAGAACCGACACAAAATGTCAGATTCTAAAAATTCAATATAGGATTTTGTGTCGGTTAAATTGTATACCCGATACAGAATTTTGGATTTGTGTCGGATGATTATTGAACCGACACAGATTCTAAAAATTCAAAAACGCTACTCCCCGTTTTTACTTTAACATTTTTCAAAATTTTCCATTGTCGTCTCCTCTCCTCTCCTCTCACTCCGCCCAAACAGCCATCATTGTCGCCTCCCTCTCCTTCGGCCTAACCACCTTGTCTCCCTCTCACTCGGCCTCACCACAGTGTCGAAGCCCTCCCTCACATCGTGCTCGACCGCCTAGGGTTCTGCGGACTCACCACCTTCTTCTCGCGCAGTAGCACCACTGTGCCGGAAGTTGCATCTCCTCCTCCTCGCATCTCTCTCTCTCAGGTAATTCATGCTTTACACATTAGGATTTAGGCTCCTGTGATGCTTGCTGTGATGCTTGCCGAAATTTCATTTGGTTTATTTGGTGTAGGGTTTTTTGTTCAATTTTAACCATACTTTAAGAAATAGTTTGAACATGGTATCGACGGAGAAATAACACTATGGAAGAGTGATGATAAAGGTACTGGACCTGTCTACAAGGTACTAATTTTTTAGAAACTATCACTAAATAAATAATTTTGTTATCTCAGAACTTAATCAGTTTCTGTGCTGCTCCAAAAGAGGTAACTTATTTATTTCAGGACAGAAAGAGATACAAGTTGGATGACCCTAAGATCTTTCACTACGTACCTTAACCAATCAAATTGCATAATTGAGGTAGATGGGATTAATGATGCACAGGAGTATTTGGTTACTAGAAGGGCTATGGATATAGTTGGAATAAGTGCGAAAGAACAAGTATGAACTGCTATGTTTTTTTCTTTTTCTATGTTATTCAATATTTCGTGGTTCAAAAACTAAAAATGTGCTTGCTTTTGGTCAACTGTAGGAGGCAATATTTCAGGTTGTAGTAGCTGTGCTTCACATTGGAAATATTGATTTTGCAAAAGGAAAAGAGATTGATTCATCAGTTATTAAGAATGAGAAGTCAAGATACCATCTAAAAATGGCATCTGATCTCTTAATGTAAGTACAAAAGTCGTTGCACAGATTCACATCAAGTGTCTGATTTTAAAATTTGAATAATACAAACAAGAAAAGTGTGAGCAAAAGTTACATGATAATTGGAAATTAAAGCTTTTCGTGTTAATTACTAATACACGAGCATTCGGCCATATTGATCGCAGCAATAAAGATTAGTATCAAAGATGGGAATTACATTCCTGTTGATACATTAATAGCACTAAGGTAGATTAAGAAAGAAAGTTTGGTACATTTGCAGTCTGTAATACCAGCTAAATTTCGGTAAATACCAGCTTCTGGTAGTGTACTGTGCTGTAGCACCTTGTTGTGACTTGTGCTAGTATGGAAGTCCTGGAACCTATGTGTTCTATCTGGATGGTATAGTTAATATAAAATAAGAGTTAAAGCCCCTTGTTACAGTGCCATATGTAAGTTTTTATTTTATTTTTTTTTCCTTTTTTACAGCTAGAAGAAGGGGAGAAAGACTACATTCGAAGTCAGGAGTACAGGTATTGCATGCACAAGTAAGAGTTACATTTATACTATCAATGTACACCAGTAATATGCATTGATTTTAATTCCTAGAAAATAAGATCCTTTAAATTTTTCACTAAGTTATCATCTCTTTTACATGTGTAAATGATAATTCATCTTTTACAAGTGTAAACCTTCTATATACTTCTCCTAATTCTTTGTAGCCAGCCTACATTTGGTGATGAAAGTGAAAGCCAGGAAGAGCATGAATGCTAATTTACAGGGGAAACATACAACAAATTGGATGAGAAGCTGTTATCAACCCACATAGTGATAATAAGATGCGACTTGGAGAAACACTCAGGTCACTGTACCAGTACATACCAGTTAGAAATACACCGGTCTGAGTAGATAGGTTCGATAGTGGGTTGAGGTTTTGTGCAAGATCGATTTGTTCTTGTGTTAGTATTTGCTTAATTCTTTAGATCTGTTATTGGGAGTGTTGAATAATAATGACTTACTTTGATATTGTAGATTTGATACTTTGATTATTGTGTTATTTAGTGCATAATCCAATTTAGAATGTGTGAATGCATGCTTCTATATAGGCCAGCAATATATATGGTAGCTGGCCAAAAATAAAAAAATTATTTCAAAATAAAATATAAAATCTGTGTCGGTTGTTTATAAATAACAGATACAAAATGGATATTTGTGTCGGTTGTTTATAAAGAACCGACACAAATACCCAATCTGTGTCGGTTGTTTATAAAGAACCGACACAAATACCCATTTGTGTCGGTTCTTTATAAACAACCGACACAGATTGGGTATTTGTGTCGGTTATTTATAAACAACCGACACAAAATGTTGAAGAAAAAAAATTAAATAAAATGGAAATTAAAAAATTGTATCGGTTCATTAATTAACCGACACAAAAAATATTTTTCTGTATCGGTTGTTTAACCGACACAAAATCTGTGTCGCTTCTATCTGTGTCGCCCCAAAGTCCGATACAGATAGGCATAAACAACCGATACAGATTGTTATTTCTCCACTAGTGAAGGTTAATGATCTTTTAAGAAATGCAAAAATAAAAAAAATAATGCTGGTAATTTACTGTACATTGTAATTGAACAAGTTTTGTTCATAAAAAAAAAATCAGAAAAAGTTATTTGACAACAATTTGCCATAATGAAACATGAGTTTAATGTTAAATTTACGTCATATTTGCAAAAGAGTGTTTTAATTTTTTTTTTATTGAAAAATTCGTTATTTGAAGTTTATTAATTGAAAATTTCTAGTTGTTACTTTCATTGTCAAATTAAAAATCTTCATTCAAGAATGAAATCCACAAAAGCCACCAAATCTGATGGTACGATTTGGATTTTATATATATATATATATATATATAATGGATTAGTTACGAATTTAAAATATTATAATTCGACAATATAAATATATATATATAGTACCTTATCAACCCAACCTCTTATTTATTTTTATTTTTTTTTAAAAGTGGTTGGTACGTACCACCTGTTTAATTAGAAACCCAATATTGTTTTTACAAAAGCAGAGTTAACATCTAACTGTCACAAAATATATCTAAAGAACAATAGCATAAAGTTTGCTAGGAGGATAGAAGGCATATGATACAAGACAGAATTATAGCCTTAAGTTCTACTAAAAGTTTCTATTATACTAACAAAAGATCAGGCTCCTTTATCATTTAATATCTAAGTAGCTGGAGACGAATTATGGAAGAACTTGGCGCAGTTTGATCTTGGGCATGGAAATATGCTGCATTAATTGCATCATAGTCTGCTCGATCCCTCAGATATTCATTCAGAGAGATCTGACTCCTCTAATTCATCAAAGGGATCTTCCTCAAAATCTCAGCTACTGCCTGCCTCTGAGATGTATCTGTCAACCTAACCTCTCATACCTTACAATTTAATAAAATTTATATAGGCCATAACCTACTTGAGGAAAACTGGAAAAAATGGACTCAGTGGTGGATCCACACTGTACCGTACCGGGGTAGTCGCTTTTCTGAATTTTGAATTTTGTGGTTATTTATCGGTCCCGACTGAGTTTGCCACTCCTTTTCTCGAAATTTTTTTGTCCTTTTTAAAATTCTAATTTGTAATTTAGAGTTAAAATTAAAACAATTTTTTTACATTATGATTGGTAATTAGAATTACAAGTTAGAGTATAAATTATAAGTCGGAGCATTGAAAATTTTAAGTTAAAGTATTGTTTTTTTTTATCAAGTACCAGCTAGTTAATGAGTTTGAACTCGATTAGTTATTTAAAACCGATTCACTATTTTTTTTGCCCCTCTGACCAAAATTCTGAATCTGACCCTGAACTGACCGCTATGGTTATGCAAGTATAACAAGCGTCATTTTGAATTTAATTGATCCACCAACAGGGTATTATTTTGCCATTGACCATATTAGTATTAATTTCTAAGTTCACCAAGTTTCTCTGTGAACTCAACTTTAAAATTTATCAGAATGACTTCAAACGATGAATTTAAACCACGGAAACCCTTCTACTTTACGAGTGATGTGTCTACATGTAAAAAAAAATATAGTTTTGAATTAATTTAGTATAAAGTCAAGTGGTCAAAATTAGAAGGTTTATAAATTAAATTTAAATGCATTCATTTTTTGGACGCCTTTTGACTACTTGACTCTGTACAAAATTAATTTAAAATTTAAAATTTTTTGTATGTAGACGCATCACTCGTAAGGTAGAAGGATTTTAACGGTTTGAATTCATCGTTTAAAGCCAATCTGATAGATTTTAAAGTTGAGTTCACAAAGGGACTTGCTGAACTTAGGAACACCTATAGTTATACCTATGTCCATTGAAATAAACATATAAAGCAATTAAACACCTTTTATTTGTGTTTTATTTAATCAGAATCAAACTAACATTACCAGAGAAGATCTGAGCAATTTAGATAAAAAAAAAAAAATGCAAATTAAGACATTTTTCAAAATCCAACATCCTGGGCTCTATAGAATAAAATGAACTATTTTATAATCTGAAATTTTGCAAATTTATAAACAGATGAATTAAATTGTTTGTGCATGTGCATATAAGAGGGCGTGTTCGGCTGTCACTGTTTCCGTGGGGAAAAAAATTCACTCAGAGTGAATTTTTTTTCTCATGGAAAAAGTCTCGGTCATTCAAATTGGACCCGAACCCAAACTCATTCCCGTTTCCGCTTGACAGCCGAACACGCCCAAAATCAGAAAATTTTATTGATAGTGTGTTTAAGGAACCATAAGGATAAAAAATAAAAAAGAATAAATCAGAGGTCCCATTTCAATGCCACAATTCTCTTTTAGAGTTGCAAATATATATAAAAATAGATTATACTGACAATAAACTTATTCGACAAATGTCACAACAGATGAAATACTTTTCAAAATATTACAAGTATAAAATTATAGATATCTTCTACATATCTTGAATAAAATGTATCAAACTTGATGCAATTTAATGATCGTCAATAACTGTTTGAAAATATTTTATTGACACTTCACCGGTGATCAACTGCTAATTACCAAATTATACATATTATACATAGTTTTATACACAAAATTATAGTGGACATTTGTATAATTTTATATTTTTCTTTTCTTTTCTATTTTATCGATTGTGGCGATTATCACAAAAAAAAAAATTCTTTCATCATTACATTCCTCCTAGGATGAAAACGGTATGGATAATATCCGATCCGTATTCAATTTGTATTCGAATAGTAGATATATACTATATATTTTAATATATATTATGAAAATTTTATGTTATTCACCATTATAATTACATAAATATCATGAACTTTAATATTTTTAATAGTTTTTATATTATTTTAATAAATATCTGATCTGATTCGGACCCGTACCCGTATCCTTCTGATATGTCTGATATCTGCTCCGTATCCGTATTTGGAAAATAAAAAAAGAGATATGGATATGATTTTACTACTATCCGCTCCGTATCCGCTCCGTTTTCACCCTAGCTAATTCCTCCCCATATATGAATGTGCTTTCAATCCTGTCAATTTATCAAGTATACGGGCAAAGTAGCAAACATTTTCTTCCTATAATTTATTTAATTGGGGGATATATGCAAAAGCCCAATTAATCCTGTATTTTGTTCTCTTGCAGTTGTCAAGAGAATACATGCTGAGAATAGAAAAGGGAAACTTATGGAGGAGAAAAGGATACAATGTAGGAAAGAATACAAAAAGGAGATTTGATTAGGTTCCTTTAAATGAAAATGTGTTAACAACCCTCTTCCAAACAAATTGTGGCTTATGAGAAATGAGAAGATGCTTTTGAATGCAATACCAAACTTCATATTTTCCTTCACAGATAGATCTCCTACCATCTTTTTGTTCCTTTTTTGAATAAAGCATTTATGCTCCCTAGATACATAATTTATAAGAAAATCCAAAAAAATCATTTGCGCATAATATACTTGGTTTGTAGCTGTGTTGAGTTTGTGCTTGGCTTGTCCGAATTTTTTTTTTTTTTTTTGAAAGTTTGCCAGCGGTTGACAAGTGGATAGTATTAATAAATAGGTATTACATCACGTATTTGTAAGCACAATTTACAACATCTACAATACCCTACAAGCTAAGGGTGCAGCCAACCTGCCAACGTAACCTAAAAAAACACAAAGACATCCCTGTAAGAAGTTGGCAAAATGAAACGAATTAGAAACCTAAAGAATCACAACCAGTTTCCTGTAGCTACCGCTCAGTAGCCCGTATCAGCACCATCTGTTCCATATATAATTTCATCTCCGTGCAGCACCGAGCAGCAAGTAAATTGCAGTCTTAATTTGATTCCGGAAAATAGCTCCATTGCGTTGCTTCCATATTTCCCAGGTAACGTGACACAGAGAAATTTGACCATCCACTCCTTAATTTCTAGACATTTTTGCTTCTCTTAACCATCTTCCACGACCTGTCAACAATTTCATAGACCGTGGGAGCCCTCTGCATCAACCTTGAATCTAAAATTCTTGAAACTTCTTCCCAGCAGCTCGCAGCGTAAGGACATATATAGGAACAACACATGTACAATTGATTCCACTCTGCTATGCGAACAGAGGACATAGATACGCAAAAACCCTGACCGATGGAGGGGCCTTGCATTTCCAAATGTCTCTGTACCGGCTTGTTATATTTCCACCTTCACTTAGCTCTCTAATTTCCAATACAGCCTATCTGCAGCCTCTGTAAAGGCGATGGTATGGGCCCGCAGTGGCTCGTCCGGGTTGATTTCAGTCCAAACTTGATGTGCCTCTCTCAGGGTTATGTATGGTTTATGTTCTTTCGGAACTTGGACTGAGGTTCTAGGTGCATCATGCCAACCATCCATCCAATAAGATATAGAATTTCCATTGCCTATTTCCCACGCTGTGCACATAATGAAAAGACCCTTGAGGCTTCCCAGATGTGTCCAAATTTCGGACCCACCATCGTTGGCCTCTTGGATCGGATTTTGTGTATAGTAATCGCCCCCAAACTGCCCGGCTCACAGTATGCCTTCCACCACCACCGAAGTAGCAATGCGGTGTTCACCATTTTAAGATTTGAGATCCCCATTCCACCGTAGTCTCTCGGCATACAAGTCGCTTCCCAATTAATTGCCGATATGCCCCTCTCATTGTCACTGTTCCTTCCCCACAAGAAACCTCTTCGTATTTTGTCAATCCTATTAATCAGTGTTGTAAAATGCGGTTCATGTGGCCGCATATGCGTATGCAGTCTGATTCCGCATAAAAATTTTCATGCAGTCTCAAATATGCAGTTTCGCATATGCGGCCGCATATATGTCCGCATATCGGTCCGCATGAACCGCATTTGGCCGCATATGTCCTCATATTGGTCCGCATATGTGCGAATTTATTGTTTGAATGATTTTAATGAGAATATATTGCATGTTTTGAGTGGAAATAAATTAATATATAGTTTAAAAACCGCATATATAAGTCCACATGAAATTTCGCATATACGGTATGCAGTGACCTTCCGCATACATGAACAAAACCGCATTTTACAACATTGCTATTAACCACCCACTGAGGCAGCCGAAAACATGTCATATGGTAAATAGGAATTGACGAGCAAACCGACCTTACAAGTTCTAACCGGCCACCTTTGGATAACATCTTACCCTTCCAGCCTCCTAATTTTTTTTTTCATCTTTTCTATGAGAGGCATGCACATTTCCTTTGTGGTCAAAATTTGGTTAAAATCGTATTTTATTTTTATCAAACTGTTATTTAAATTGGAATGGCTGGGCTCCTAAAAAGTTGTTTTCAAAATTTTGAATTGGGCTTAATTGAATTTAACAAGAGAGATGGCCCAAGAATTAACAAGAGAAGTTCTTATATATGAAGCTGAGCGTTAAATAATTCTCATCCTCCTAATTGAAAATGAGAACAAGCTTTTTGATCTAGTAATTAACTCAATATTTTTTGTGTGGAAGGTTTTCCGTTTGAAATCCGTTTAGAATTTTTTTTATGAATATTTAACATTAGAATGCTTGACCTACATCTTTATCTCAAAAAAAGAAGAAGATTTATTGCTCTAATGCAACATATAATATGTATCATATTTTGTTAATCATGCATCTGGATCCAATATATGCCAACCAATTAATTTTGATGTGGTGATCCTATCTTGAACAATATGCTAATAGCTATTCAAATATTTTGTTTCAGTATCAATATATATTGTAAAGAGTGAGTTTATGGTACTATGCATATGCATATCACGGATTGATCCATAATACAAATCAATATTTCAATTCTGTTTTTAAAATCTTAATGGTCAATCCTAACCGTTCAACATGATCCCTATATGAATATCTACTTCCAAACCAAATTTTATAATTTTTTAGAACCTTTTTACTATTTTTTAAGATAGGTAAAAAATCACTTGATTTGAAAAGTATGGACCATCCAACAACAGTGATTTTCTACCTATCTTAAAAAATAGTAAAAAATTTCTAAAAAATATAAAATTTGGTTTGCAAGTACAGTCATATGAATTTCATTTTGAACGGTTCGAATCAACCGTTAGAATTTTGAAAATTTAAATATTGAATTGTATTACAGACTAAATTATGCATAGTACCATAGACTCACTCTATTGTAAATATACTGATACCGGTCATACCAATCGGTCATACCAATTTTGCATAAATATTTGATCTAGAGAAGTTAAGCTTAGAAATTAGATATTACAAAATATAATCTGCATCTCATGAGAACCATTGAATAAAAAACCAAAAGTCAACCAGATAACAAACCTTGAATTAAAACAATGAAAATTAAATTCAAATTGTACAATCTCACATTATCACAAGTAAAATACAATAATTTATACTTTCCTTTAGAGAAAAGACCCAATTAATTAGACTTTATGCTGCGCTTTCAGAGCTTCAACAATCTCCTTATCAACTTGAAGAGCCTTTTCAAGCACATCATCTGGAATTGGTGGATTCGAACCGAAAAGCGCATCAGCTATTACAATCAATCCCGGGTTCTGACTGCTAAGCCCCGCAATGGCAACTGCTGGAGAATCACCAGCATTGAATTGGAAATGGATCAAACCAACGGGGAAAATGTAAACATCGCCCGGATGGAGGACCCTGAGGAAGAGCTTGTTGTTGGGGCTGGAAGAAATGAACCCGACTAATAGAGTGCCTTCGATCACTGTTAATACCTCGGTGGCTCTGGGGTGGGTGTGCGGTGGGTTGAGGCCATATGGTGCGTAGTCAAGACGTGCAATGGAGATGCCAAATGTGTTTAGACCGGGCAAACGAGCAGCATTTACTAGTGTCACGTTGAATCCAACCTTTGTTGAGCGTAAAAAAAATTATTCACATATTCGAAAATGAACAACTATTGTTTATAAATTATATTTTTGATGGTGAAAATGCAAGTTCTAATTTTTAAAAATTATATTTTTGACTCACCTTGTTGTTGGTGTTGGCGGGCTTGTCTAGGCCGGAGGTGAAGAAGTCATCCGGAGTTGCCTGCTTCGGGTTCTTGCATGGCAAACCGTTCACGAAAACTGCAGGTGTGTTTAGTTAGTCACTGAACTTAAGTTCAAGATATTTGAAGCTAATGAGAATTTGATCATAATTGACAAATACACTAAGTAAAGCACTCTGCTAAGGTAATTAACTTAAATAATCAACTCATCAAATTTTTGATAATGCATTTCATAATTGTATGTCTGTATATGTGTGTGTGTGTGTGTCTATATATTTATATGTATATGTATATGTGTGTGTGTATATGTATGTATGTATGCACACACACCCACATATATATGTATATGTATATGTATATGTATATGCATATGTGTGTGTATACATATGTATGTATATATGTATTTATGTATGTATGTCAGTACTAGACAACATCACTTTTCATGTTGACAACAAACAGTCTCTTAGTATTTAGACATATATCAACAAAGATTAAATTCATGATTAGATGTTAACTGGTGGAGGTCACAATTATATATGTTTAATTAATAATTTGGATATTTAGAGCGAAAACAACAACAAAATCACATGTTTGTGTATGAGAATGATATTCAACCTAAAAAAAACAGTAATTGGTATTATACATATATATATAACCAGTTCATGAGTATGAGTGTGATAGTTCAAAACCGTACTTTCGGAGTTGAGGTCGGCTACACAGAAATCTTGTACCGGGCTCGGATCTCCGGCAAGAGATTGTACCGCCACCAAGGCCAGAATTATGACTACAAAAACTCTTGCTGCCATTGTTTTTTTTTTCTTCCTCTATTTCTCTGGTATATATATCTGATATGTCTTGTTTTGCTTTATGGCTTGAGCAATTCTAACACAATTTATAGGCCATAATTTGACCTAATGGTCTTGACAGCACACGGAATTAGTTGAAACATGGTCCATAAATGACAAATCCAGCACAACTTTATTGCCATTCAAGACAGAAAAAAATGAAAGCAGTTTAATCAATTATTAGATCTAATTTTGAATAATAATTCAGATAAATTAACACCCAATAGGAGGGAAGACAAGTATTTAAATTTACTTCTGTTGAAATAAAAAATGTTTTGAATCATGGTTGTTTAATTATGATGGTGCTAATAACTAAATTAAGGGTTAATGATCTTTTAAGAAATGCAAAATTTTAAAAATAATGCTGGTAATTTACTGTACATTGTAATTGAACAAATTTGTTCAAAAAAAAAAAATCAGAAAAAGTTTTCATGAATCACATGTTTACGTCATATATATTTGCAAACGAGTCATGAAGATATGTTTAATTTTTTTTTATTGAAAATTCGTTATTTGAAGTTTATTAATTGAAAATTTCTAGTTGTTACTTTCATTGTCATATTGAAATCTTTATTCAGGAGTGAAATCCACGAAAGCCACCAAATCCGATGGTACGATTTCAATTTTTACTTCTTATATATATATAATGGATTAGCTACGAATTTAAAATATTATCATCCGACAATATAAATATATATAAATATATAATACCTAACCTAACCTTACAATTTAATAAAATTTATATAGGACAACCTACTTCGAGAAAAACTGGCAAAAATCAACTCAGGGGTGGATCCACACTGTACCGTACCGAGGGTAGTCGCTTTCCTGAATTTTGAATTTTTGTGGTTATTTATTGGTCCCGACTGAATTTGTCATCTCCTTTTAATTCACCTCCTTTTTTCGAATTTTTTTTGTCCTTTTTAAAATTCTAATTTGTAATTTAGGTTAGATTTAGGGTTAAAATTAAAATAATTTTTTTACATTATGATTGGTAATTAGAATTACAAGTTAGAATATAAATTATAAGTTAAAGTATTGTCTTTTATCTATCTAGTACCCAATTAGTTAATAAGTTTGAACTCAATTAGCTATTTAAATTTGATTCGCTATTTTTTTTGTCCCTTCTAAAGAAAATTCTTGATCCTCTCATGAATCGACTGCTATGGTTATGCAAGTATACACAAGCGCCATTTTGATTTGAAATTATAACACAAGCCTTAGTTGTAGATAGCAACAATTGCAAACAGATCCACCAACAGTGTATTATTATAGATATAAATACTTTTAAAATTATAAGTATAAAATATTAAAGTATTTTTCAAAATATTACAAGTATAAAATTATAGGTATCTTCTACATATCTTGAATATAAAATGTATCAAACTTGATGCAATTTAATGATCATCAAGATTTGTTTGAAAATATTTTATTGACACTTCACCGGGGATCAACTGCTAATTACCAAATTATACATATTATAAATATATAGTTTGATACACAACCTATATAAATTATAGTGAACATCTGTATAAGTTTATATTTATTTTCTTATCTATTTTATCGATTGTGGCGATTATCATAAAAAAATATTCTTTCATCATTACATTCCTCCTAGAGGTGAATATCCAATCCTTATTTGATATGTATTTGAAAACTTAGATGTGAATATTTGATTTCCAAATATCCATGTGGATAAGAATACTGATATAGTTTTAAATTTCAAATATTTGTATCCGAATAGTAGATATATACTATATATTTTAATATATATTATGAAAAATTTATGTTATTCACCATTATAATTAGATAAATATTATGAACTTTAATATTTGTTAATATTTTTTATATTATTTTAATAAATATCTGATCTGATTTGGATCCATTCCCGTATCCGTCTGATATCCGCTCCGTATCCGTATTTCGGAAAATGAAAAAAAAAAAAAGAGAAGAAGATATGAATATAATTTTACTACTATCCGCTCAGTATCGGCTCTGTTTTCACCGCTAATTCCTCCCCCATATATGAATGTGTGCTTTCAATCCTGTCAATTTATCAACTATACGGGCGAAGTAGCAAACATTTTCTTAGCTGGGTGAAAAGAATGCATTAAAAATATAGAAGCCAGGAGAAAAATGAATAAAGAGTTATAGAAACAACTTGCAATCAAAATACACAAGAACTTGCTAGCAATTTACACCTTAAATGCTCACTAAATGTACCATTTGTTGTTTCCTACAAACCGGTAGAAAGTCAGATTCTTCCTATTTAATTGGGGGATATATGCAAAAGCCCAATTAATCCTGTATTTTGTTCTCTTGCAGTTGTCAAGAGAATACATATATGATGAGAATAGAAAAGGGAAAATTATGAAGGAGAAAATGATACAAGGTAGGAAAGAATACAATAAGGAGATTTGATTAGGTTCCTTTAAATGAAAATGGGTTAACAACCCCTTCCAAACAAATTGTGGCTTATGAGAAATGAGAACATGCTTTTGAATGCAATACCAAACTTCATCTTTTCCTTCACAGATAGATCTCCTACCATCTTTTTGTTCCTTCTTTAGTAAAGTTTTTATAAGAAAAATCCAAAATATCATTTGCGCATAATATACTTGGTTTGTAGCTGTGTTGATTTTGTGCTTGGTTTGTCCGAATTTTTTATTTTTACCATCTTTGAAAAAACAACTGATTAACTAGGTTTCTTTATTAAATTATATTTTTGTCACGTCTGCAGTCTAAATTTGCAAAACCATAAAGTTAGTTCTGCAAGTTTAGAATGTTGAACCAAAGTTTTGTAAAATACTTAATAAAAAATAAACAACAATTTTGTAAAATACTTAATAAATAGTAAATAAATTTAAAAAATAAATAGTAAATAAAATTAAAAAAAATGTAAAATTTGATCTCCAAACACATCTTAATATAGATATCATGTTGAACGGTTTGAATCAACTGTTTAGATTTTGAAAATTATAAAACCGAATTGTTATAAGATATTGTAACTTTTAAATGTTACAAGTGGAACCTCATTTTAATTTGCTCCATAAGCCCATTTATGAAAACAACGCCAAACACCAACATTTGGTTAAAATCGTATTTTATTATTACCAAAATGTTATTTAAATTGGGCTGGCTGGGCTCCTAAAAATTGTTTTCAAAATTTTGAATTGGGCTCAATTGAATTTAACAACAGAGATGGCCCAAGAATTAACAAGAGAAGTTCTTATATATGAAGCTGAGCGTTAAATAATTCTCATCCTCTAATTGAAAATGAGAACAAGCTTTTGATCAAGTGATTAACTCAATATTTTGTGTGTGGAAGGTTTTCCGTTTGAAATCCGTTTAGAATATTTTTTTATGAATATATAACATTACAATGCTTGACCTACATCTTTATCTCAAAAAAAAAATATTGCTCTAATGCAATATATAATATGTATCATATTTTGTTAATCATGCATCTGGATCCAATATATATATATATATATATGAGGAGGGATCAAGTTACACTTTTTTTTTGGACACATTTTGACACCTGCCATTTTCAAAGTCCAAATAGTCGATCCAAACCGTTCAACATGATTGATATACTAAAATGTGCTTGGAGATCAAATTTTACATTTTTTGGAATTTTTTTACTATTTATTAAGATGGTTACAAAATCGTTGTTTTCGGACCATTGAAAAATAGCGATTTTGTAACCATCTTAATAAATAGTAAAAAAATTCAAAAAAATGTAAAATTTGATCTCCAAGCACATTTTAGTATATCAATCATGTTGAACGGTTTGGATCGACTATTTGGATTTTGAAATCGCAAAATTAACCTATAAAAAAAATAGTGTCATGATGTGTCAAAAAAAAGGGTGTAATTGGATCCCTCCTCTATATATATATATATATGCCAATTAACCAATTAATTTTATTGTGGTGATCCTATCTTGAACATGCTAATAGCTATTCAAATATTTTGTTTCAGTATCAATATATATTGTAAAGAGTGAGTCTATGGTACTATACATATCACGGATTGATTTGTAATACTTATCAATATTTATGTTTTTAAAATCTTAATGGTGGATCTGAACCGTTCAACATGATCCTTATATGAATATCTATTTGCAGACCAAATTTTATATTTTTTAGAACCTTTTTACTGTTTTTTAAGATAGATAGAAAA
Source organism: Carex arenaria (assembly GCA_964058825.1). Taxonomy (NCBI): domain Eukaryota; kingdom Viridiplantae; phylum Streptophyta; class Magnoliopsida; order Poales; family Cyperaceae; genus Carex; species Carex arenaria. The sequence goes on along the minus strand of CAXKVW010000300.1, from coordinate 376,927 downwards.
TAACTTGATTTGAAAATTCTGGACCATCAATCCAAAAATATTGATTTTTTACCTATCTTAAAAAATAGTAAAAAAACTTCTAAATAATATAAAATTTGGTCTACAAGTACATAGTCATATGAAAATCATTTTGAACGGTTCAAATTGACTGTTACGATTTTGAAAATTAAAATATTTAACCGTATTACAGACTAAATTGTGATATGCATAGTATCATAAACTCACTCTATTGTAAATATACTGATACCGGTCATACCAAATATCGGTCATACCAATTTTGCATAAATATTTGATCTAGAGAAGTTAAGCTAAGAAATTTAGATTTTACAAAAAATAATCTGCATCTCATGAGAGCCATTGATTAAAAAACCAAAAGTTAACCAGATAACAAACCTTGAATTAAAACAATGAAAAGTACAACCTGCTTAACTGAACGATGAACACTGTGTACCAAGTACCAAGTACCATTTATTCTCTTAGTAGAACAACCTACTATATATCTTATTCAATCTCACATTATCACAAGTAAAATACAATAATTTATACTTTCCTTTAGAGAAAAGACCCAATTAATTAGACTTTATGCTGCGCTTTCAGAGCTTCAACAATCTCCTTATCAACTTGAAGAGCCTTTTCAAGCACATCATCCGGAATTGGCGGATTCGAACCGAATAGCGCATCAGCTATTACAATCAATCCCGGGTTCTGACTGCTGAGCCCCGCAAATGCAACTGCTGGAGAATCACCGACGTTGAATTGGAAATGGATCAAACCAACGGGGAAAATGTAAACATCGCCCGAATGGAGGGTCTTGAGGAAGAGCTTGTTGTTCGGGCTGGAAGAAACGAACCCGACTAATAGAGTGCCTTCGATCACTGTTAATACCTCGGTGGCTCTGGGGTGGGTGTGCGGTGGGTTGAGACCGTATGGTGCGTAGTCAAGACGTGCGATGGAGATGCCAAATGTGTTTAGACCGGGCAAACGAGCAGCATTTACCAGTGTCACATTGAATCCAACCTTTGTCGAGCGTAAAAAAAAATTATCCGCATATTCGAAAATGAACAATTATTGTTTATAAATTATATTTTTGATGGTGAAAATGCACGGAGTTCTAATTTTTTATAAATTATATTTTTGACTCACCTTGTTGTTGGTGTTGCCGGGCTTGTCTAGGCCAGAGGTGAAGAAGTCATCCGGAGTTGCCAGGTTCGGGTTCTTGCATGGCAAACCGTTCACGAAAACTGCAGGTGTGTTAAGTTGGTCACTGAACTTAAGTTCAAAATATTTGAAGCTAATGGGAATTTGATCATAATTTACAAATACACCAAGTAAAGCACTTTGCTAAGGTAATTAACTTAACTAATCAAGTCATCAAAAATTTTATAATGCATTTCATAATTAACATACTACATATATAAATATATATACACACACACACGCACTTTTCATGTTGACAACAAACAGTCTCTTAGTATTTACACATATCAACAAAGATTAAACTCATGATTAGATAGTTCAAAACCGTATGAGTGTGATAGTTCAAAAACTGTATGAGTTTCAAAAATCAACAGTCTCTCAGTCTCTTAGTATTATACATTTATATAATCAGTTGAGTATGAGTGTGATAGTTCAAAACCGTACTTTCGGAGTTGAGGTCGGCGACACAGAAATCTTGTACCGGGCTCGGATCTCCGGCAAGAGATTGTACCGCCACCAAGGCGAAAATTATGACTACAAAAACCCTTGCTGCCATTATTTCTCTCTCTCTCTCTCTGTGGTATATATATGTGATATGTCTTGTTGAGTTTGTTTTATGGGTTGAGCAATTCTAACACAATTTATAGGCCATAATTTGACCTAATGGTCTTGGCAGCACATGGAATTAGTTGAGACATGGGCCATAAAACTTTATTTCCATTTAAGACAGAAAAAAAATGAAAAGCAGTTTAATCAATTATTAGAACTAATTTTGAATAATAATTCAGATAAATGATAGACATAATAAAATCTTAATATGTTTTGCAATTAGAACATAAGCAATTCAGAATCCGTAAATCCAACATAAAATAGCAAACGTAAAATAGAACTTACAGTTTTGGAGTGATGACATCGTTAAGCGGAAGCGTAAATACTAGTTTTCCTCAGACGTGATGATAGAGACCTTAGGTATTTTTCTTTTACTTCTCTCTTTCAGTTTTTATGTGGACGGAAATTTTTAGAATGAGATAAGATACGTCCAAATAAGAGAAGATGTCTATTTATAGTTTTGAGGCAACCTTTGGAACCAGTATATTCATTACATAACAATCTGAATTTTTCCATCAAAAATCCAGATGCCTTTACATTAAATTCTGTAAATAAAATTGGTGCCAATAATAACATAGGCCATATATATAATAAAATAAAACTAACAATAAACACAGAGATCCCAATAGGAGGGAAGACAAGTATTTAAATTTACTGATGTTGAAATACAAAATGTTTTAAATCATGGTTGTTTAACTATGATGGTGCTAATAACAAAATTAAGGGTTAAAGATATGATATAGCAGTACTTTGTGTTTTAATTTTTTTTTATTGAAAGGTTTGTTATTTGAAGTTTATTAATTGAAAATTTCTAGTTGTTACTTTCATGGTCATAGTAAAATCTTCATTCATGAATGAAATCCATAAAAGTCACCAAGATGGTACGATTTGGATTTTATATATATATATAATGGATTAGTTACGAATTTAGAATATTATAATCCGACAATATAAATATATATAATACCTGATGAACCTAACCTATTGTACCTTACATATATATATAGGCCATAACCTACTTTGAAAAAAACTGAAAAAAATCGACTCAGGGGTGGACCCATACTGTACCGTACCGAGAGTAGTTGTTTTTCTGAATTTTGAATTTTTGTAGTTATTTATCGGTCCCAACTGACTTTATCACCACCTCCGTTTCTTGAAAAAAAAATTGTCCTTTTTGATATTCTAATTTGTAATTTGAGTTAAATTAAAACATTTTTTTTAATTATAATTGGTAATTAGAATTACAAATTAGAGTATAAATTATAAGTTGGAGCATTGATAATTATAAGTTAAAGTATTATTTTTTTATCTCGTATCCAATTAGTTAATGAGTTTGAACTCAATTAGTTATTTAAATTCAATTCGCTATTTTTTTGTCCCTCTAAAAAAAATTATGGATCCTCTCCTAAACCCACTGCTATGGTTATCTAAGTATACACAGGTGCCATTTTGATTTGAAATTAAATAACACAAGCTTTAGTTGGAGATAGCAACAATTGTAAACAAATCCACCAGCAGTGTATTATTTTGGGAACCGAATCTCCCGTTCTCTTGTAGGTAAGAAACTTCTACTTCTAAAGTCACTGACATGTGAGTTCGGATGAGCCCAGAACAAAATTATATCCAATATTTAAATATTAAAACTCACTCCGGATCTACGTATCAGTAACTTTAGAAGTATGAATTTTCTACCCACAAGAGGCAGGTGATCCGGTTCCAGTATTTTTCCGTTGATCATATTAGTATTAAGTATATATTGATAAGCTTAGTTGGTCCCAATAAAATATGTCTAGCTAGCTAATATGTAGGAGTAGAACTAGGGTGCTTCTAAGTTCACCAAGCCTCTTTGTGAACTCAATTCTAAAATCTATTGGATTAACTTCAAACGACGAATCCAAGCCGTTGAACTACCTTACGAGTGATGTGTCTACATGTGAAAATTTTAAAGTTTCGAATTAAATTAGTATAAAGTCAAGGGGTCAAAATTAGAAGGTTTATAAATTAATTTTAATGCATTCATTTTTTTTGGAAGCCTTTTAACAACTTGACTTTATACTAAATTAATTTGAAAATTTAAAATTTTCATATTTAAAAGCATCACTCGTAAGGTAGAAGAATTTCAACTGTTTGAATTTATCGTTTGAAGTCAATTCGACAGATTTTAGAGTTAAATTCACAAAAGAGTATGGTGAAGAGCACCATAGTTCTACGCAATCTGTTGACTAACATTGATTACCTACATTTCAACTAAACAAATGTAAATATAGTTATACCTATGTCCATTGAAACAAACATATAAAGCAATTAAACACCTTTTATTTGTGTTTTTTTTTTTTAATCTGAGCAATTTAGATTAAAAAAATAAATTAACACATTGTTCAAAATCCAACATCACCTGTGCTCTATAAAATAAAATGAACTATTTTATAACCAGAAATTTTGAAAATTTATAAACAGATGAATTATATTGTTTTGTCATGTGCATATAAGAAATCAGAAGATTTTTTATTGATAGTATGTTTAAGGAACCATAAGGGTAAAAAAATAAAAGAAAATAAATCCGAGGTCCTATTTCAATGCCACCATTCTCTTTTAAAGTTGCAAATATATAAAAAAAAAAATAGATTATACTGACAATAAACTTATTAGACAAATGTCACAACAGATCAAATTCTTTTCAAAATATTACAAGTATAAAATTATAGATATCTTCTACATATCTTGAATAAAATGTATCAAACTTGATGCAATTTAATAATCGTCAAGAACTGTTTGAAGATATTTTATTGACACTTCACCGGTGATCAACTGATAATTACCAAATTATACATATTATACCTAGTTTGATACACAACCTATATAAATTATAGTGAACATTTGTATAATTATATATTTTCTTATCTATTTTATCAATTGTGGCGATTATCATAAAAAATATACATATATATATATATATATATTTCATCATTACATTCCTCCCCATATATATGAATGTGCTTTCAATTGAATGTTTTTCATTTTTCATTTTTAAATATAAACATTAAGATCGCAAAAAAAAAAAATGTTACTATAGCAATCGCTCCACGGGGAGCGGTTCTGTCTCTATAGAGGACTATCCTATTGTAAAACGGTTTAGTGTTCAGGGAAGACCGCCCCTCTGTGGAACAGTTTGATTATTAATTTTTAAAATTAAATTTGATTTTTGATTATTTATATTAATTTTCTTTTATGGGTATGAAAAAAAATCACGGGCTTTTTAATGTTTCAACTGTCTAGTCCCTCAAGTCTCTAATGTCATATCATATTTTTTTAATGTCAACTTCTAGTCTCTTAAGTCTCTAATGTCATATCATATTTATGGTGTGGTGTCATATTTTTGTCCAATTTGATGAATTTTTCTCTGTCTAGGTGGTTAAAAAGATATAACAATGCTTCCCTTTTCTTATGTTAATTCATATAGGTTCAAATTCACGCAAGAGAAAAGGAACCAAATACTTAACACTAGTTTTAACTTTTAAGTATTCAAATTTTCTTTGGTTCCGACGAAAAACATTACATGTAACGAGTCACTTCAACCGGTCTATTTTAAACATTATTTCTGAATTTTTCTCAGAATTTTATTTTTTAATTATTTTTTTTGTTTTTGCTCATTTACAAAACTAAGATATCTTATTCAAATAATACCGAATTATTTCCGAATTATATCCGAATTATTTTCAAATTACAAATTTTGAATCTCACCAAACTGAATCTGAATAATTTATTTGTCACTGTGATGTTAGCTTTCATGCTTCCAAGTGGTGATTCAAGTCGTATCCTCCTTTCATCCCTCTCTTCTCTCACTCGTTCTACCCTTGGCTCTCTACACCTCTACATATAAATTGATTAAAAACAAGCATTGTTCCAACATCCAACTGCCACTTTTATTGACAGGTCTCCGCCTCTCAGGTACGGAGGTTCCTGATTTTTTTTTTGTTAAAATATAACTCATACAAAAAAATTTAACCAAAGCAGACTGAAGCTATAAAAATATTATCCACTGATCCCACAAACTGGTGTAGCTTGAAAAAACATATTTAAAAAATTCACCATTCCAAGCTACACTAGTTTAGAAAATCAGTAGAAGCTATTTTTATAGCTTTCCAGAATACAGTGCTGCTTTGGTTAATTTTTTTTAAATGAATTCTATTTTAAAAAAAATCGAGGTACCCTTGTTTTTAACAAAATGAAAAAAATAAGCCAATTATTTTAATTTTTCATTATTTTTCAAAAATGATAATCACTCTATCTGAACTCTGAACTCATTTTTTTAAACTTCTCTTATAAACTCTTAACATATAATTTGATATTGATGGAAGAGTCCACTCCTCTTCGTCCACTCTTCGTCGCTCTGTCTATTTGTTTTAATTCTCCGTGTTCGATTGAGAGTACTGTAAATTTGTTACATCTTCATAGTATATTTACTATAACTATATATAAATAAGGTATGTATTGTATTGGTTGTTGCAGATGACGAAAATATAAAGAGTTATTTCCTTCTTCATTTTAACTTCATGTTTTTTTTCATGTTTTGTAACTTTTACTTTGACACCCCTAGTGTCTTTTTAATGAAATATAGGAGCTAGACTCCTACATTTTAATCAAAAAAATTCCCTTCTTCATTTCTTTCTTCTTTTTCTTTTCATTTTTTTTCTCCTCTTTGAGTAGTGACTATTCTGGTATGGTTGATTTAGTTTCCGGTCTAATTTGATTCATTGTCTTTTCGACTGAGTGGTGACTGTTCTGGTCCGGTTGATTCAGTTTCTGATCCGATTTGATTCAGTACCTCCTCGGCTGTGCATTCCTCCAGGTGGCAATGATTTTGGAAAGAAGACGACGTTTTGTCCTCAAGGAAGAGTTCGACATGCAACTCGAAAATTTATTGATGTGCATACATTCTCATAGAAGAAAATCAGAAGGTCCATCTACTTGCTAACCGGATGAGAATAGACCAATTCACATTCTCTAGCTTCACGTATATTTTATTATTTAATACAACAAATTAGATAATTTTACAAGTAACTCAATATATATATGTTTTCACATGTTCTTAGTTTATACAAAAAAAACCTTTATAATAACTACCTTATAAATTTATAAATTAATACAATCACCTATAGATTTTAACCCAAAAAAAAATAATTTGATATTGCACACTTATTTAATATGTCAATACATTTATTTCTTTATTGTTTTGATGCACACTTAATTTCAGATAAGATATAGCCGTCGAATGTTGTTAATAACTATTTTGATATTCACAATTATTTTCAGATAATATATAACCGTCGAATGTTTGTTAATAACTATTTTTATGTTCAAAATTATTTTTTTGAACTTGCTAAAATACACACTTATTTATTCGTCTATTTTAAGTTCAAAAATATTTTTTGAACTTGCTAAAATACACACTTGCTAAAATATTTTTTTTGCCACTCCAAAACCTTCAAATCTGAAAAATACCATCACAAAATTATAAATCTGAAAAATACCACTCTAAACTTAATTAATTCTTAAATTCGCCACAAATACACAATTTTTATACTTTTTATTAAAAATTAACTGAAAAGTACAGTATTTCCCTATATACCCTTCAGACTCCTCATTATACGTATCTCAAAACTGTATTTTTCAGTTAATTTTAAATAAAAAAAAGTATAAAAATTGTGTATTTGTGACAAATTTAATAATTAACGAAGTTTAGAGTGGAATTTTTCAAATTTATAGTTTCGTGATGGCATTTTTCAGATTTGAAAATTTTAGAGTGACAAATAACCAATTTTCCCTGGTATGTATTACTTTTTTAATTCAACACAATTTCTTTCGGTCGGCAAACATTATTTTCTATTAAAATTGCTCGGTCCATTTTGTTGGAATGAAACATACTTGGGCCGTTGGGCTAACATTGGTTTGGACTCGAGAACCGTCGGCATTTGATAGATCACGCCGTCATCGACCGATTATTTTGATCGAGTCCATATCCACTGAGGTAATAGAATATTTCCGTTTAGATTTTTACCGTTCGATCAGAATTTGAATCAATCCGACCGTGGTTAAATGCTCCAGGTTTCTGTAATAGTCGTGCTAATTCTTGATTGAACGGTCCTGATCTAAACATAAATATTCTGTTACTTTAGGTCATATAAATCTGATCTGCTTTTCTGTACAACATAAAAATATTCGATCAAGACGTCCGAATCCAGTGGAAGCTCAGATTAAAATCCTCTCCAATACTATAGAGGATCTCCCTCACTTTATGGTTTAAGATTAAATCTAAGACGGTTTGAGATTCGGGTGACTTAGGACTTAGGAGGCAGTATTGTCTTTGAGATTCGTGCCAAGTTGAAAAGAACGGTGTTGATTCACTAGTTGTAAAAGATTCCCTAATGCAATATTGGAGAGGATGTGAATTCGTGGAAGCTCTGGACTCTGGAGCTATTTGGAACCCCTAGTTTCTAAAATTAGATCTGTGTGGGTACGAGTGCAAAAAAGGAAATAAATAAACAGCAAACTTCCGCGTGTTGTGATTCCAGAACAAACCGTTCCCCATTTTCTTTTATCTTCTCTTCTCTCTCTCTTTCGCTCTCGCTCTCTCGATCTTTCTAGGGTTAGGGTTTCTGACAAGATGCCGAAGAACAAGGGAAAGGGAGGTAAGAACAGGAAGAGAGGAAAGAACGAGGCTGACGATGAAAAGAGAGAATTGGTTTTCAAAGAAGACGGCCAGGAGTATGCTCAAGTAATTTCCGATCCTTTTCAATTGTGTATTTTATTTGTTTAATTGAAGTTGCACTGGAATAAGAAAGGAAATTGGGAACTTGAACTGGGAATAATTGTTCTGATTTTCTCTTTGGCTTATGGATTTTAATCCCAATTATTAGCTGAATGAAAGTGGATCAAAGTGAAGAGATATATTTGAGATCTGATTTGTTCCAGGAATTGTTAGCACATCAGAATTGTTACTTCTGATGATTTTCTGTTGTGCCAGGTTAATTTATTACTATAACCCTGAACCTGTCTGTTGTGGTTGATCTGCTGCTAATACCTGTATTGGGATATTTGCAATTTTATTGTATGGTAGATTAATAATTAGGCTTTAAAGAGATTTCTTGATCTGCCTTAATTAACTAGGAGAAATACCCAATTGAGCCACTGGTTGAGCTGTAGTCAACAGTATAACTTTTTCTAAAATTCTCGAACTGTTTATGGAAAATAGGTATTAAGGATGCTTGGAAACGGGAGGTGTGAAGCGATGTGCATAGATGGAACAAAGAGGTTGTGTCATATCAGAGGGAAAATGCACAAAAAGGTCTGGATTGCTGCGGGTGACATTATTCTTGTTGGCCTTCGTGACTTTCAGGTGTGTGCATATGTTTATTTATTTAAATTCAATTCTATTTAAGTTATTTGTTAATTTATTTTTGATATTATGTCTCTGAGTAAATATGATAGTTGGTGATGAAGGATTTGGCATTTTTGGACTGGCAATTTTGTTTCTCTATCTTTTGGGTCTGTTATTTTTTAATAATTGCAGCAATACCTTCTGGTTTAATGTTTAGATTATGGATCATTGGATAATACATGGTCCGATAGTATTTACAACCATAAATTATCTCCGTTTGATTTTGGGGTAATGCCGGACACATTATAATCAAGTATGGATGGAGAAGAATGAGGGGAATAAATACATAAAAAAAAAAATAAAAAAAATTGGGCATTGCGGATGCGGAAGAAGGAGAGTATGTTATTCTTCTATTTTCAGGAAGCCTTAGAGAATAAAAACTTGGATAAAGTTATTTGTTTTTTTTTTATGGCAAAGTTGCCAATTTATGGCATAAAATCATCCGAAGTTTGCATTATTCCATTTTGAGTAGGTACCTGTATATACATTCACAATCTGAAACTCAACTCCCGTACTAATCTGAAAAGCCAGTGTTTTGACTTTTAACTGATTATAACCAGTAATTCCTTCTTGACCTCATATAACTGTGTGACTAAAAATGCAGGATGACAAGGCCGATGTAATACTGAAGTACATGCCAGATGAGGCTCGGCTACTGAAGGCATATGGAGAGCTGCCTGAGAACACTCGTCTGAATGAGGGCATTGCTGGCGGCCTTGACGAGGAGGACGACAATGCCGAAAATGACTATGTCGAGTTCGAGGATGAGGACATCGACAAGATCTAATGTTTTTGTTTTCTGTTTTTGAAAACCAAACTGTGTACACTTGCTTAAATCAATGAGATGTTGTTTCTTTGATGAGGTGAGGATTTGAAATATGCTGATTTTTAAGAGCTTTATTATGGTATTTGTGTTACTGGTTTTGTTTGTGTAACAGCCTAGTATGGAGCAAGCTGTAATGAGGGTGGTAATTATATGGAATTTCAGGATATAGAACTGTTTAGTCATTTTCATTTTCAGGTTTTGATCTGAAGCTGGAAGGAATTTTGTTGTCTTTTGCCAATTAATCCTAATTCTTAAATGTTATGTTCTGAGGCCGAAATGCAGACTCTAGGTCCAAAGTTAATTTTGTAGTGCTGAAATGTTTTCATGTAGCATTCAACAACTGGAGCCTGTGAACTTGAGTTGGATTTTGTAGTCCAAAATTAATTCTGTCATATTCGAAATTGAGACACATTGGAGTTGGATCTTTTATGTATATAATTAATAGAATAATGTCATATGTCATACAGACTTAAATATACCTGTAGGTAACAAGATTTATTTTGTAATATTCACTGGTACCTATCATTTAAAAAGTTTTTTTTCGTACAATTATGAAGAAAAACGAGTCTTGTAATGGAAAATTTAAAATATGTTAAGAGTGTATTTGATTAGTACCCAACCATTTTAAATAAGAGCAAGGCAACGTTGTATTTGATAAGTATCCAACCTACTTTAAAAGTTTAGTGTATTGTGTATAGAACTTACTCGGAAAAGTGAACTGATATCAACCTGAGCAGGTAACCACCTGTCGCTTTGAGAAGGAAAAAATAAAATTGATTACTTAGCCCACAGATTAATTAAGAATTGATGGATTGATAACCCAGTCGTCGCATCACAGGTCTGATTCTAATTTCTAGAGACATGCCTGATCTCATTAGGCCTTATTTTCCTGGCGTTTGGTATGACAATATTTGAAATCTTCAAATGCTGCTAATCACTTTCAAAGAAAATCAGGACATCTCATTTAGATCTTTATAACCACCATAATATATGCATAATAAAATAGAAGTAGATTTTATAACTGACGAGTACGTCGGAACCGACTCCAAATAAGGAACAGGACTCTGTTATTCTAATATCAACTGTTGAATTTTTTTCATGCATGAATCTCAACATAGATGAACGGCTGAAATTTGATTAACAAGGTCCTGCTCTCCTATTTGGAGAGCAGCGGAGTCGGATCCTGAGTACGTCTGGTTCAATTCAATTTTTATCTGACCAATGGGTTAACTTAGATCTGGTAATTATATCTGGGATATAAATTCAAACTGTATAATTCATTTAGTTGTACAAATGGAAATAAATACTTTTGTTTTATTCAAACTGCACAATTCATAGTGTCATATATAGTTTCCCATCAATTGGTCGATATATCCTGTACTCAATTTGAGTTTGAAACTTTGTATCATAACTCTATGTGGTTAATTAGAAAGTTTAACAATCCTGAAAGCAACCAGTCTTGAATAATTCCATATTCACTTTTTGAAAGTTAATTACGTACCAATTTAAGCTATTACAGTTTGAATGGTTCAAATTTAAACATGTGAACATTTCAAAAGTTCACCAGCTCTCTTGACCCTTGTTATTACCAGTTCAATTCCTGCTCTCTATATATACTCTCAAGCATGCTTGTTTTCATATCAACACAATTTCTCTCTAGTTACACACTATCTGAAAGGAAAAGTGAACGATGGCTTCCTATTTTTTGTTCCTTGCTCTCTTTGCACTTGCCATTTCCCATGCTTTTGGTTCTGATCCAAGCCAACTTCAGGACTTCTGTGTCACTGATCCAATGTCTCAAGGTACGCATGTCATTACTAATCAAAATGAAGGTTCTAAATAGCGATTATCATGTCATTGCGTAAAGGCTAAATAAAAAGCTATTGCAGATAGCGTAGCTATAGCGGAAGCTATCCTACATAGCATTTTTGTTTAAGAAAATATGTTTTATATTTCTACTAATTATCAATATTATCTAAAGTCTTATATAGTGATAAGTAATGCAAAATTAATTAAAAAATTAGAATATTCATATTGAACCAATACAAAGTTCAAATTGCAATTCAAAATATCCCTAATAATATCATAAACTATCTATCTTTTTCAATTCAAAATAACTTAAGCATCATGACATAAACTATATATATTTTTCTATTTAAAATCAAAAGCAATCGGAATTTTGAAAAAAAAATGATCCTTAAAAAAATTAAGTTTGGATTTTTAAATAAATGCCTATGTAGCATAGCGTGCGATATATTGCGTAGCACAAATAACGGACCCCTATTACTGTGCGCTATAGTGGTCATAACTTAAATAGCGAACTTTTATCCCATAGCTTAGCGTTTAAGTTTTGAAAATACTATAGCGCGCTACTTAGAACACTGATCACAATCAATATGTAAATTATATGTTTCATTTGACAAAATCTAACAAGGCATATGATTCAATTATGCAGTCGTTGTAAATGGGTTTGTTTGCAAGAACCCGAATGCTGTCACCGCAGCTGATTTTTTCTTTCCTGGCCTCGACAAAGCCGGCGACACTTCCAATAACTTGGGCTCCAGTGTAACACTAGTGTCAGCTGCCAACCTCGGTGGCCTCAACACGCTCGGTATCTCCCTGGCCAGGCTCGATTTTGCACCAAATGGCTTGATTGCACCTCACTATCACCCGCGTGCCACTGAGATACTTGTTGTGATGGAAGGCACTCTCTATGTCGGCTTTATTGCTGCGACCAACAATCAACTCTTCACAAAGATGTTGAACAAGGGTGATGTGTTCGTCTTTCCTCAGGGGCAGATCCACTTCCAGTTCAACCAAGGTTGGAGCAATGCAGTTGCTTTATCAGGCTTGAGTAGTCAGAACCCGGGTGTGGTTACAGTAGCCAATGCGATTTTCGGGTCAAACCCGTCCATCTCTGACGATGTGCTTGCCAAGGCATTCCAACTGGACAAAAAGATTATTGACCAGCTCCAAGCTAAATTCAGTGCTGCTAACTAGTTAGTTATTGGCAACAAATATGTATCATCACATTTTTGTGATAGAATTTACAGCATTTTCGTGAATAAGCAAATAGAATCAGTGTTAATCTATTTTCATGTGTAATAAATGAGTATCGTATTGTTGTTGTTGGTATATTGTTTTATCCTCTGGTATTCAAACAGACATTAATTTTAGACTCTGCGTTGACATATGGTATAATGATGATTTTCACAATATAACTGTATTGGAAATATTCTGAAATTTGTAACAATATAAAAATTGCTCTTTCATTAATCTAAATTAGAAACTTGTGGTATAAATGCGGAGGTTTAATATTTTTATAAAAAAATCATCTTGGGACGAAGTCCAAAAAATAAAACTAATTTGTTATAGATAGGGAATTCCATTCATATATTTTTTTTGTTAAAATCACAAATAGCAGGAAAAATACATCTTAGATTGTTAGCACATATATAGAAATAAAAGCAGCGATTGTGATGAAGTATAAATTTAAAATAACAAATAATCATCTAACAAAAAAGTATTTATTATTGAAAATAAGAGAATTAAAATTAATTTGTTCATTAAGGGGAGTGAACTCTGTCTAAATATATATTCTCCAGACATGCGTGCTCTTCTTAATCGTTTCAATATACTAATTTTCTACAAGAATCTGATTTTATATATGATAGATTGCATAATTTCTTTGATTGTTGAAAATGCTTTTTCAGTAATTACTAAATCGATACCGGACTTATATATTAAAATAGAACTCGTCAATCAAATTTCTAAATAAAAAACAAATCTAGTAAATGTTTTTTTACAATAATAAAAATTAATATAACTAACATAATAAGAGACTTGAATTTATATTAGGGAGCGCCAAACTCTCCTCTAACAATTTCTCATTTTGTTCTTCAATCATTAACTACTTGAATAACTGCTAACTATCTCGGGGGACCGTTTAATATTTGAAAGATTAGACAACTGACGCGCGCAAGTATTAATATATAATATATCAAGTATTCATACCTAACCATTTGACTAATTGACCAACTAATTAAGTTTACTATTTCTTACATCCCTCCTAAAATTTAATTTTTTTTCATCCTCTTCAATATATGATAAAAATATAATTCTTCTTTTAGAGACATCTTCCTCAAACTCGATTATTGTTATAGGGTTACATCAATGAATCGTCCGCTCATCATACTTGATATCCTATCAAGTATATTCATAGTCACTTCTTCACATGACTTGTTATTTTCGTAACTATCGTACTTGAATCACCTAGCAAGCATCCTCGTAGTCACTACTCTGTGCTACTTGCTCTGGTCATGAGCCGACTCATCATCATATAACTCCCACTTGAACACTATAGTAAAAATAGTCTCCAACAAACTTACTCTCATTCGTAACAATCGACTCAAACCCTAAACCCTAAACCATAACTCAACACTTAATAAACTCCAACCATCGCATTTCTAAGAATTTTTCATATATCCTTAGAAATCATCTCATTGGCAATATTCTCGAACATGTCATCATCTAACCCTTTATGGATGATACTTAGCGCTCTTTGATCTCTATTCTTCCTTTTCAAAGCATTTAACTCACCTTTTAAGATAAGTGGCTTCTATACCTACTAACAATTCGATTGATGAAAAACATATTTACAATGAGTCAAGTGACTTTAATTTCTTAATCTACTTCTTTATTCTCACAAAATTCTTTAAAATTGTGGATAGAAAAATGACTATTCCCGTCGGTAAGTCCACGGAAATAGATATTTCCGTGTTATAATTATTACCGACGGGATTATTCTTCCCGTGGATACCAACAGTAATAATCCACGTTTTCAATACGATTTTTTTGTAGTGACTATATATATATCCGCTTTTATTTTTTGGATACGGATAGAGATACGAATCGGATAATAAACGGATACGGATAGGATATCCACTTTTTATAATAGTAAATAACATAATTTTTTTATAATATATATTAAACTATATATTACATATTTACTATTCGGTTACGGATAATTAAAATTTAAAATCATATCTGTAATCGTATTCGTACGGATATTCGGATATCGGATATCCGTATCTAATTTTCAGATACGGATTTGTCTGCAAGGACCCAAATCTGGTCACCACAAAAAAAACTTCATCTTTACTTGTCTTGGCAAAGCCGGGAACACCGGCCTACCTGGGCTCCATTGTGACTGAAGTTTCGGTTACGAACCTCACCGGTCTCAACACACTCGGCATCTCTTCGGCCAGGCTTGATTTTGGGCCAACCGGTATGATAGTTGTGATAGAAGGCACTCTTCAAGTTGTCATGCTTAATTCGACATATTTCAGGCTCTTCAGGAAGGTCTTGAACAAGGGCGACGTGTTCGTGTTTCAACAGGGGATCGTCCATTACCAGTACAACTATCTTTCGACGACCAATGCAGTTGCATATTCTTTCCTGAGCAGTGAAAATAGAGAACCCAAGTGTTGTTTCCGTGGCCAGTTCGGGTTTTCGGGTCGAATCAGCCAATCTATGATGATCAATGTGGTTGCCAAGGCATTAAAATTGGACAGGAAAACTATAGACTGGCTCCAAGCTCAGCTTACTAGTGCCCACTAATTTAATTATTAAGAGAAGTCCGTACATCAATAATAGTGTTTGGACGTTATTTTATTGAAAATAAGAAAAAATAGAATAGTTATCTGTGTCTATTTGCATGTTGGATTTCCTGAAATACTTTATTAGTGTCTAATTTATTTACTGAAATCATCGTTGGTGTTTCCTTAATTAAACTGTCCCTGCATTGTACAGTTCAGAATCATCGATCACAGGTCAAATAAATTAAACGGGCTGTAATTCTTCTTTTGGGCTTTAATTCTCTTGAATCGCTTTTTGGGCTAAATTTATTTCGGAAAATATAGTATCATTCCCGGTTACAGTAACAGATTGGGCTTTACCCATCTCTGAAATAATTCCAGGAATGCCAATTGGGCTTTACCCACCTTAACAGTTACCAATTTTCATTCCATCATACTTATTTTGTGTATTTTGAAAAGTAATCATACTTATTCCGTGAGCGAGAGAATAAAATGCATAAATAAATCACGGTTCATTATGAGATGCAAAATGTGTTTCAGATTTTGTGATTTGTGTGACTAAGGAACTTTATAGTTTATAATCAAAAAGTATAATTGAAAACATGTACTGTAATATAATCCGTTTATTTTATTATCTAATTCCTAAAAAAGTATATCATAAATAAAACTTATCTATGTATTTTACATTAAATGTTTAAATTTTTTATAATAAGATAATAAGAATTTGGAGATAACTAAAAAAACAAAATCTAAGATATTTTAATTTAATCATAGTGTAATGTAAAAAAATAGAAACTGTGATGAGAATATAGGAATTCAAAAACTATAGCACAAATACTACTATTGGATTATGCAATAATCTACTTATTTTTGACTAGATTAACAAAAACATATATTTGTTAAATTTTAAAGTTTCTTGTCTTGAGATATTGTGCAGGTTCATGACGATACCTATTGCAATAAATATCAATAATGAAGTATTAATTGCTAGATATATTAAGGATAAGTCATGAAAAATCAAACACTAGATTCTGAAGAATCAATTGCTATATGTATCAAGAATGAGTCATGAAAAATCAAGTACTGAACTATGAAGAATTACCTCAAGATTAATATAAGTTAGAAATCTGTGAAATTTGTAAAATATGCTTAGGAATGTGGTATAATGCATGAACTGTGGCAACGGTTGAGAAATCGTTACAGCAATTTAATTCAAACACTGTAATTTACATCGAAATCGATTTATATTGTTGTAATGGTTAATCAAACATTGCAACAAAATAAATCATTTCATACTCCAAAATCCACAGAGTCAAACGTTGTGACAACCGTTATAACGGTTAATAATCGTTAGGATTTCTAGCGCAGCCAAACCCTACATTCTAGGCCAACTGTTGTAACAATTGACACTAAATACCTTATTTTGTTTCTCGCTCTATAAATAGAAGCAAAATCTAGGTTTTGGATATAAATCTAACCGCCTCAAATTGTAATATTATGAATTCCTTTAAGATCTAAAATTCTCAATTGTTGATTGTGCATCAAATTTAAATATATTCTTCCAACAATTTCAATCATACTTCACCACACTCAATCAATTGTAAGATCTAGAGCGACATGTGTGAGAAATCTTGTTTACTCCAACACTTGAGTCTCGTGTGCTCACTTCTTGTACTTGAACCTATTTTTGTGCTCAGGCCGTGTGACTTCCCTAAGCTTTGTAAAGAGCTCATTGGTTTCATGTTGTAATCCTTTCTCATTGGATAAAGAAAGACGCGCCATCTTGAAAATTGCGAAGTTCTGGAGACACAAGCGTTAGTGCTGAGCTCTGAAATCATCTCACATATCAAGTGTCTCTTAACTCTTCTATTTACTTTACGTACACTTATTATTAAGTTTTTTTGTTTCCGTCAAAAAAAATTTACGCACACGTTAGATATTAATACTTGAGGTGAAGGGACAGACAACTACTATGCTACAAGATCATAAATGTTATAGACACAACTCAAAGATGAACCGTTTTGCTCTGAATGATTAGGCATGATAACTAAAGAAAACATAATCAAATCTTTTAATTTTATCACCAATAACTATTATAAATGTAACAATTTAAAGGCGTTGTGGAATTTTACAGTTGTTGAATAATACTGTAAACCTTCAATTAAATTATTGATGAAATTATGCAAAATTGTTTCAATGATTTAAATACGTTTCTACTTCTCAAATAAACTTGTTTAAATTATTGATGAAATGATGAAATTATTCATCAAATTTAAATATTTTTCTACTTCTTAAATAAAATTAAAATTATATTAGAATTTTGGTCCCACAGAGATTTGGTATTTTGGATGGCCATATTTGTAAGAGAAACATAATATTGCAAATAATGCTAAAAATCAATATTCTATTTATAATATAAGAATATATAAAAAATTATGATTCATTATAATAACAATCAGCACTATGAATACTATGTTGCAGGCAAATATTTTTCTTTTCCATCAGCATTCCACTCGTATAAATAATATGTACAATGTTTATAATCTATTTCTTTTCACCTTTTAAGGAAAAATAAGCTAACAACCGAATGATTTTGTGTGTCATGCACTTAGTATCAAAATTTAAGCAATCTAATTTTCTACCGCTAGAATTTGCATATCTATTTTTTTTACATTCAATTTTAGAATTATTAAATAAAATATTGCGGAAAATTGTATGTTCTATGAAAATAAGGCTCAATTTAAAATGCAGTAGATAGTCATTTTAAACGCATAGTTTTTTTGTTTGGGAGGGAAGGGGTTGGTTGTTTGCCTGTTTAATAATACACTAAAACAATCTTTAGTTAGACGTTGATATTGTAGATTGAGTAGAACTAAGGTGCTCCTAAGTTCACCATACCTCTTGTAAATTTGACTTTAAAATATATTGAATCGACTTTAAACGATGAACCCAAACCATTGAAACCCTTCTACCTAATGAGTGATGCGTCTACATGTGAAAATTTTAAAGTTTCGAATTAATTTAATATAGAGTCAAGTGGTTAAAAGTTTAAGGTTTATAAATTAATTTTAATGCATTCATTTTTTGGACTCCTTTGACCACTTGACTCTATATTAAATTAATTCGAAACTTTAAAATTTTGACATGTAGACGCATCAATCATTAGGTAGAAGGATTTCAACGGTTTGGATTCATCGTTTAAAGTCGATTTGATATATTTTAGAGTCAAGTTCACAAGAGATTGGGTGAACTTAGGAGCACCCTAGTTCTACTCTTGTAGATTACATCTTTAGAAAGAGGTCAAATAAAGAGACAAGGGCTAATGTTAATGTTAGGCCATGTGAGGCCCATGTAAATGTTTTCGATTTGCTGGTGACATGTTATCTATTTGTTTCATTTTCTTCCACGATATAATTATATACCAAAGAAATTCCCTAGTTAAGAGGGGGCAAGAATAGTGTTACATGCAAAACCGGACAGGATTGGTGGTTTAACCAGATAATATCGGACTAGGAGGCTGTATCGGTTCGGTTTGCTGAGGAGATCAAAAATGTAAAAGAATCGGTCAAAACTGGGATAATTGGCTTGTTTATTTTTTTTGAAACAACGAACTGTTCAGAGGAAAAAACTGAGTTTTCTACGCAACCCGACGTTACATTTTCCATTCTCTTTGAGTGTGTTTAGTTACAAAATAAGAATAGCTAGAAGAGTCAAATCTAAAAAAAGGAATAACATATTCTAATTAGACAAAAAGTTTGGATTTAGTATTCTAGATATTCTAACTCAACCAAATACCTAATAGGCCGAATAGCCTAACCTAAAGAATAGCATATTCTCAATCCATCCAACTCCAGAATTTCCGTTCTTTCAATCTCTTTCCCATCTCTCTCGTGATAGATTGAAAACTTATCAGATTTATGCAGGGAGAAATTGTGTTGGTTTTTTTTTTTTTTTTTTGGTTCAAAATCATTTCATTTACGGTAATGAAAATACATCGTTCAAATAAGAGAAGCGTATCCACCTCATCTTCTAGTAATTAGAATTAGCAGACAAATGTAATTATAAATGTAAGTATCTCATATGAATCTTGAGATTTCATAGTTTAAAGACTTTGATCCCATTAGTGTAATAGTTGAATGTCCTCAATGTGTTTGACAAAATGCTCAAACCAAAATTTCCATGCAGATTTGTGAAATATTTAATGAGTTTCCTTTGACATTTTGTTGAAATCAAAGACCCTTAATATTGGTTACATGTAATAAAATGAAGTGGTTATACAATAACTTGTGGGATTCCTTTGGTTTACAAGGAAAGAGAAAAAAAAAAACAACATTTCAACACCATGTTACTTGCCATAGCTATGAAACAATCACCATAATAAAAATTTATTTGTTTCCAAAAAAAAAAAAAAGTATACTTAATTATTACAAAAATAAGAAAATTGATAACGAATAAGTATATGAGTAGGATTAAAATACCATATTTTTTGCACCTCAATCATGTCTAATGCCAACCATTGATATCTGTTATTCTAATCCCAACCATTAATATTTATTGAGATTCGCACATGAATTTTTTTTCTCTTTGAGATTAATGCATTGTAATTTTGAACGGTTGGAATCGAAATAACATGATCGTGTTATTCCTTTGGAATAACAGCAGATTTGTGTCCCACAGTCTTATCCTCATTTTCAAAGCTCAACGTGATTTTCATATTAAAATGTGTTTTTTTTTAATTCCTTCTTTTTTTAAATAAGTACAAAATTACTGAAATTCAATTTTAATAAAATTCCTGGCTCTGTCCGTATTTTGAAGTACCGTACAACGCGTACCAGCAAGGATTGCTGTACCAAAAGAGCATTGAGCAGAAAAGAGAGAGCCAGGATAAGATTTTACAGGAATTGAAGAGGTGGTCTCTAAATTTGATGACAATCTACACTCAGCAGAGAAGAGGGACCAGCTTGTGAGTTGTGTTCAAATAGCACCGCCATAAAAAGCTTCCTTCCATTAATTATTGCTTTTCTAGTGCCATCATTTCACTTTTTTTTTTGTCAGAGAAAATTTCAAGAGGAATGGCTATAAACTATCAAATTCCCATACATTTTTAGCACACGATATAAATACACAAGATTTTTTTTTATAAGTAGAATCTATGAGCGTGGTAGTGATAAATTTGAGATTCAGAAATAATTTGAATTTTAAAAATTACTTTAAAAATTAATTTATGAAAAATTATCAAATTCGTAAAGTTCATTAATAATTTTAGAATTTGCATTAACTAATTTTTATTAAAATACGAGAATAAAAAACTTTATATCATCTCTATTGACATATGTCATATATGCATCTATTATTGAGTGCCCTCAAATTAAACAACATTAACTACGCAACTTCTCTTTTTTATGCAATATATATATAGAGAGAGAGAGAAATGAGCTAAGAGAATTAAAAATGGTGTTTTAATTTCCGTTTTATATTTTTATTTTCAAAGTTCAAATAGTCTATTTGAACCTTCTAATGTATTCTTTATATTAAAATGTGTTTGGAGATCACAGTTTTTGGGGAAAAAAAATACTATTTTTTTAGAATTTTTTAAAATTATTGTTTTGCTGAATTTTTTATTATTTTTTTATCCAATGAAAAGTTGTGATTTTTGTGAAGATATTTTTAAAAGTGTCACTCTTGGTGCTTTTTTGACGATATTTTTTAGTCACAATCGTCAATTCAGTCAATTCAGTATGATATGAATTTTCTCATTGTAGAAGTAAGATAAATTTCTATCTGTGGTAATTGACAGGTGGCCATAGACTTAAAAAAGATTTATATATATATATATATATATATATATATATATATATATTGATATCAAAACATTTGTTCCTAGGTTGTGAAACAAACTCTTCAATTTTTATATTTTCAAAGTCCAAACAGTTGATCCGAACCATACTCCATGTTTTTATCTTTGTTCTCGAAGTTCAAATAGTAGATCCGAACCGCTCAACATGTTCTCCATATTAAAATATGCTTAGAGACCAAATTTCATATTTTTTGGAATTTTTTTGCTATTTGTTTAGATAATTACAAAATCATTATTTTTGGATGGTCCAGATGCAGTGATTTTGTAACTATCTAAATAAATAATAAAAAATTTTCAAAAAATATAAAATTTGGTCTATAAGCATTTTTTAATATGGAGAACATGTTGAGCGGTTCGGATCGACTATTTGAACTTCGAGAACAAAGATATAGATATGAGGTATGGTTAGAGCACAAAACCAATGGTGCATTTTAACCCCTCTCATATATATATTGATATCAAAATATTTGTTCCTAGGTTGTGAAACAAACTCTTCAATTTTTACATTTTCAAAGTCCAAACAGTTGATCCAAACCGTTTAAAATTCAATCTATAATAAATTGTGTTTGGAGACAAAATTTTACATTTTTTTAATTTTCTTTTACTATTTATTAAACCAGTTTAAAAATCGTTGTTTTCAATGATCCAAAATTTATTCATTGTTTATTAAAATCAGCGATTTTAAAACTGGCTTAATAAATAGTAAAAAAAATCCAAAAAATATAAAGTTCGGTCTCCAAGTACATTTTAATATAGAGATTACATCTAACGGTTTGGATTGGCCGTTTAAGCTTTAAAAATTAGAAAACTAATTAGTTGCACTACGGCCTAGGAACAAATGTCATAATATATATATATATATATATATATATATATATAATTTGTTAAAAGTGTCACTCTTATTGTTGGTGCTTTTTTGATGATATTTTTTAGTCACAATTGTCAATTCAATCTGATATGAAGTTTTTCAAGTGAGAAAAACAAAGACATGGACACTTGTTATTTAATTGTAGAAGTTAGATAAATTTCTACCTGTGGCAATTGACAGGTGGCTATAGACTAAAAATTATTGATAATTTAGAAATATCTACTGTAAGAATGAGATAGGATCCGCTTTTATTGACAGTATCGTTATCGTGGCGGATATTTATGTTGATAATACTGATATGCCCTGAATTAACATGTTTTTATCGGTGTACCCTCAACAATATTATTTTGTACTATCGCATATACTGTTCCATTTTTATAGTGATCGTACTTAATTTCGGTCCTTCATCTCTCAAATACCTTGTTATATTCACAGCTCTAATTTTTAAAAATAACCAAAAAAGAAAATACTATTTTAATTAAAAAGTGTACGTTTTGATTGAAAAACTACACATTTTTATATATAATTTAGTTCAAGTCAAATCATTCAACTTTAAATATTTATAAAAAAATTATATTAAAATATATATATATATACATATACCTATACATATACCTATACATATATATATATATAGTGTGATTAATATACTTTCCATTGTATTTCGGCCGAAATACAACCAATTTATTTTTCAATTTTCAAAGTCCAAAATGTCAATCTAACTTGTTAGATGTGATATCTATATTAAATGTGCTTGGAGACCAAATTTATATTTTTTAGAATTTTTTTACTCTTTATTAAGCCATTTTGAAAATCATTGATCCAACGGTGGCTTAACCAAATAGTAAAACCGTTGGATCAACGATTTTTAAAGTGGCTTAATAAATAGTAAACAATTTCCAAAAAATGTAAAATTTGGTCTCTAAGCACATTTCAATATGGAGAACACATCTAACGGTTTGGATCTACTTTTTGGACTTCAAAAATTGAAAAATAAATTGGTTGTATTTCGGCCAAAATACAACCGAAAGCATATTAGTCTCTATATGTGTGTGTGTGTGTATTAGTAAAAGTTGGAGGTCATATCTCAGACTATATTTCAAGCATTGAACATCTAGAGTGGACAAAACGTGCCATACCGTGCCGTGACTAACACGTCATGACTTTGGTCTTGTGCCGTGTCGTACCATGACCAAGTGAACAGTCACACGTGCCGTGCCGTGACTAAAATATGGAGGGGTGGTCACGGCAAGCGAGTCACGCCATGACTCGCGTGCTGTGTCCAAACGTAACTGGTCACGTTTCTAACATTTAACTATTTTTTCATAATTTAGGTTAGTTTATTCAAGATTCATCATTTGATCAAAACATAACGATCATAATTACACGTGACTCGCGTGACCACGTACCGTGCCGTGCTGTGACCAGATCTTTCGCGTGACGTGCCGTGCCGTGTCAAATTTTCAAAAGATGGTTACTGCACTCGAACAGTCACACGTGCCGTGCAGTGCCGTAACCATTCCGTTCCGTGACGGAACCGGCTCTGCCGTGTCATATTTTCTTACTCTATGAACATCTCATACAGAAAGAACTATCTTAGAAGTCACTAATTCAATTTAAAAGGAATTAGAAAAACCCAATTGATCCAAACGATGACGTCAGGTGAACGAGCAACAAAATAATGTAAATACAAGATTTCAAATTTTCAGTACAAATTTTGGTTATCGATCGTGACAGTGACCGACAGCGCCTACTGAGACAAAAATAAATAAAACGGTTCATACTTGTGAGATAACAATCTTGACCAACTAGTCAGTCAATTGATTGATTAACAATCATTTCAATTATCAACTTCTCACCAAATCCAAATTCTGATTTGCTCCTTTGTTAAAACATTGAACATTGAGTGAGCCTATGGTACTATGCATATCACGGATGGGTCCGTGATACGATTCAATATCTTCGTTTTCAAAGTTCTAACGGTCGATCCGAACCGTTCAATATGTTTTCCATATGAATATGTACTTGCCGACCAAATTTTACATTTTTTTGAATTTTTTTACTATTTTTTTAGATAGGCAGAAAATCACTGTTTTTGGATGGTCCAGAATTTTCGGATCAAGTGATTTTATACCTATCTAAAAAAATAGTAAAAAAATTCAAAAAAATGTAAAATTTGGTCGGCAAGTACATATTCATATGAAAAACATGTTGAACGGTTCGGATCGACCGTTAGAACTTTGAAAACGAAGATATTGAACCGTATCACGGACCCATCCGTGATATGCATAGTACCATAGGCTCACTCTTGAACATTTCTAGATAACAAGTACCATGGATGCATTGATTGATAAAACTGGATCTCTCTTACTTTACGGTTTGATATTAAATCTCAACCGGTTTGCAGTATTGTTGGACTTTAAAATTTGTGCCGAGTTTAAAAGAACGGTACAGATCCACTAATTGTGAAAGATTCCTTTTTTAGGTACATGGGGAATTTCACAATTAGTGGATCCAGACCATTCTTTTTAACTCTGCACAGATCTCAAAGCCCAATAATACTGCCTCCTAGGTTATTTGAAATCTCAAACCGGCTGAGATTTAATCTCAAACCGTAAAGTGAGGGAGATTCTCTACAATACCTGGGAGGATACAAATTCCTAACTCTGGATCTAAATAGTGGATGTTCCTATATATTTTTTTTTTTTTGAGATAGAAATATAAAGATCTAGATTACCAACTTACATTTAATTGTTTATAACCACAATCACATGTAGAGTGTTGTCTTTTATCATTAAATTAAAGACCGATTCTTTGCATGTCTATGTTATATCATAGTCAGGTGTATCTTCGTGCTAGCTTCTTGAGTTGGGATTTTCTAAAATAATTCAAATTTTGAATTTAGAACTGAACTGAACTGTTGGCTGATAATCAATTTTGAGATATCTGTGTGATTGTGAGAGCGACTGTGGGAGACTCCGGGTCTTAAGGATGCATATCCATACATATCATATTACAGTCGGAGTTGAATTGGAACTTTTTAATAGAATTCAAAATTTGAATTTTTAATATGAGGTTGACAGGAGGAGACTGACTCTAAATTGTGTGTATATCATATCGAGGCTTTGAATTGTGTGTATATCATATCACACTCAGCATGAATAGGAGTGCACAAAAAGCTCACGACTCGAAACTCGGTTCGGAACTGACTCGAGTTTACTGACTCGGTTAATTTATGAGTCGATTCCAAGTCACCTCCAACTCAGTTCGGAATCGACTCGGTTGGACTCGCCAAACCCTAATTCATATATTCCTAATTTTTCTACATATAACCTTTCCCACTAGAGCTACAAAACCTTATTAAAATATTGACTACTCAATTATTAAAACATTAGAAAAATAACCAAACTTGCTCCATAATCTCATTTCCTGTATGCATCTTCTTAATACTGTTAAATTATTTAAATTTGATAAATTTTGAGCAATCTGCAATAGATGAAGATAAGTAGAGAAGAAAGAGGAAAAGAAGTAGAGAAAAAAATTGTACATTGTTTTGTTAGACTTTTTTTTTGGTAATTTTGTTTGGTAATTTGATAAATTTATTAGACTTTGTAATATTCAGTAATTTGGTGAACTATATACTATTTCTTTTAATTGTGTGTTATTTTGATAAACAATGTATTATTTCTTTTGTTAGAATTAAATTAGATTGTCTCACTATGTACTATATTATGAGTCATGAGTCGACTCGCTTCGACTCGAGTTTTTTGCGAGTTGATTCCAAATCGGGGTTTCTGACTCGGAACTGAATTATCGACTCAGACTCAACTCGGCTCATGTGTTTGTGAGTTGATTCTAAGTCACTCTCAACTCGGACTCAACTCGGCTCATGAGCAGCCCTAAGCATGAAAGGTAGAAAAGTTTTTTTTTTTTTTTTTTGTCCTTTGAATTTTATAATTTGCCAGCTGTTACATTCCTTTTGGACTAAAAGTCCAAAAAAAAAAGGATAATACCACCATCCATTGTTGCTTATATTTGACTTCAACATTGTAACCGTGACATGCTACAAGTAGGGATGAAAACATAGCGGATAACAAACAGATACTCTACAATACCGGCTGAGATTTAATCTCAAACCGTAAAGTAAGGGAGATCCTCTACAATACCTGAGAGGATACTGGTCTCTATACTAGAGGTCATGGGTTCGAAACCCAGATGGGGGAAATCCTTTGTTATAATAACAAAGGTATTAAATAGTTGGGTGGCTTGACCTCCAACCTTTACTCAAAAAAAATACCTGAGAGGATACAAATTCCTAACTCTGGATCTAAATAGTGCATGTCCATATTTTTTTTTTTTTGAGATAGAAATATAAAGATCTAGATTACCAACTTACATTTAATTGTTTATAAAAAATCTCCTATCCGAATTTCGAATCCACAATCACTCGTAGAGTGTTGTCTTTTATCATTAAATTAAAGACCGATTTTTTACATGTCTATGTTATATCATAGTCAGGTGTATCTTCGTGCTTGCTTCTTGAGTTGGAATTTTCTAAAATAATTCAAATTTTGAATTTAGACCTGGACTGAACTGAACTGTTGGCTGATGATCAATTTTGAGATATCTGTGTGATTGTGAGAGCAACTGTGGGAGACTCCGGGTCTTAAGGATGCATATCCATACATATCATATTACAGTCGGAGTTGAATTGGAACTTTTTAATAGAATTCAAAATTTGAATTTTTAATATGAGGTTGACAGGAGGAGACTGACTCTACATTGTGTGTATATCATATCATATCATATCACACTCAGCATGAAAAGGTAGAAAAGTTTTTTTTTTTTTTTTTTCCTTTGAATTTTATAATTTGCCAGCTGTTACATTCCTTTGGACTAAAAGTAAAAAAAAAAGGATAATACCACCATCCATTGTTGCTTATATTTGACTTGAACATTGTAACCGTGACATGCTACAACTAACAGGAGATTATTAAGAATAATACACATCCATACGAAATAGCAAGATAGTTTACAGATCCACATAATATAGCAACAAGAAGTACAGATCTACATTAATAGTAATAAAGAAACATATTCATACATAATAGCAAGAAAGTTTACAGATCTACATTAACAGCAAAGACTATACAAATTTTCATACAACAAGACTATAATAAATTAATAAAATAATAAAATAACAAAGTATTTTATTATTGTAGAAAATACTACACAAAATCAACGTAGGTATGAACTAAAAGTCCTCCAACTTAAAGAAATAAAAAATTATATATTTCGATTAAAAAAAAAACAAAATTAAGTAATTTTGACAATAATTTTCTGTCATGTAGCGAAGAAAAGAGAAATTAGATGCATACCCCTCTCTCTGACTTCCGGGGACTTGGAGAATTATTGTGAGAAAATAAGGAGACCTCAATCCGGCAGTGCCACAAACAAAGTCATGAATTGCTGCAATATGGACCCCACAATTCAGGAAACGGTTACACACGCATTATTAATTGTCTGCCAATTCAAGTTGCGACGACGGTGATCTCAATTTAATGATTTAATGATTTAATGATTTGCACTATCTGCCATCCTTTTTCTCATTTTCAAATCATTTGCTACAAGTTTGTTGGACAGATCCTTACGGAATTTTTTTTTATAATTTAATTTAACAATTATTATAAATCAAAATGTGTTAAATTGATATATTGCAACGTGATAAATAGTGTTAAAATTTAGTCGAGAAAATCTGGACTCTTTTAAGTAACTAACACACAATACAAGTGTGTGTATATAGAGACAGAGTAGAACCAAGTTTCTTTGTGAACTCATCTCTAAAAATATATCGGATTTGTTTCAAATGAAAGATTTTCAGAAAATCGTGGGCCATAAAAATCAGTTATTTTAAAAATTTTAAAAAAAAATAGTAAAAAATTTGTAAAAATTGTAAAATTTGGTTTCCAAGTACAATTTAATATGGAGATCAACTTGAACGCTTTGGATCGACGCTTTGAACTTTGAAATTGAAGATATAGACGTGAAGTAAAACATTCGTTTTACTTTGTGAAGTACCGTAGCCCAACTATATATATATATATAAAGAGAAAGAGACTAATATGCTTTCGGTAGCATAAATGATGAAATACATCTAATTCGTTTTTTAATTTTTGAAGTCTCAAAAATCGATCCGTGTCACGTGCTAACAGCTAAGCAACACATGACGTTGATATTTTGCATCTCATGAAATATCTTGTTCTTTATTTCCTGGGAAAATTCCCGTTTCTCCCGTAAGATATCTCCATTATCTCTTTCGTTTTTTTTTTATATGTTAGAATTAATTAATTTTTCTCAAAAAAAAAAAAGAATTAATTAATTGACTTCAAGATTGCAAACTGTGGCTTAAAAAATTTGATGGGGTCCTTTAGAAGATATAGGAATTATATGATTCTTTTGTATTCTTGTGAGTGGAGGGGGATATCCGAATTCAGAAGAGGAGAGTGAGAGCTACATGTGATTAATTATTAGCATATTCTTTTTTATAGGTCACATGGATGAACACAACAATAAAACCTGCTACATTCATAATTAATTTACAATTACACTTACTCATGATTATAATGACAATTCAGAATTCGAAAAAGTACTCAACAGCCGTCGTCGATATCCTCACAAATACTTCTACCAGTAATAATGATATTTTCAAAAATAAAAATTTATGCCGGCTTACATTCAACTAGGGCTGTACAAAAAACTCGTGACTCGCGAGCCGCTTAAACTCAACTCGGTAACGAACTTGCTAACAACTCGTTCATTTAAAACTCGAGTTAGTCCGACTCGAGTTGAGTAACTCGTTTAACTCATGAGTTGAGTTTTAGTTGGGCTCAACTCGCTCGTTACAACTCGTGGACTCATTTCGTTTGATTAATTATAATTCCGTGAACTCATTTCGTTTATTTTTTTTGTTAAATCATTGTGGATTTTTTGTTAGATTTGTTAGTTTGTTAAATCGTTGTAGATTGTTTGTTAATTCAATATTTACTTCTCATATTATTACATAACAACAATTATCAGTTCAAGTGTTGAACATTTCAACACTTTAAACGAGTTGACTCACCAGTTACGAGCCAACTTGAGTTACTCGCGAGTTGAGTTCGAGTTAGCGAACCAGCTCGGCTCAATATTCTCAACTCGATTCACTATCTTTCGAGTTGAGTTCAAGTTGTTGATAACTCTAGCTAACTCGGCTCGTTAGCAACCCTACATTCGACAATAGTGATATTTTATCCTCACATATACTCATTGATTCTTGTAGTTAAAAACGGCTAGTAAAATTAATTAGTGATTTGATATAATACGGTTAAAAGCATTCTAATCTAATCCAGCTAGTGAAATTAGTGATTATGATATAGTATGATTGAAAAGGGATTCTGATAGAAATGAAGCGGCATCACAGTTAGTTAGGAGAAAAGGTTTTAGAACTGTGATTACTTAAGAGGTTGAGAATTCGAGCCTCGCTCACAACTTTGCAGTTTTTGCTAAAAATTTCAAAAAAGAAAAAGAAAATAGATTCTGAAATAATTCATCTGGTACAGTTAGTGAACATGAGCCAAATTATAAACCTTATGATTGAATGTAGTGTAATCTCTGAATCCTTCTTCATGTTCAATTTGACAATGTCATGTGATTAATTAATTACAAGAGAAGGATTATGATGTTTTAACGTTGTCTGAAATGAATCTTTTTTTTTTTTTTTTAGTGAAATGAATATAATAAAAGATAATGAATTAATGATGCTTCTGCTTGGTGCTGGCCTACAAAAAAAATCTAATTTTAAATTGA
The DNA here is from genome assembly GCA_964058825.1 of Carex arenaria. Classification (NCBI taxonomy): domain Eukaryota; kingdom Viridiplantae; phylum Streptophyta; class Magnoliopsida; order Poales; family Cyperaceae; genus Carex; species Carex arenaria. The sequence goes on along the minus strand of CAXKVW010000300.1, from coordinate 346,690 downwards.
CAAACAAAGACAGGTATACTGTTAACCACGTGATCCCACCACAATGGCAATACTGTGAATAAGTCTATTCTATAGGTCCCTTTATTCTTGGGCTCTTTGTGCAATATCAGATGAGGGTTGTTCTATTTAATCTCAATGAATTAACGGTACCGATGGTAGTTGGGACTAGGGGTGTTCATCGGTTCGGTTCGGTTCAAACCGAACTGAACTAGGCAAATCAAAGTTATAATTCGGTTTCAAAAATAGAACCGAACCGAACCGAATTAGCATTGCAACCGAACCGAACCGAACCAAAGTTTTATTTCGGTTTGTTCGGTTCAAACCGAAATATATCAATGTTTTAATTTAAAGCAATTGTTTTGTAATAAACCGAAGTATATTAAGAAATAAATTGGAGTATTAAAGAAATAAATCGGGATATTAAGAAATAAACCGGGGCGGTCCGAACCAAATTCATAATATATACAAATTTGGTCGGTTCGGTTTTGAAAATTTCAAACGGAACCGAACTGAACTGAAGTTATAATTCGGTTTTAAAAAGCAAACCGAACCGAACCATTAAACCGAATAAACCGAACCGTTTGAACCAATCTAATTCGGTTCGGTCCAAAACCGATTAAACCGGACCCAATGAACACCCCTAGTTGGGACCGCGTCTCTGACTCTGGGGTCCGGGCCCAACTTCCTTGAATTATATAAAAAAAAAAATTAACAAAAACAAGCAGAGAGTAACATGGTAGACCCACCGTATCACGCGTCAGTACGCCGGTGCTACAGAATTTTTTATTGATAAAAAATATTAAAAAATAATAGAAAAAAAAACAGGAGCACCTTGATAATGAACACATTTTGTTAATTAAAAAAAAAAAAAAACAGGAGCACCCTGAAATTTAGATGCATAGAATTAATGAACACATTTTGTTAATTAAAAAAAAATACATTTCCATGTATTGATTCCACTAAATTGTTGTGTTAGAGGCTGTTCGGCTGGCTTACTGTGATTGTGGGAAAAAATAATTCAGTTTGAAAATTTTTTTTTCCACAAATACAGTAAAAATCAGTTCTATTAATTTCTATTTCTATTCTACTGCTGGGGAGGTATCCGAATTAGTAGTTAGGGAATTGCCTGACAAGTTGGTACTGAGTATACCAATCCAATTCAAAGCTTAAATTTAATCTAAGTTGCATTAATTGACTATAGATATGAAATCATCAAAGTCATCCAAGTGATCCATTCTTGTCAGCTAAATTAAATTTTAGTGTTAATACCTTATAAATGCAAATAAAACAAACATATATTTTCTTCATGCTATTCATTTTTCATACATGAAAAGTGTGTATTTGTAAATACTGTCAAATACTTGCATTGACTAAAGATTATAAAGATAATGTTACAGTGTGTATGATTTGTGCGGAGGGAACGTGAGCATCAAGACGACTAATATTTCTCGTGTTTAATTATGAAAGTGATAATATCTCTGGGTCTTATGATGAAGTAGAATTATCAGCAATGCAATATTCTTAAATAGTTAATCATAAAATATAATATATTTCGGAAACACGAAAGTAATATGTCATAAGAATGACATATTTCTATCTTGAACTTATTTGCGATTTTATGAGACAAAAGAATTAACACGAACAGTTATGTTTGTGGATTGTGATATTGAATGATATGTATCATCTATATTGTTTGAATAGATATAATATATATTGCTAAATATCTTTGATGATTTATGAAATTAAAACGTGTTTTTCATTTGCTAACACAATATGGATTCGGAATCACAACTAAAAAGATTTTGATTGGAGAAATTAAATTTAGTTCACCAGATAATTCTAAAATAAATATCATAGCAAACTTTAAATCCTAATAAATTTAGGTGCATGTTGGTCATGACATTTAATTTAATTTCTGCACACACATATATGAATATGTTAGATCTTTGGCTAAAATATATAGTAAATGTAAAATTTCTCTTTAATTTTATTTAATGACAAATTGTCATTTTTATATGATAATTAATTGTCAATAAAGTAAACTATTCATAATGTATTAATTGTACTATTTTATCATATAAAATAAATATCAAATATGTGGACACTTGTAAAACTCTATTTCTATTTCAATAAGGCCCTGTTTGGCTATCATTGTGTGCGTGAAAAAAAAATTCATTCCATACGCACACAATGTTTCAGCCATTCAAATTAGACCCGAACCCAAGCCCATTTTCGTTCTCGCCTGACAGCCGAACAGACCCAAAAGAAGCTGTGCAATCTTGATCTAACATCATCAGCCTTTTCTATTTTGATATCAGTGGACTCAGGTGGAAGCCAAAATTGCCAAGTAGCAGCATTACTATCTAAGGGGGAAAAAAAAAAACCATGTTTTATAAATTGCTAAATTGGGGGAGAAATACATGCAACAATAGTACATTTGGTCATAACCAAATTTGACACCACCTTTCTTCTACTTGCAGTACTGTTTTAATAGCATGTGAACTGTTCATTCAACATGCATCAATAGTTGCAACAATATTGTTCTTATCTTCTTCTCTCTTCTTTTGTCATGTTATTTCTTCCCCACTACTTAACTTGAGTATGGACCATGGCTTGCAATTTTGGTATAGTTGCGTCCAGGTCTCACCAAAACATGGTAGCAATAAATAATTCTTCTAGCATTTTCCTTCTATTAAGATCATGTGACATTCTTTCTACTAAAATGTTTATGTATTTCATCCACATGCAATTAATTCTTCATATGATAAATGTTTTTTAAGTAGATGTTATAGTACGAATTCGGGCATTTCAGTCTAAGTATCACTGGTCTCTAAAACTTATCAATAGTCTTTAAACGACGAATTTAAACTATTCAAATTGATCTACTATGTATATGAGTAATGTGTTTATATGCAAATTTTATAAATTTTCAATGGTATTTATTAATTATCAAGTAAAATGATCGATGAAAAATAAATACATTAAAAATTAATTTTTTTATCTCTTGACTTTATACTAAATAAATTTATAAATTTTACGTATAAACAAATCACTTGAGAATTAAATCGACTTGAACTGTATGAATTTATGGTGCCTATATGATATGTTTTGGAACCATTAACACTTAGACTTTCAGTCTCTGATAATATAGTAGCTAGCTGGACTCAGTTATTATATAATACTATAAATTACATAATACTTGTTTATCTAGTTTTCTCTATCTCAATTTTACAGTTCCGTCGAGAGACTGTTAACCTTGGTTTCAGTATTGTTTTCCAAAACTCTTTTAGGCCTTGTTTGGCCAACATGTGGGAATAGGAATGAGAATAGGTTTTGAACTGATTTTTACTATGTGTGTGGGACAAAAATTCAGTTGAACTGTGCGCGTTGGTTTTGAACTGAATTTTTCTTTTCCCACGCACACAGTAACAAATAGAATCGAACAGGACCTTAACATGATTATAACCATTGTAGTATTACTTGTAGATATGTAGAATTATTGTATACTTGTGCTGGTTTGGTGGGTGTAATAATTTTCTACATCTGGATTGTTTTGAAAATTATAGGTTTGAATTATTTTGCAAAATTATATGTTTATAGTTATTTTATAGAGTAAAGATTTTGTCTCCCTCTATTTAGTCCTCTAAATGTCCTCCTGATGCTAACTACCTATCTTATCCACTAATTATTGTTAATAACTAATTTAAAGGAGATTTGCGTTGGGATTTTGAAGATTGAATCACAGGATCCACTTGTTTAATATTTTATTAAATCTCTCTTTTTATTCCGGCCCAGTTCCAACTAACCCCATTATTTAGGCTATTTAATTTTGTTTGAATTTGAATTGTTGTCTCGATTTTCTTTTGTAAATTAAATCATGCACTTTGTAAAGTTGTCACTTAGCAATCAAGTTATATACGCAACTTTCTTGCCTTCTCAATTTATTTGTTTTAATTGAAGCCTTTTATTTATTTTTTTATTTTTAATTTTAACTAAACTCTAATGTTAAAATATCTAGATTTGTGCACTTGAAAGTATTTTCAATATCTTTTTTTTATCATGCTTCCTGTCGAATTTTCATTTGAATCTTGCACTTAAATTTATAATATTTTTGTCAACTTTTTGGGTACAACATATTTTTATTACAAATACTTAATCTTATGTATGAATACTTGATGTATTATATATTATATATTAATATTAATATGCATAGGCATTTGTACTTGTGCATAGTAGAAATATGAAAACGTTCGTGGTTTTAGATTTGCAAAATTTCTCACAGATCGTCAGAAATATTGACGAGATTAAACAGAGAAAAAAAAACACTTCTAAAAATGTGTAAAAGATGGGTGTGTGACTAGAAAGGAAAGAAAGTTGATGTCTAATTTTTGTTTAAATACTTGATGTCTTAGGTATGAATACTTGATATATTATATAGGAATATTTGCGCACATAAGTGTTCATGCATGCACGCGCCAGTTGTAAATTTGGAACCAAGGTATAATGTTATATTAATTTATGTAATTGTTAAATAAATTTAATTTTAGAAATCAATCATGGAGATAGATCAACGGCTTAAGTTAGACATAATTTTTTTTGTTTTTCAGTCTTATTTCGCACTTAAGCTAGTACAAGGGTTGCACCAAATCCCAACAGATGTTAATATTTTCCATTAGAAATACTTGATATCTTAGGTATGAATACTTGATATATTATATATTAATACTTGCGTGCATAGGCATTCATACTGGTGCCCCATAGTAGAAGTATGAATATTTTCCTCAGTATATATCAATATGTTCAAGCATCAAACAAATTAACTAATTAAAGTTACTTTACAACATAACAATTTACACTTCAATCCTTTACAACATAACAATTCACACTTTAATGCATAAGTATGAATACTTGATGTTAATATTTTTTATTAGAAATACTTGATATCTTAGTTATGAATATTTGATATATTATATATTAATACTTGCGTGCATATGTATTCATACTTGTGCATAGTTTTTTTTAGAAATATGTTTGGTATTTTAGGTATGAATACTTGCTTGACGTGGTGAATACTTGCTGACGAGGTGTAAATTATTGAGGAATTTCTCAGGAATATTTTACAACATAAAAATTCACACTTCAATGCGTAAGTATGAATACTTTGTAGTTTGAATATTTTCTAGTAATGATATTTTGTAGTTTGAATGTGTTATATGTTAAATATTTGCTAATCTGTATATGTATACATATAATGTTCTAGTATGAATATTTTATATGTTTTAGTATGAATACTTTGTAGTTTATATATTTAGTAATAATGATAATTTCAAAGTTATTGAATGAATACTTTATATGTTTTAGTATGAATACTTTCTATATTTTAGTATGAATACTTGCACGCCGAGGTATGAGTACTTGAACAACAAAGAATCCGAAAGTATTTCATCATGGATCTCATTTGAAAGAGAAAATTACGTAGAAAACATTCATAATTTTAGATTTGCAAAATTCCTCACAGATCATCAGAAATATTGACGAGATTAAACGGAGAAAAAAAAATCCACTTCTAAAAACATGTAAAACATGGGTGTGAGACTAGAGAGAAAAGAAAGTTGATGTCCAGTTTTTTTATTTAAATACTTGATGTCTTAGGTATGAATACTTGATATATTATATAAGAATACTTGCGCTCATAAGTGTTCATACAAGCGCGTAACAGTTTTAATTTTTTTTTAAATTTAAGTGGTCCCTCAAGTAGTTATTATTTTCTCAAATTAGTTAGTGGTCCCCATCATACTTTATGGATAAGTTAATTAGAGAGACATTTAGGGAATATAATGGGGGACTATTAGTCACTCCCTATTTTATATTGCTGTCGTTGATGTTTTGTCTTGCCTCGCTCATAAAGGAAGTTCATTAAATGTGAATATGACAATTTTGACCAAATTGAAAACTTTATATCTATCTAATCTAACTTGCCATAAAATGCTTCGCATAAACAACCTGTTCGATTTGTTAACTATGTAGCTATATATATATCATCACTTCACGTACTGTATATTGATAGGCGTCTCTAAACAATTTTAGTTGTCTATGAATATTGTTCATGCAAGGGCCGTAAAATTTTGTGATTAAAAATAATTTCACAGAATCTAAAATTCATAATCAAATATAAAATAAGTATAATTAAAAAAATAATTTGTATATATATAGGCTTTATTGTACATTAGATTATAAATCGTTAGTTTTGATTTAAAAAAAATGGATCCAAACCGTTCAATCTGATATTCATATTAAAATGTGCTTGGTGACCATATTTTACATTTTTTTTTGAAATTATTTGATATTTTTTTAGAGTTTTTGAAAATATTTGTTTTTTCTATTGTTAAGAAATTTCAGAAAAAAAAACGATTTTAAAAAATTCTAAAAGATATTAAAAGATTTAAAAAAAATACAAAATTTGGTCTACAAACACATTTTAATATGGAGAACATGTTAAGCCCTTTAGATCGACTGTTTGAACTTCGAATCCAAGAATTTATAGTCCAATGTACAGTGTAGGACATATACTTTGCAATGCGCCGTAGCCCAACTACACACACACATAGATGACCTATGGTGAGTTGCGAAGTAAGGATCTTGTTTTTCTTTACGCTCATATCTCCGTTTTCAAAGACCAAACAGTCGATTCAAGCCGCTCAACAAGATATTCATATTGAAATGTGCTTGGAGACAATTTTATATTGTTTTGAAATTTTTTTACTATTTTTTATGATAGATAGAAAACCGTTGTTTTTTAATGGTTCCGGATCATAAAAAATAGTGAAATATTTCCAAAAATGTAAAATTTGGTCTCCAAGCAAATTTCAATATGGGTATCTTGTTGAGTGGTTCAGATCAACTATTTGGTCTTTAAAAACGGAGATATGAGCGTGAAGTAAAACAAGATCCTTACTTTGTAACTCACCATAGCCCATCTATCAGGCAGAGCCAGACTTTCAGACTATGGGGATCAACCATGAATGAAGATCAAGTATATAAAAAAAAAATTACTATGAATGGAAATCAATTTCACCTTATTCATAATATTTTAGTTTAAATTATATTAAAAATATAGTACAAATAAATAAAAAATTGCAAATGAATGGGGGTCAATTGACCCCCATTCATTGTATGTAGCTCCGTCTATGTATGTACACACATATATCAAAGTATCAATATTCTTGTATGACATTTACAAAAAAGGTCATAACTTCATCAATATTATTGGATAAAATAGTGTGTTGTCCACAAATTCAGTAATAATTTAGAAATATGCTGAGAAAGAATAATACAACAAAATAATGTTTTTTATTAAGAACTATTGATTAATATGTAAGTCCGGGTTAAATTACAACTTTGATATATCAAAAAAAATATTATTATTTTTTCTCTTCTACTGAAAACATGGATTTTGAAATTTTGAAATTTTATAAATATCTAGACTTAAATAAATGTGTACTCGTTTCTTAATTATATATGACTTATTTTTGTTTTTGAATTATCTAGAAAATTGTTAATCAGTGCATGACGATAGATCACTTGGTGGTATCTGACTAACAAACGCATACTGTTTTTACAGCACTTATTTTTTTCTCATATTATCTATTATTTATCTCATTTTTAGTGATAATTTTGTTAATATGTTGAATATAAAACTAAAATAAAAGGTTGATCCAAGAACATTCAATCAAAATTACAATCTATACAATTCACAAAACCTGCATGTAAAAAAGGAGATGGTTTGGGTAAAAGTTGTTAACCTAACCATTGTAAACTCCTACCGTTTTTTTTTTTGCTAATATCAAATATTGAACTTTTCATTGTTTCAAAAATTATGAAAATAAATCCTAATCATGTTTAACAGTTTAAATTGACATAAGCGTAATAATTTATTTCACAAAAACTGAAAGAGGCATCTAAAAAGAAAAGAGAGTGATGCTAGAGAAGAGAATTCCTAATTAGTGAATTCAATCATAAGAATTAGAACATCAAATATTTCAAATAAAGGAACCGAATCTCTTACATCTCTGTGGGCAGAAAATTGCTACCCCTAAAATCACTAACAAGTGAATTCATAATGGATTTGATGCAAAATCATATTTAATATTTAAATACTAAAATAACAGAAATTTCTTATCCACATGAAAACAGATATCCAGTTCCTCAAACAAAAGATGAATTGGCAGAACAAAATTGCAGCTGTATATTCTACTTTTCTATAAAGTAAAAGATGCAGACTGGAAATATATGAAATTCTAAACTCATAAAAATATTGTGCTAATTTTTTCTAAACAAGGCGGAGATTGTAATTAGACTTTAGCATGTGATACGTCAATAATGTTAATGATAGAGGCAATTAATTTGGTCAACCATTTACAATTATTCTTGCAAAATATTTTAAATATCTTTCTACCTGGCTTCAAATTTTTCTGTCCCAACTTTATCTTCGTATGTTTTGGCAAAAACGCGTATTACAATATTTTAAAACAATAGAAAAAAAAATGCGTGAGCCTTTCTAGAATTATTATGCTCCGATCTGAAGCACAATCTAAAGTCACTGATATACGTGAGTTCAGAATGAGTCCGAAGCAAATTTATATTCAATATTTAAATATCAAAACTGAATTCATGTATCAGTGACATTAAAAATAAAAAAAATTTAGCGACAGGTAGACCGGAGATCCTGTTCCTTAATAATATCTCCAGTAATTCAAAGGCCATGCATGCAATTTGGTTGTTTATAAACTGTACACTGATGTGAACACGGTAGTCATGACCCGAGTTTTTTTTATAAACCATAATTAAAAAAAATAAAGTTCGGATTTCAGTATGATTAGCCGAGTTTTTACAAAAGCCATAAGAAACGGACTGTCAAACCGTTCCCTATATCCTCCAGAACGGATTGCCAAACCGTTCTTGACTTTTTTTCTGTTTTATCTCAAAAACGGGTTGCCAAACCGTTCTTGACATTCGCTACAGTATTTTTTTTTTTTTTTTTTACAGTTTGATTATAAAATAAATCATATAATTTGTTTGATTTTGTATATTAACAATAAGATTAATGAAACAATTTGAATATATTTTTTTTGTGTATTTTGACCATTTTATCATTTTATCATTTTAACAAATCAATTGATTGATTTTTTATATAAAAAAATATATTCAAATGGTTCTATTAATCTTATTGTTAATATACAAAATATAAAATAAGTGTTTTATTTATGAAAAAATATGTTAGTATTCTAATTGGTCGATTTTTTAAAATAATGATACATTGGTCTACTACATGGAGGATTTAGAAGTTTCTGTAACCATAAGTTTTGAAAAAAAATTAAAATAGAGTCGATTTTTGCCATAAAAGATGTTAGATTATGAAAAATATGTCCATTAATCATTCAGAGACATTATTTTCTAGAAAAAAGTATCCAGAGATACAAATTTTTAGTATTGTTATTGTAATTCACTTTTACATTTTCTTTTAATTTTCTTCACGGAAATATTTATTGATTTTTTTACATAAAAAACCAATCAATTGATTTGTTAAAATGATAAAATGATAAAATGGTCAAAATACACAAAAAAATATATATTCAAATTGTTCCATTAATCTTATTGTTAATATACAAAATCAAACAAATTATATGATTTATTTTATAATCAAACTGTAAAAAAAAAAAAAAAAATTATTACTGTAGCAAAGTCAAGAACGGTTTGGCAATCCGTTCTGGAGGATATAGGGAACGGTTTGGCAGTCCGTTTCTTATGAATTTTGTAAAAACTTGGCTAATCATGCTGAAATCCGAACTTTTTTTTTTTTAATTATGGTTTATAAAAAAGACCCTCATGACCCCACAACTTTGCATGAGAAACCGGAACTCAAAAAAAGGGTTTAATTTAATATTTTCATGATTAAACGGGCTTTCGTACAAATATGAGGTGGCCAATCAACTACAAATTAATTCATTTCTAATTTCTGCTGCCTTGATCCGTATCTCAATAAATAAAGCGAATTACCTTTATAATAATTCACTGACCCGTTACATTCTGTCTTCACAATGACGTACACAGAAGAAAGACTATGAATTCCAGTTGTGCCACTAATACCAACTCGTACTCGGTAGTACACCTCCGTCATCCGGGTCCCACCATAAATTAATAATAAAAATATATCACCTATTTTGTTTTCCCCAACTTACCTAAACACCTCTTTTCTTAATAACTTCCCCCTCCCCTCCTCCTCTATATATATACGCTCGTGATGCAATGCAACCACCATCATCTTACTCCTCTATTTTCTCACTCTTCATTTCCCTCTCTTTCTCTATCTCTAAAACCATGAAGAAGATACTTAGAAGGCTGTCCAGAGTAGGAGATTCCTCCCAATACCAACCTCTCTACCATAATACCAAGTCGACAACAGGGTACAGTCGGTGGCGGAGAGCTCGTGTACCTAGCGGCCACGTGCCGGTCTATGTGGGAGAAGACGCCGACAAACCGACTGAGCGGTTCGTTATCAAAGCCGAGCTTCTATCTCAGCCGGCTTTCGCCGAGTTGCTAAACCAAGTTGCTGATGAGTTCGGGTACAATCATTCGGGTGCATTACGGATTCCTTGTTCGGTGTCGGTTTTCGAGCAATTGATCAGCCAAGCTGTCTATGCTAATAATTGCCACAAATTAAAGACTTTTCTTCCTTTATGGTATTGACAAAGCCGGGAACACCGTCCTACGTACCAGGGCTCCAATGTGACTGAAGTTTCGGTCACTAACCTCACCGGTCTCAACACACTCGGCATCTCTTTGGCCATGCTTGATTTTGGGCCAACCGGCATGATTGCTATGATAGAAGGCACTCTTCATCAAGTTGTCATGCTTAATTCGACATATTTCAGGCTCTTCAGGAAGGTCTTCAACAAGGGCGATGTGTATGTGTTTCAACCAGGGGTGGTCCATTACCAGTACAACTATCTTTCAACGACCAATGTAGTTGCATTCGGTTTTCGATCGGCATGGGTGAACCCAGTGTATACCGAGGGTGGGGGGGGGGGGGGGGGGGGGTGGTGGGCAGCTGTCCTCCTGGATTTTGAGTTTTAGTGAAGATCTATCGGTTCCGAATGACTTTACTCCTCTGAATTTTTTTTCCTTTCTTAATATTTAATTGGTAATTCAAGTTAAATTTATAGTTAAAATTAAAATATTTTTTTGAATTATAATTATAATTACAAGTCAGAATATCAGAAATTACAAATCAGCATTATAAAATATAAGTTAAATTTAGATTTTTTATTGAATACTAAATTAGTTAATGAGTTTAATTCTGATTAGCTATTGAAACTGATTCGATATTTTTTTGTCCCTCTAACAAAAATCCTGAATCTGCTAATATCTTATTATCAATGTGGTTGCCAAGGTATTAAAATTGGATAGGAAAACTATTTGACTGGCTCCAAGCTCAGCTTACTAGTGCCCGCTAATTTAATTATTAAGAGAAGTCAGTACATAAATAATAGTGTTTGGATGTTATTTTATTGAAAATAATACAAAATAGAATAGTTATCTGTGTCTATTTGCATGTTGGATTTCCTGAGATAATTTATTAGTTCTAATTTGTTTACTGAAATCATCATTAGTGTTTCCTTAATTAAATTGTCCATGCACTGACAAAATACTGTTCAGAATCATCGATCGGGTGTCATATACTCATATATAGAGTAGAACTAGGGTGCTCCTAAGTTCACCAAATCTCTTGTGAACTTGACTCTAAAATATATCGAATCGACTTTAAACGATGAATCCAAACCGTTGAAACCCTTCTACCTAATGAGTGATGCGTCTACATGTGAAAATTTTAAAGTTTCGAATTAATTTAATATAAAGTCAAGTGGTCAAAAGTTTAAGATTTATAAATTAATTTTAATGCATTCATTTTTTGGACTCCTTTGACCACTTGACTCTATATTAAATTAATTCGAAACTTTAAAATTTTCACATGTAGACGCATCTATCATTAGGTAGAATGATTTCAACGGTTTGGATTTATCGTTTAAAGTTGATTCGATATATTTTAGAGTCAAGTTCACAAGAGGTTGGGTGAACTTAGGAGCACCCTAGTTCTACTCCTCATATATATATATATGCAATGAATTATTCTATCTAATTGAAGCAAACAGGACTTGAATTTTATGGTATATGTATTTACCCTGTTGATTTTATATTCCAAGGGCACCCACGTAGGGGTGAAAACGGTATGGATAATATTTGATCCGTATTCGAAAATTTAGATATAGATATTCGATATTTGAGCTATGTGGATAAGGATACTTATATGGTTTTACGTTTTAATTATCCATATCCGAATAGTAGATATATACCATATATTTTAATATATATTATGAAAAATTTATGTTATTCATCATTATAATTAGATAAATATTATGAACTTTAATATTTTTTTCAGTATCTGTATCAATATTCGTATCTATATCCATATCCGTCTTATATATCTGATATCCGTTCTGCATCTGTATCCGGAAAATAAAAGAGCCATGGATATAATTTTACCACTGTATATCCGCTCCGTATTCACCCCTACGCCCACAGGTCAAATAAATTAAACGGGCTGTAATTGTCTTGAATCGCTTTTTGGGCTAAATTTATTTCGGAAAATCTAGTATCATTCCCGGTTACAGTTACCGATTGGGCTTTACCCATCTCTCAGGATTACCAATTGGGCTTTACACACCTTAACAGTTAACAATTTTCATTTCATCATACTTATTTTGAAAAGTAATCATACTTATTCCGTGAGCCGAAGAATAAAACACATAAAAAATCACAGTTCATTACTTCAAAATGATGAGATGCAAAATGTGTTTCAGATTTTGTGATTTGTGTGACTAAGGAACTTTATAATAAAAAAAGCACAATTGAAAACATGTACTGTAATATAATCCGTTTATTTTATTATCTAATACCTAAAAAAGTATATCATAAATAAAACTCATCTATGTATTTTATATTAAATGTTTCCTTTTTTTATAATAAGAATTTGGAGATAACTAAAAAAAACACAAAATCTAAGTTTTTAATTTAAGGATAGTGTCATCTAAATAAATAGAAACTGTGATGAGAATATGTGAATTACAAAACTATAACACAAAGACCACTATGCTATGGGATCAGAAATTATTGATGAAATTATGAAAACATGTTTAACCCCATAAAGTATAAATTTTAAAACATGTGTCATTCCTTCTTTCAAAAGAAACATGAAGAAGCGGAAGTTATTGTTGTTGTTATTGTTAGTTCTTATTTAATTTTGCAAGATATCAAATTTAAATATTTTTTTACTTCTCAAATAAAAAAGAAACATAATATTTGTAAGAGATTTGGTGTTTCGGATGGCCATTATTTGTAAGAGAAACATAATATTACAAATAATGCTAAAATCAATGTTCTATTTATAATATAATAATATATAAAAATTATGTTTCGTTATATAACAGCCAGAACTATGAATACTATGTTGCAGGCAAATATTTTTCTTTTCCATCATCATTCCACTTGTATTAATAATATGTACAATATTTATAATCAATATATTTTTAACTTTAAGGAAAAATAAGCTAACAACCGAATGATTTTTTGTGTCATGCACATAGTATCAAAATTTAAGCAATCTAATTTTCTACCACTACAATTTGCATAGCTATTTGTTTTTTACATTCAATTTTAGAATTATTAAAATAAAATATTGTGGAAAATTTAATGTTCTATGAAAATAACACCCAATGGCTCAATTTAAAATGCAGTCGATAGTCATTTTAAACGCATAGTTTTTTTTTTCCTTGTCTGGGAGGGAAGGGGTTGGTTGTTTGCCTGTTAATAATGCACTAAAACAACATTTAATTAGACGTTGATATTGTCGATTGCATCTTTAGAAAGAGGTTAAATCAAGAGATAAGTGCTTATGTTAATGTTAGGCCCATGTGTAGTGGCTCTTATTTGAAATCAATTTTTCATACAATCACAAAGTAAAGAATTGAGAGTAGGTCCGATGCCCATCGGACCTACCTTGGTTCGATGGGTGAAATGACCGTCAGATCTGCATCAAGATTCGTGCGATCTCATTAAATTCCGTGCAAGTATTTTTTAATTTCCGTGCGCACAAATCTTGATGATAATCGTACGGTGTTAGAGCTAATTGAACCTAAAAGTAGGTCGATGCCCATCGGACCTGCTCCTAGCTCCAAAGTAAAATATTAACCACTAAGTTCAGCAACTAGCTAAGGATGCCGGGTGTGTTACTAGGACAATTGAAAGGCAATTTGGGACTTTTTTTTTTTGAGTAAAGATTGGAGATCAAACCATCCAATTATTTAATATCCTTATTATTACAATAAATTATTTCTCTTATTCAGATTTTAAACTCATGACTTCTCACATAGAAACTATGTGTCTTTACTACTAAACTAAAGACAAGTTCTTAATCTCAGGCATTTTGATTAGGGGTAGAATTTCAGTTATTCAATTTAGTGTCTCTTGTAGTTGTCAGACTTTGATTAATGGAAGGGGTTTATGTCTCATTTTTAAAAATATATATATTTCTGACCACTAAGTTACAACTACATATTTAATATTTATAAAGGGGCTGAAGTATATAAATAAATACTTTTAAAAAATCATAAAATGTATAGAATAAAATTGTTAATTTGTATTAATGGGATTGCTTTGTCCCTCCTAATTATTCTCTACATCTACTCCTGCTGCAAGGAGAAAATTGATACAATAGATTATGGGGACTAATTAAGATCTCACAGTTGAGGAAAGATTTTAAACTGTCAATTTTTAAGAATAAAAGATCTCACAGTTGCACAAGATTTTAAACTTGCCAAATTAAAAAAAAAAAAAAAAAAAAGATCTTACAGTTGAACAAGATTTTAAGCATGCCAAATTTAAAAAAAAAAAAAAAAAAAAACTCATAGTTGAGGAAAGACTCTGCAGGATTACTTATTCAAGAAGAAGATTCTCATATTATTTATATTAAATAAGGTACAATTCCCCTTCAGGCTTCAGTTGATAATTAAAACCTACATTTGTTTGTTGTCCGCACTCCAAGGGTGACCTCATTAGGTAAAATTCAACCTCACATGTTCATCTTAGGTATAATAGCAAAGCATGTTATTGATTAATTTAAACCCCTTTCATTGACTTGATTGTACTAATTTAAGTACTAATTCAAACTCTTCTTACTATTCTCGTCAAAGAAGTTGAATTCAAACAAGGAGAAAATAGAGTTGTCGGGTCAGAATCAAATGGATTTATTCAATTCTCGTTAATTTTTTTTTCAGAAGTTAAAATAATTTCAATTTTCAAATTGTAGAGCAGGACAGGTAATATTAGAAGAAATATCTAACAAATTAAGTTTGCAAACAGTAATATCATCACATTGATCCTACTATAATATTAATAGTCATATGCTGATATGCATAGCTAAGGGCCTGTTCATTCAGACTTCGCAAAAATTAGTCCACGCACACAGTATTTCAGCTATTAAAAAATTTTCATTCACGTTCTTATTCACGTTTCCTTTAGACGGCCGAACAGACCCTAAGTGTGTGTGAACTGTGAATGTGTTTGGGTAGACTGCAGAGTAAGTTCGATGGGCATCAGATCACGATAAGTTCTAGGACCGTTCAGTCTGCTTTAAAATCTATGCACTCTGTTTAAAAATATTATGCACTTTTACATTAATTTCCGTACGCACTGGTCTTAAAACGAACTGAATGGCTTACTCTCTTTTTTTTTGACATAAGCTCTTAGACGCGCACACACTCTCTAAATAATCCTGTTAGTCATGATCGATCCTAAGACTTCTCACATGAAGATATATGCTTCAGTCATTGTGCTACACAGTGCTTGATCATCATCAGGCCTACTCTGTTCTTGTTTGTGTGTGTGTGTCATTGAAGTATACAGTGCATGCGCACCCCTATAACAGAGCTACAGGATTTGATTGGTTCTGCTCTGTTTGAACAGCCAGGTCAGACAAAATTGACAAATTCCTAACCACTTTAGCAAATAACAATATTATTGTACATCAAAACAATATTATTGTGCATGAAAAGATTCAACAGTTTAGGATTGTCATGTATCGAATCATTAATTACTACTAATCATTCTTTTAAATGAGAAAGTGGCGGTCCAATGCATAGTGACAAACAAATAGTTCGGGTTCAGTTTGGCAGGATCAAATGTTCATGATTCAGATATAATTTGGAAATGATTTGGTGCAAAAAGAAAGCAAAAAAACCCTGAAAATTAATAAAAATCTTGTTTTATTCGCGATTATTATACTTTTTTTTTCGTTTTATTCGGATTTCGGTTCAATAACGTTAAAAAAACAAATAATACACAAATTTCTCACAAATTTTGTCACTGTAGTCCAATGTAGTCTAATATCCGCACGGAGCTGTTGGATTGGCGTAAATATTTGTACACTCCATTTAGATTCGCAGAGCTGATTTCAGAACAAACAGTCTCCACTATTTTTAATGCGGAATTGAACGGTTTAGATTGAATATCAAATCAAATTTAGTTCGATGTCCATTAATTAAAACACCCCCCGTTTCCTCTTATATTGGAGGTTAATGTGTTTTTATACTGTCATTACTTACATTACTTGTTTTTTTTTTTTTTTTTTTAAAAGGCACTAGATCCGTTTCATTTCGAAACTGTTAAGTTACAAGAACTAAAGCAGAGTGTATCAAAAAGGGAAATGAAACTTCTCCTAGTATGTTGAGAACTAAACTAAGTGATAATGCATATGCCTATACGCAGTCCAAATTAAGAACCGTTCTTCATAATACTTTCAGTAACGGGTCGTTGAATTATCCGATACGGAAAGTGACTTTCAGTAACGGTCGTTTATTAATGACCGTCCTTGAAAGTACTTTCAGTATCGGATATTTAAACGACCATCGTTACTGATTGTTAAATTTGTAACGGTTATTTAACCGTTCCTGATTATTAGTCCTATCAGTATCGCTTCTATGTCCATTCCTAATGTACATAAACAACTGTCTCTGATGCCTGTTTTTCCACTGGTGAATCCACTCGCAAGTGGAACAAAATAAAGAGTTCTAATGTCTCTAGGCTAACATCAGTATCAAGTAGAGAAGGAAATACGTGACAGTTAGGTGCTATCATCTTCTGAGTCTAAAATAGATATCACTGTCACTGTGTGGTTGGGAGGAATGGCTTGCACCGCTACAAGAGTGACTGGTTTTTTTTTTTTATCTAAATTAGTCTAGGCTTCGTTAAATAAATATTGCAAAATCTGTTGGTCATCTTTGGAGTGCTGCTCTTACACAGCAGTTTTAATTTGTTTTTGTTTCTGGTGTTGAATATATACCTACTGAAGTCTGCAATATGAAAGAAAACTGTGTTTTTTTTTGTTATGAACTTAACTCTCAAATCTATTATCATAATGATTTCAACCGTTGAAATGATCTACTTCGCAGTGATGAGTTTACATATCAAACTTATAAATTTTCGATTAAATTTAGTATAAAATCAAGTGGTAAAAAAAGGTTTATAAATTAATTTGAATACATTTATTTTTCATCATTATTTTAACCGTTTGACTTTATACTAAATTAGTTCGAAAATTTATAAATTTGACATATAAATAAATGTACAACTTGTGAAATAGATCAGTTTCAACGGTTTAGATTCGTCATTTAAAGTAAATTCGATAGGTCGTTTATTTAAGCTTAAAAAAATTGGTGAGCTTAACTCAAAACTTATTGGAATAACTTCAAACAGCGAATCCAAACCTTTGAAACTGATCTACTTCATGAATGATGTGTTTACAAATCAAACATATAAACCTTTTTACTGCTTGACTTAATACTAAAAAATTATAAGTTAATTTCAATACGTTAATTTTTCATCATTATTTTATTGTTTGACTTTATACTAAATTAATTTGAAAATTTATAAAGTTGTCATGTAAATACATCACTTGTAAAATATATCGGTTTTAACAGTTTTGATTGTTCGTTTGAAGTCAATCCGATAAATTTTGAAGCTGAGCTCACAGAGAACTTGACGAGCTTGATAACATCCTAAGTCTAATCACAATAACCAATAACATTATGTACTTTCATCTTTTCCTGTTTTCTGAACTCAAATTCAGGAGAGAATCCATTTGTTGAAATCAAAATCAAAATCAAAATCAAATAATTTATGTTCACAAAATTTCAAAGATTACATTTTGGAAAGAGAAACAGATATGATTCTCTCTATGATGTTACCATAATTGCATTTACTGTCAATCTGTCATTGAAGTTAATAAAAGGAAGATATTGACTTCATAGAAGTCTTTCAGATTCAGGCAAGACAATCAAATTAAGTTCTGCAGAATCTTCTCTCTCAAAAAAAAAAAATTACAGAATCAAAGTATTTTTTTGTATTTTGTATTTTGAATTTTTTATTTTACTTTATTATATATATAATAGCGGTCATAGGGACTTGAGATGTATGTATATATTTTACCAATATATAATTATAATTTTATAATTTTAATTTAGAACAATTTAATTTATTTTTCTATTTTAAGCTCCGAAGAAAATGTATCTAGTAAATAAAATTAAAACTCTTAAAAGAATATAATTATGTAAAATAAAATAAATTTGTATTTAGCATATTTAGGTACAATTTTGTTTTTCCTAAATACTAAGATGTGTATAACACAATTCGTCTCACAATATGCAATGCAAACAACACCAGAGATTTGGATATATTTAAGAATTATAATGTACCTTAGCTATATCAATTACATATTTATATTAAATGAGATAGAAGCATAATTAATACATGAGTCATCCTATCAAAATAAATGAGAAGAGATAAATAAATCAAATAATTGACATAGTTCATAATTTTAATTGCTTAACCCTCTTTATGTATTACTAGATCTATCTTTTGGCTTTGTCTCGAAAATAAAATAAAAAACATAGTAAAAGAAATTTTAATTTTCAAATTGAAATAAAAGCTCGCAGATAGAATGTAATATGATAAAATATATAGAAACATAAACAATTGTTCACATAGTAAAATAAATAATTTTTATTTAGATATACCCAAAAAGATTTATAAAACTAATACAATTTTAAAAATATTTTTACCATACGATTAAATTTGATAATAATTAAGATATCATCCAATAATAAAAATAATTAACGACTTCATATGTCTTAGAAACTTTAAAAAATCAACATGTAAGAAGTATCAATATATATTATAAATTGTGGGGCGCTATGGGTTAGAAACATGCAAGAGAAACCAAAAAGAGTTGAACTTTTACACACACACACACACACATATGAAGTTGGCTAAGCTCAAAACGTTGTTCCTAGCCTCAGGAACAAACGATTCGGTTATCTGATTTTCAAAGTCCAAACAGTCGATCCAAATCGACAGATGTTTAATCTATATTAAAATGTGCTTGGAGACCAAATTTTATATTTTTTGAAATTTTTTTTACTATTTATGAAGATGGTTTGAAAATCACTGTTTTTCAATGGTGCATAATTTTAATAAAAACAGCGATTTTCAAACCATCTTAATAAATAGTAAAAAAATTCCAAAAAATGTAAAATTTGGTCTCCAAGCACATTTTAATATAGATTAAACATCTGTCATTTGGATCGACCGTTTGAACTTTGAAAATCAGAGAACCAAATCGTTTGTTCTTGAGGCTAGGAACAAACGTTTTAAGCTTAGCCAACCTCATATATATATATATATATATATATATATATATATATATAGATGAGCTATGGTCAGCTATAGAGTAAAACATAATTTTACTCTATGTTTTCTGTCCGTTAGATTTGCTTAAAAATTAGGAAAGATCGCATCTCAGATCTGTAAAAAAAGTCGCAGAAATTTGCCTCCATTAAATGGAGACGTTCTGTCTGCCTCTTCCAAATATATTTTTTTCATTTTGCTAAACCTCTGTTGTCGCTAAAAATGTGAAGCGCGAAAACCTTCTCCTCTGCCTTCATAGACAAAAATGAAAACCTAGAAAATCACCTGCCTTCCACCCTGCCTGTGGCTCTCGTTCTCCAGTGACCACGTCTATCTCGTCCTCTCCTCCTCCGGCGACCACGTCTATCTCGTCCTCTTCTCCTCCGGCGACCACGTCTATCTCGCCCTCTCCTCCTCCGGCGACCCCTCTCTGCGACTCCGCGCCCCACCTAAGACCCTCTCCTCCTCTAGGTTATTCGCCATGCTTCCAGCGACATCAGGTAATACAAACCTTTTTGTGGATATTGTATCTTTTACGAATTAACAGTGGTGTTCAGGATTTGGGATATTGGCTCCTGCAAATATTACTTAGTTTTATTTTTGTTCATAAACTAGCAACAATTTTACACAATTTTAGCTTTCTTTAACTTCTCTGTAGAAAATTTCTTTGTTTCTGAAGTAATCTAAATAACCTGGCACGGTTAATGCATAATTTCTGGGATTAGAGCTTTGAGAGAGTGCACTAAGTTCAGAGACATTTAGATGTTTGAAAGAGTTGATTCCTGGTGTCAAGGAGAAGTTGTTGGCTGTTGTACAAAAGGTAGGAGATGATAAGGAGCTGATGGATGTAATTTCTGGTGTCAAGATAGAAGTAGCAAATGAAGCATCTGATAAGGAGAAACTTGGGACAGATTTGATGGATTTTACCGTGCCCGTGTATCTTGATCCACCGCAAGCGCAATGCAAGGGTAGAAAAAAGAAGCATACACGATTTGTACCTGCATCATGTCAGAAGGCAAAAAAAATGAGAACTTGTAGCAGATGTCAGAAGGCAAAAAAAAATGAGAACTTGTAGGAGAAACTTTGGTTCTGTATGTTTGTGTATGTTATTGATTTTTATTTTAATGTTGGAATGCTTGAACCACATATTAAATATTTACTATGTCAATCCAATTAAGCACAAGTTTACAGCTATAATAAAAACAGTATGTAATATGAACAAGATTTTGGAAAGCAAATGTCGTTTTTTTTTGTACATCAATATTACAGCAGCACATGACTGGAAATGAAGAGTATAACAACATAGCAAGGGCAGTGCATCAATGAAAACAAATACAAAAGTCGCACAAAATAAACAACAGATCATTACTTGTAATCAATAAAAGTTGTTATTGCAATGAAAATACAAAATAAACAACAGTATAACACCATGAACACTAGTAAGAAACATAAATTTACAATGAAAATTGTCATTGACCATTAAAACTACAACCTTTAAAACTAAATTTACAATCCCTTAAAACAAGCATATCACTACTCTTCCAACAATATTTCCACGGCAACAAAAGAATACCCATTAAAACTAAATTTACAAACACTCAAAAGAGAAAGCTGGAGGTTGATATTCTTGATGTGGATCCATTTCATAGTTCCCCTTCTATCGAATGTGGCGACGAATCTAAAGAGCACTGCATGAAATAATATCGAATTGTTAATTTAAATCTTGAACTTAAAGAATACTACAAGTTTATTGATGAAGTAATAATAAAAAATTTGGGAAGTAACAAGATAACAGACTTTATATTTTAAAGGAGAAGTTCCTTTTGTCAATCAGTGGGTTCAATCAGTGACAACCAAGTTCAAATTATACTCACAAATATGTAAGATATTTTGCAATACCCCATATTTCAATTAATGACAACCAAGCAATATCCAATTACGAGCAATGATCTATCGCTTCAGATTCCATTAATGGATTAATTCTCATTTGCATTTATTTCTACAACTTAAGAAGACTATCAATGGATTAATTCTCATTAGCTTAGGAAGTATTGGTCAAATCAAATATTAATAAGCTCCAACACATAAACTCTTTTCTACTAATTCACGATTAGCATTTTATAGACATGCAAGATCATTTAGGCAAATCAATTACAAATAATCTTGGCCCAAATGCCATCTTTTTTCACTGTTTAACCTTACCAGTAAAAAGGTCTGAGAAATGCAAATTAGATTATTAAAAGGAGAAAGAAAAGAGGAACAATCTAATACAGAGAATGGAATATTACATTATTAAAAGGTCAAATTTCAAGTTATAGTTGCAAATTAGATTATTAAAAGGAGAAAGAAAACTTACAGAGCTACCTCCAAATCAAGGCTCTGTCTACGGCCACGTACTCTACAGCAGGTGCGGCGGGTCTGTCTACGGCTGCTACTCTGCGGCCGATGCAGCGGCTCTGTTTACGGCTGCTACTCTGAGGCCGGTGCGGCGGCTCTGTCTACGGCCGGTGTGGTGGCTCTGTCTACGACCGCCCCTCTGTGACCGGTGAGGCGGCTCCGTCTACGGCCGCTATTCTGCACGGCGGAGAAGCTAGTGGCGAGGAGGGTACAGGCGGGGCGGGTCGTGGAGTGGGGGGGACGGTTGAGGAGGAGAAGGAGAAATAGAAGGGGTAGCTGGAGGAGGAGAGCCGTAGGCGGGGTCGGGTGGAGGGTAGGCTTTTCTCTGTCGGAAATCACAAGGGGGAGAGAGGGCTGGAAGAGAGAGGTTACGTTTAGCGAGAGAGGGGAGACAGAATGAGGGGATAGTCAAGGGACTGGAGGTGTCCAGTAAAATAGAGGAAAATGGAGGAGTGTTTCAGCGACATTTTTTACAAATCTGAGATGCGATCTTTCCGAATTTTTAAGCAAATTCAATGGACAGAAAACATAGCGTAAAATTATGTTTTACTCTATAGCTGACCATAGCTCATCTCTATATATATATATATATATATATATATATATATATATATATATATATATATATATATATATATATAGGTTGACTAGGATGAGCCATGGAGTAAAACACATTTGTACTCCACTGTATATCTTTATTTTCAAAGTTCAAATAGCCGATTCGAATCTTCCAACATGTTCTCCATATTGAAATGTGCTTGGAGACCAAATTTTACATTTTTTTGAGAATTTTTTAATATTTATTAAGCCACTTTGAAAATCACAACATGTTCTCCATATTGAAATGTGCTTGGAGACCAAATTTTACATTATTTTGAGAATTTTTTTACTATTTATTAAGCCACTTTGAAAATCAGTGATCCACTGGGAATAGTAAAAATTTCTGGAACACTGAATCAGTGATTTTCAAAATGGCTTAATAAATAGTAAAATAATTCCAAAAAATATAAAATTTGGTCTCCAAGCACATTTCAATATGGAGATCATGTTGAGCAGTTCAGATCAGTTGTTTGGATTTTCAAAATGGAAATATAGTGTCATGATCGAAGCAAAAATTTGTTTTACTCCATAGCTCATTTTAGCCCATCTCTCTCTCTGTATATATATGATCTTGTTCTAATAGTTCTGTATCCTTAACAAAATATCTCTGCCTCAATATCTTCTAAATTAATCATAGTAGGTTAATTAAGCGACAACGCATCGACAAGCTCGATCCTCTGTTACAAAATCATACAAGAAACATTTTTAATTTTGTTGAATATCTCTTGTTATTTGTGAAGGAAGATCAGTTGTAATTTGTGAGTTTACTTTGGATTTTTTTTTTCCATATTTGTTGACGGTGTGGTAAAGTCTCCCTTGTTATAATTTTATAATTACCAGATCATGGGAATATAATCTTCTAGAAAAAAAAAATCACTTGTTACGTACAATCTTGTAAAAAGTTTAATATATAATCATCAGTTTATAAAATAAATAAGTACCACACAACAAGTTAATTATTGCAATCTAACAACCAGTCATTACGCTAACGACCAAGATAATATTCTTCTTGTAAAAAATTGCACAGTCGTCGACAGAAGAATTTGTTTTTATTTATACCATTTCCACAAAAAAAATTAACCAAGAAATTGGAGGATTCTAAAAATACCAGGGCCACCAATTCAATTTGTGGACCCATTAATGGAGGTCTGCAGATTGAATTGTTGGACCTCCAAAAGATCATTAATTTCGCTATAATATATACTGAAATTGAGGTTTTTGGGTCCGCATATTGAATTGACTCCCTGACTTGATAGTAAATAAATTCGAAATGAAAAAGAATTATATGGAAACGAAGCTCTAATTAATAAGGAGATCGGTTTGGATTTGTCATTTGAAGCCGATTCGATAGATTTTGAAGATCAGAAATATATTGTTGAAATACTAAAAAAAAACGCCGTTAGCCGAACTCTGTGTGTGTCAACAGTACAAATTTTCAAACCATATTTCATGCATCCCAATATGATTTAATCCATGTATAATTTCATAAATTAACTCTTAATTTCGACATATTTAGCATGTAGGACATTATGGATTCGTTAATTACCTATTATTGAAATATTTTAATTCGACATTTAAATGCCAAATCTGACAAATAAATGCGGCATATTATGATACTATAAACTTAAATAGTACCAAAATGCTCCTCTTCAAATATATTGTGATTATGATGCCTTTTGAGCTCTAAGCTTTAGTTATGAATGGTTGTATTAATTGCAACTTTCAAAGAAATGGAACACCATATTAAATTAATTTTAAATTATTTTGCAAAATCATGCATGCATATATGCTTAACACAACTCAATTAATGAAATCAGATAAATTCAACATGGAGAAATTATAATTAAGTTGGTACGAACCTTTAAAATAAATCTCAGTATTTGTACGGATCATTTATATTTATATAATTAGTTTTTTAATTGAAGGATTGTCCTTTGAGTGAGATGTTACATTTTTTTTATAACGTAATAATTAAGGATCTAGTTTCTATTCAGAATTTCATTGATGGTGTTATAGTTTTGAAATTTAATGTTTGACACTTAATTGATTTGAAAATTTTAACCATCATCTCATCTCATGCTAATTTTTTTTTATAAAATTAATTAGTAGTTACTTGCATCTGCATAGTTTCGGACTAGAGTGGGAAAAATGGCACAGAGGAGCAGGTTCTGTCACAGAACGGCACAACACGTGTGACTATTCCGTACCGTGACTCGCATGTTCCGTGCCGTGATCATCTTTTGAAAATTTGGCACAGACATAGCACGTCACACCAAATATCCGATCACGACATGACATGGCATGTGGTCACACGAGTCACGTGTAATTAGAACTGTTAGGTCTTGATCAAATGGTGAATCTTGAATAAACTAATCTAAATTATGATAAAAAAAATAGTTAAATATGAGAAACGTGACTAGTTACGTTTGGACACGGCGTGATTCGCGTACCATTATCACCCCTGTTCACTTAGTCACAGCACAGCATGAGATCAAAATCACGGCATATTAGTCACAGCACGGGACGACACGACACGTTTTCCCACTCTATTTCGGGCTACTTCAAATTAAAAACCGAAACAATAAATGATTTAATTAAGTTAAAAATGATACTACTGTTATGAAATAATAAATTATAGACATTTCATCTTCTCCACCTCATTCACTTTCTATTAAATTTAATTTATTTATTAACTCTCTTGTTAATTGTATGGCTTTTTATTTGCTTTCTCTAGCCTATAAATAGAAGTTTGTAAGAGGTTGATGATGATACTAATATGAAGATATAATACAGAAATAAGATTTAGCCTCTCTCCAGTTTTGTTTCGTTTTATTTTATAACAACTACAAAAATCCTAGATAAACTAGGACATATATATTTGAAACTAACATGTAAAGATCTTGTTTTATGAAGGCCTCACCCTCACATGCATAAATAACTTGCGTCTTTTGTTGGCAATGATTGGGAAATAATCATCATTATTCTCAGATTGAATTATCAACTAATTAATTAATTAATCATGGCGAGGCTTCTTAATTATAATGCACTACAGTCAGATAACAGTTAAATAGCAGTTGCCAGTTGGCATGACTGAGAAAACAGAGATCACATGAGACGAATTGCTACCATCTGACCGTATCAGACTATCAGTAAGATATCAAGTTTAATTTGATCATTTTGTAAAATTAATAATAACTCACATGCCAGTTTGCAAAAAAATATTTAATTAGTTAAACAGGTTTTAAATTCATTAACTAATTAGGTACTCAATAAAAAAATTACTTGAATTTATACTAACTTATAATTCTAGTTACCAATCATAATTCAAAAAAATTATTTATTTTTAACTCTAAATTTAATTCAAATTACTAATCAAACATTCAGAGGAACTAAAAAATTTTCAGAAAGAAATAAAGTCAATCGAAAAGTTCTGATCTTCACAAAATTTCAAAGACAGATTGGGCTGTTTGAACCAAACTTAATTTCAAAGTCCTCTTTTCTCCAAAGTCATCAAATTTTTTTAAAAAATTGTGAAGATTTCTTATACTCAGGATATACTTCCCAACGTCGTTTTCCAAGTTTTTTTGTTTAAACAAACAAGATAATTATTTTGTAATTTTTTTTTTATTGGAAGGTCAGTTAGAAATTCCTGATAATAAATTCAACCAATAATTAAATCCAACAATACCATCAAAGTCTTAACGAACATCAAAACAATATTGAAAAGCAAGAAATTCTCTTTTCATTCCATTATTCTCTCTCTGTTTTTTTTTTAATCAAATTCTCTCTAAACACCCAAACACCTTTCTGCTCTAACTCAAATTAAGCAAGAGAGAAATTATCAAAAGATGAACTTGTTATGTACATTTTCAAAATTTTCTTCTTTTTGGCGTTGGTGCAAAAGATATTCTAAAATTTGACATAAATGTCACCCCTGAAAGTTCTACAATCAAAACTAAAAAACAAGATAATTACATCTACAGCTGCTCTGCTTCATGAACCGCTCGGCTGATCAATTGCTCGAAAACCGGCACCGAACAAGGAATCCGTAATGCACCGGAATGATTGTACCCGAACTCATCAGCAACTTGGTTTAGCAACTCGGTGAAAGACGGCTGAGATAGAAGCTCGGTTTTGATAACGAACCGCTCAGTCGGTTCGTCGGCGTCTTCTCCCACATAGACCGGCACGTGGCCGCTAGGTACACGAGTGCTCCGGCACCGACTGTACCCCGTTGCCGACTTGGTATTCCGGTAGAGAGGTTGGTATTGGGAGGAATCTCCTACTCGGGACAGCCTCCTAAGTATCTTCTTCATGGTTTTAGAGATAGATAAAGAGAGAGGGGAATGAAGAGTGAGAAAACAGAGGAGTAAGATGATGGTGGTTGCAGTGCATCATGAGCGTATATATATAAATACATGAGGGGGAGGGGAGGGGGAAGTTATTAAGAAAAGAGGTGTTTAGGTAAGTTGGAGAAAACAAAATAGATGATATATTTTTATTAATAATTTATGGTGGGACCCGGATGACGGAGGTGTACTACCGAGTACGAGTTGGTATTAGTGGCACAACTGGAATTTATAGTTTTTCTTTTGTGTACGTTATTATGTAGATAGAATGTAACGGGTCAGTTACTTATGGTAAAGATGATTCGCTTTATTTATTAAGATACGTTTAAGGCCGCAGAATTTCTAGTTGATTGGCCACCTCATATTTGTACGAAAGCCCGTTTAATCATGAAAAATATAAAATTAAACCCTTTTTTTGAGTTCCGGTTTCTCATGCAAAGTTGTGGGGTCATGACTCTCATCATGATACCGTGTTCACATCAGTGTACAATTTATAAACAACCAAATTGCATGCATGGCCTTTGAATTATTGGAAATATCACCTTGGAACCGGATTACCCATTTCTATCAAGATAGAAAATTTCTACTTTTAAAGTTTTGACACGTGAATTCAGTTTTGATATTTAAAAATTGAATATCCGAATTAACGTATTAGTAAATTTAGAAGCAAGAATTTTCTATCCACAGAAAGATAGAAGAATCGGTTTCTATTATTCTAACCCAAAAAAGAATTGGATCACTTACCTCTCTATAGACAAATAATTTCTACTACTAAAGTCACTGATATGTAGGTTCAAAGTGAATTTTGACATTTAAATATTAAATATAGTTTGCTCCGGACCCACTCAAAATTCACGTATCAATGACTGTAAAATAGAAATTTCTACTCACATGAAGATAGGAGAATTGTTATTACTTTAACAAAATAAGTTGTTAAATTCAATAAAGATACTATCACGTCATTATGCTTAATTTTCTATAAGGTAAAAAATACACAAAAATCTTCCTTGCTATCATCAATGTTATTATTTTTATTGTTCACTTTAGTATTACAGTTTAATTTATTGTTTTTGATGTAAATTTATAGATTTTATTTTGAATATGATCTGATTAACACTGGAATATTAAATAACGAAGGAATAAAAAAAATCCAAATAAATTAACATTAAAGATTTGAATCGTTTCTGACCGAACCAATTATTATAGATACTTTATTGTTCATTTTATGAGCATCATTGTTTTATATATTCTATTATTTGGTGTATATGAATTCACAGTATATCAACTCAGTTAGGAGTGAAAACGGAGCGGATGGTGGTACAATCTTATTCATATTTTTTTTTTTCATTTTCCGTATCACGGAGCGAATATCAGACAAATATGGATACAGATTCAGATAAGATTGAGTATTTATTAGAATAATATTAAAAAAATTAAAAAATATTAAAGTTCATAATATTTATTATTATAATGGTAAATAACTTAAATTTTTCATAATATATATTAAAATATATGGTATATATCTACTATTTGGATATGGATAATTGAACAATAACAATAACAATAATAATTATAATAATAATAAGAGGAGGGATCAAATTACAACAAATTTGAGTTACAATAAAGTTACAATAACAATTTTTTTCATTTTCAAAGTCCAAATTGTCGATCCAAACTGTTCAACATGATTATCTAAATAAAATGTACTTTCAGATCAAATTTTATATTTTTTTTGAATTTTTTTACTATTTATTAAGATGGGTACAAAATTCAATGGTCTGAATATGACTAGTTTTTGTAAAACACTTAATAAATAGTAAAAAATTAAAAAAAATGTAAAATTTGATATGAAAGCATATTTTATTTAGATAATCATGTTGAATGGTTTGGATCAAATGATTTGGACTTTGAAAATTAAAAAAATCGTTGTTGTAACACAAATTTGTTGTAACTTATCCCTCCTCTAATAATAAAGCAATGAAAATAGCGTCGTAAAATTTTCTTTTATATAAAGAGGTGATAGATGAATCATTCAATTATTAGAGAAAATAAAGTACAAGTTGGAAAGTGTTGTACTCTTATTTTTCTAAGGCTTTGTTTTGTAATGCTTCCTTGAGTTAACGAACTAGAAAGTCTTATTTATTAAGAAATTTTATTTCAAAATAAAAAAGGGACTGTTGTGATTTGTGAAACTTTTTATTTTATTTTATTCCGCATTTAGCGGTTGTACGGTCCCGTGCTGCCGTCAAACTTTCTTCTCTAATTAATTAAATTTTGCTAATTAAATTAATTATGCGACCCCATAATCACTACTTTATCGTTTCCGATAATTAATTTCCATCATCAATTTAAAATTTAAAATTAATTATCTCTAAAACATTTTCTGTATTTTTTCTTGGGCTCTAAACACTCGCATAGATTACAGAACAAATTAAGATTCATAAATACACATTTATTGTATTTACATAAACACTCATAATAAACACAATATTATGATATTATTTCCTATTAAAAATGTTTTTTTATTTTAAATTACTTTCTAGTGGCTACCAAGTTTAAAATAAAAAAAATATGTCCTATTAAAAATGTCACGTGAAATCAAATGGATGTAACATAATTTTAAAAAACATGTGTAGCATTTTTGTTCTATTTTTTTTAATGTAACATAATTTTAATTTAGAAAGTTTTATTTTCAACAAATCACTTGCTGATTGTTTTCATTGGCTCTCGTCTCCTCTTTCATACTAATAATTACTGACGTGACCACTAAAATAAATGAAAAGTTAATTACATGAATATAAAGTTCAAAAAAATTAAAATTAACTTGATTACTAATTAAAATTATTTGCCAGCATTTTACATACATTGAATAAAATAATTAGTTAATACTACAATTTATATATTTTTAATTAAATTGATCACTTTAAGTTCTAGACTATTATGTGATTTTTTTTAAGACTAAAATGCAAATTATTTTGTAAAATGCATATATTCACTGTTTTAAGGAGAGTCTGGACCATTTAATAAAGTGATATTGTACTACGAAAAAAAAGTAAAAAAAATTATAAAATTTGGTCTCTAACCAAATTTTATTATGAAAATCATGTTGAGCGGTTCGGATTGACTGTTCGTGCTTTGAAAACAGAGATAAAAGATGTGGAGCATATTTGAGTACAAAATGATGATGCATTTGAACCTCCTCTATTATTATATATATTTTGAAAAAAAAGAAACTAAAATACACACATTTTTCAAATAAAACATGGACTTAATAATTCTAGAAAGGCTAACACATTTTTTTTATATTTTTGAAAATATTGTAATATGCGTTTTGCCAAACATACGAAGATAAGTTGGGACAAAAAATATTGAAGCCAGGTAGAAAGATATTTAAAATATTTTGCAAGAATAATTGTAAATGGTTGACCAAATTAATTGCCTCTCTCATTAACATTATTGACGTATCACATGCTAAAGTCTAATTATTACAATCTCTGCCTTGTTTAGAAAAAGTTAGCACAATATTTTTATGAGTTTAGAATTTCATATATTTCCAGCCTGCATCTTTTACTTTATAGAAAAGTAGAACATACAATTGCAATTTTGTTCTACCAATTCACCTTTTATTTGGAACCGGATCATCTATTTTTCTGTAGATAAAAAATTTCTGCTTTTAAAACCACTGACACGTAGATCTCATATGAATTTTAATATTTAGATATTGAATATTAGTTTGCTTCAAAATTCACTCCGAACTCATGTATCAGTAAAAGAATAAAAATAAATTGCACTAATCATGGATTCTCTTTTACTTTTGGGAGAGGGGGGGTGTATGATGCCCATCGGACTAGAGTTTGTTCGATGGATGGTATCTACCGTCCGATTTACTTCAAGATATGTGTGCATCACTTTAATATCCATACTATTTGCTTTAATATCCGTGCGCACAGATTTTGAAGTAGATCGGATGGTAGAAACCACTTATCGAACACTATTCTGATCCGATGGGCATCGGACACCCTCCTCTCCCTTTACTTTTATTGTTGAATTCACTAATGAGAACTTATCTTGTCTAGCATCACTCTCTTTCCTTCTTAGATGCTTCTTTCCGCTTTTGTGGAATAAATTATTAGGCTTATGTCAATTTAAACTTTTAAACATTATTAGGATTTATTTTAATAATTTTTGAAACAATGAAAAATTAAATATTTGATATTAGCAAAAAAGGTAGGAGTTTACAATGGTTGGGTTAATAACTTTTATCAAAAAAAACTTGGACTAATTTCTTGAAGTTCGCCTAATTGTAAATCCACCCAAACCATATTCTTTTTTACATGCAAGTTTTGTGAATTGTATAAATTGTAATTTTGATTGAATGTTCTTGGATCAACTTTTTATTTTAGTATTATATTCAACATATTAGCAAAATTATCAATAAAAATGAGATAAATGATGGATACTATGAGAAAAAAAATAAGTGTTGTAGAAACAGTATGCGCTTATTGGCCAGATTCCACCAAGTGATCTAACGCCATGCACTGATTAAGAATTTTTCAGATAATTGAAAAACAAAAATAAGTCATATATAATTAAGAAACGAGTACACATTTATTTAAGTCTAGATATTTATAAAATATAAAAATTTCAAAATCCATGTTTTCAGTAGGAGAGAAAAAATAATAATATTTTTTTTTTGATATATCAAAGTTGTAATTTAACCCGGACTTACATATTAATCAAGGGTTCTTTATAAAAACATTATTTTTGTTGTATTATTCTTTCTCAGCATATTTCTAAATTATTTCTGAATTTGTGGACAACAAACTATTTTATCTGATAATATCATAATATTGATGGAGTTATGACATTTTCTGTAAATGTCATACAAGAATATTGATACTTTGATATATATATATAGTTGGGCTATGGTGCATATTTTATTATGAAGATCATGTTGAGCGGTTCGTATTGACCGTTCGGACTTTGAAAATAGATATCAATGATTTGAAATATATTGGAGCATATTGGAGCACCAAAAACATAACAAATTATTTTTTTAAATATACTTATTTTATATTTGATTATGAATTTTAGATTATGTGAAATTATTTTTAATCACGAACTTTTACAGCCCTTGCAAGAACAATATTCATAGACAACAAAAATTGTTTAGAAACACCTATCAAAATACAGTACGTAAAGTGATGATATATATATATATATATATAGTTAGTGCACAAATCGAACAAGTTGTTTATGCGAAGCATTTTATGGCAAGTTAGATTAGATAGGTATAAAGTTTTCAATTTGGTCAAAATTGTCATATTCACATAACTTCCTTTATGAGGCAAGACAAAACATCAACGCCTTTTATCACGTATCAGCATTCATCAGCAATATAAAATAACTATAAACATATCATTTTTAAAAACAATTCAAACCTATAATTTTCAAAACAATCCAGATGTAGAAAATTATTACACCCACCAAACCAGCACAAGTATACAATAATTCTACATATCTACAAGTATACTACAATTATTATAATCATGTTAAAAGAGTTTTGAAAAACAGTACTGAAACTAAGGTTACTAGTCTTTCTGACTCTGGTGGAACTAGAAAATTGAGATAGAGAAAACTAGATAAACAAGTATTTTGTAATTTACATAGTATTATATAACTGAGTCCAACTACTATATTATCAGTGACATTTGAGTCTAAGTGTTAATGGTTCCAAAACATATCATATAGGCACCATAAATTCATACAGTTCAAGCTGATTTAATTCTCAAGTGATATGTAAAATTTATAAATTTTCAAATTTATTTAGTATGAAGTCAAGAGATAAAAAAAAGAGTTAATTTTAATGTATTCATTTTTCATCATTTTACTTGATAATAAATACCATATATTGAAAACTTGTAAAATTCGTCGTTTAAAAACTATTGATAAGTTTTAGAGACTAGTAACACTTAGACTGAAATGCCCGGATTCGTACTATAATATCTACTTTAAAAACATTTATCATATGAAGAATTAATTGCATGTGGATGAAATACATAAACATTTTAGTAGAAAGAATATCACATGATCTTAATTTAATAGAAGGAAAATGCTAGAAGAATTGCTACCATGTTTTGGTGAGACCTGGACGCAACTATACCAAAATTGCAAGCCATGGTCCATACTCTAGTTTAAGTAGTGGGGAAGAAATAACAAGACAAAAGAAGAGAGAAGAAGATAAGAACATTGTTTTGCAACTATTGATGCATGTTGAATGAGCAGTGCACATGCTATTAAAACAGTGCAAGTAGAAGAAAGGTGGTGTCAAATTTGGTTATGACCAAATGTACTATTGTTCCATGTATTTCTCCTCCAATTTAGCAATTTATAAAGGCAAAGATGGTTTTTTTTTCCTTAGAAAGTAATGCTGCTACTTGGCAATTTTGGCTTACACCTGAGTCTACTGCCACTGGTATCAAAATGGAAAAGGCTGATGATGTTAGTTCAGCATTGCACAGCTTCTTTATTGAAATAGATCAGTCGCACAAGTGTACACAGACTTCTTTTTTAGTAAAGTTGGAAGTCAAGCCACTTAACTATTTAATATTCTTGTTATTATAATAAAAAAAAATTCATAAAAGTTTCGAATCCATAACTAACTACATAAAAACCATATGTCTTTGCCACTAGACTAAAACTAATTCTTAAAGTGCACACATATTTGATAATGATAACATAGTAAAATTAATACATTATGTATAGGTTACTTTATTGACAATTAATTATCATATAAAATTGACAATTTATCATTAAATAAAATTAAAGAGAAATTTTACATTTACTATACATTTTAGGCAAAGATCTAACATATTCACATATGTGTGTGCAGAATTAAATTTAAATGTCATTACCAACATGCATCTAAAATTACTAGGATTTAAAGTTTGCATAGAATTATCTGGTGAACAAAATTTAATTTCTCCAATCAAAATTTTTTAAGTGTGATTCCGAATCCATATTGTGTTAAAAAAATTTAAAAACTCATTTTAATTTCATAAATCATAAGAGATATTTAGCAATATACATTATGACTATTCAAACAATATAGATGATATGTATCATCCAATATCACAATCAACATAACATAACTGTCCGTGTTAATTCTTTTGTCTCATAAAATCGCAAATAAGTTCAAAATAGAAATATGTCATTCTTATGACTTATTAGTTTCGTGATTCCGAAATATATTATATTTTATGATTAACTATTTAATAATATTGCATGCTTATAATTCTACTTCATCATAAGACCCAGAGATATCATCACTCGCATAATTAAACACAAGAAATATTAATCGTCTTGATAAGCAACACGTTCCCTCCGCACAAGTCATGCACACTGCAACACTATTTATAATCTCCAGTCAATGCAAGTATTGGACAGTATTTACAAATATACACTTTTCATGTATGAAAAATGAATAGCATGAAGGAAAGATATGTTTGTTTTATTTGCATTTGTAAGGTATCAACACTAAAATTTAATTTAGCTAACAACAATGGACTTGGACGACTTTGATGATTTCATATCTACAGTCAATATATTAGTGCAAATTAAATTAAATTAAATTAAAGCTTTTAATTGGATTGGTATATGAGTTCCAATAACTTGTTAGGCAATTCCCTAACTACTAACACAGCAATTTAGTGGAATCAATGGTTGGAAATACAAATTTTAGTAATATTCTTTTAATATCTCAAATTAGTACAAAAAAAAATGAGAAAAAACAAAAACAAAAAGTCATACTGAGAGGCCCACGCAGCCAGCCGTATCCACATTGGGATACTTGGTGATTTCCGTACAGTACTGAGCACTGGGAGAATTTTTTATTTCTAAATTTTTTTTATTAAATAATAGAAAAAGAGAGAGAGTATTTTAGAATTTAAATGCATATATAGATGGATCAGAAATATTTCTATTGCTCCAATTTTTTTTTTTTTTTTTTTGTATTTTGATTGCCTTTAATCTTATATGGCGTTAGACAATTATACGATGAGGAGGGATCCACTTACAACATGTGAAAGTTATAACATCTTATAATAAATTCGGTTTTGTGATTTTCAAAGTCCAAACAGTCAATTCAAACTATTCAATATGATATCTATATTAAAATGTGCTTGGAGATCAAATTTTATATTTTTTTTGAATTTTGTTTACTGTTTATAAATTATTTTACAAAACTGTTGTTTTTCAGTGGTCCAAAATTGTCTAAAAACAACAGTTTTATAAAATATTTAATAAATAGTAAAAAAAAATTGTAATTTTTTTTATCTTCAAGTACATTTTAATATAGAGATCGTGTTTAACGGTTTAGATCGACTGTTTGGACTTTAAAAATTGCAAAACCGAATTCTTATAAGATGTTGTAACTTTCAAATGTTATAAGTGGATCCGTCATCTTATACAACATATTATATAGTAAAATTATAAAAAAAAAATGGAATGTAGGATCCACTTACTAGTATGTAAAGACCACAGAGGATCCAAAACAATCTGAAGAAAAAAAAATTCTGTTAAATAATTCTATGCAATTAAATTTCAAGGTGCTTCTTTTCTATTATTTTTATAATATTTTTTATAATAAAAAATTCTGTAGCACCGGCGTACTGACGCGTGATACGGTGGGTCTACCATGTTACTCTCTGTTTGTTTTTGTTATTTTTTAATTTTATAATTCAAGGAAGTTGGGCCCAGAGTCAGAGACGCGGTCCCAACTACCATCGGTACCGTTAATTAATTGATTAAATTAAACAACCCTCATCTGATATTGCACAAAGAGCCCAAGAATAAAGGGACCTGTAGTATAGACTTATTCACAGTATTGCCATTGTGGAGGGATCACGTGGTTAACAGTATACCTGTCTTTGTTTGTCAATTTAAAATTAGATTTTTTTGTAGGTCCTCATTATCTTTTTTTTGAAATGAGGTCCTCATTATCTTTTATTCGATTCATTTCAGACAATGTTAAAACATCATAATCTTTCACTATATTCAATCATAAGGTTTATAGTTTTGCTCATAATAGTGATTTATCAGCCGAATTATATCACAATCACTAACTGTACTAGCTGAATTATATCAAAATCTCTTTTCTTTTTTTTTGAAAATCTTTGCAGAGACTGCAAAGTTGTGAGCGAAGCTCGAATTTTCAACCTCTGAGTAATCACAATTCTAATATATATTTTCTCCTGGTCAATTGTGTTACTGTCTCATTTCTATCAGATTAGAATGCTTTCATCCGTATTATATTAAATCAATAATTAATTTTACTAGTTGTGTTTAACTACAAGAATCAGTGAGTATATGTGAGGATAAAATATCACTATTGTTGAGTATAAGCTGATATAAATTTGTATTTCCAAAATCATTATTATTACTGGCCGGAGTATTTGTGAGGATACCAATGACGCTGTCGAGTACTTTTTTTTCGAAATTTTGAATTCAGAATTGTCATTATAATCATGAGTAAGTGTAAATGTAAATTAATTATGAATGTAGCTAGTTTTATTATTGTGTTCATCCATGTGACCTATAAAAAAATATGCTAATAAGTAATAATTAATCACATGTAGCTCTCACTCTTCTCTCTTCTGAATTCCCCCTTCACTCACAAAAATACAAAAGAATCATATAATTCCTATATCTTCTAAAGGACACCATAAAATTTCTTAAAACAATTAAAATATGGAACAAGATATTCATGAGATGCAAAGTATCAACTGCATGCGTTGCTTAGCTGTTAGCACGTGACACTAACTATATATCCTTTATATTGTTCCTTGAGAACAATATAATTAATGAATATATTGGTCAATTACTCGGTCAAATTGTCAAGGAAGTCATTAGCCAACAATTAATCATTTTCTAATTTGGATGAAAGTACTTTAAAAAAAGGAAATTTGAATACAATTATCCTTTCTGTTCCATCCTTTCAAAAATCATAAATTTTTTTTGTCTATTCCGAATTTCAAATTTTTTGACAACAATTTCTTAGCTTTAAACGCATGTGTTCAGTTCAATAGTCAGGATTTTTACGAGAGGTATGTAAAAAAGAAAAAAGAAATTATTAGTACAAATAGCAGGTTACGAACTATCATGAATTAATTCATTTAGACTGTGAATTGTTTAGGAATAGACAAAATGTTTATATATAGGAGTAGACAATAGTCCAATTATATATAAATCTAAGGTTTTCAAAATTCAGAAGTAAACAACTGCATACTCTTGATTAAATGTGATTCTGCCACTGGTTCAGTATGATATTTTGGCACATAATTATAATTAGTTAATAATTATTTTAGTACCTTTTATATTTTAAACACATCTTGTGAACTTATGTGTTCATAAAATAATCATTATTGTGAGAGTTTCCAAAAGAACAGTATTGTTGTTGCTACACACACACTTGTATTGTGTGTTAGTTACTTAAAAGAGTCCAGATTTTCTCGACTAAATCTTTAACACTATTTATCACGTTGCAATAAATTAATTTAACACATTTTGATATTTAATAATTATTAAATTAAATTATAAAAAAAAATCCGTAAAGATCTGTCCAACAAACTTGTAGCAAATGATTTGAAAATGAGAAAAATGATGGCAGATAGTGCAAATCATTAAATGGCGCTCTATATTTTGAGATCACCGTCGTCGCAACTTGGCAGACAATTAATAATGCGTGTGTAACCGTCTCCTGAATTGTGGGCTCCATATTGCAGCAATTCATGACTTTGTTTGTGGCACTGCCGGATTGAGGTCTCCTTATCTTCCCACAATAATTCTCCAAGTCTTCAATCAAAAAAAAATATATATATATATATATATATAATTCTCCAAGTCCCCGGAAGTCACAGAGAGGGGTATGCATGTAATTTCTCTTTTCTTTGCTACATGACAGAAAATTATTGTCAAAATTACTTAATTTTTTTCTTTATTTAATCGAAATGTATAATTTTTTATTTTTTTAAGTTTGAGGACTTTTAGTTCATACCTACGTTAATTTTGTGTAGTATTTTCTATTACAATAAAATACTTTGTTATTTTATTATTTTATTATAGTCTTGTTGTATGAAAATTTGTATAGTCTTTGCTATTAATGTAGATCTGTAAACGTTCTTGCTATTATGTGTGAATATGTATCTTTATCACTATTAATGTGGATCTGTAATTCCATTTGCTATATTATGTGGATCCGTAAACTATCTTGCTATTTCGTATGGATGTGTATTATTCTTAATAATCTCCTGTTAGTTGTAGCATGTCACAGTTACAATGTTCAAGTCAAATATAAGTAACAATGGATGGTGGTATTATCCCTTTTTTTTTTTTTTTGGACTTTTAGTCCAAAGGAATGTAACAGCTGGCAAATTATAAAATTCAAAGGAAAAAAAAGAAGAAGCTTTTCTACCTTTTCATGCTGAGTGTGATATGATATGATACACACGCAATTTAGAGTCAGTCTCCTGCTGTCAACCTCATATTAAAAATTCAAATTTTGAATTCTATTAAAAAGTTCAACTCAAAAAGCACACATCCGACTGTAATATGATATGTATGGATGGACCAGTATTCTCTGCGGAGTTTTTATCTGTGGAACTGTGCAAAGCTGATCGGACGGCTCAGATTTACTCTCAGCCGGTAAGTGTTCTGAATGATGGAAGGGGCAGCATTAATTTTGCTTTGAGATTCGTGTCAAAAAATCTTATTTGGTCCGTCCGATCAAAACGAACGGACCAGATTAAAAGCACCGCACAGCTCCGCAGAGAATGTGAATTCATGTATGGATATACATCCGACTCAAAATTCAAATTTTGGGTCTCCTACAGTCGTTCTCACAATCACACAGATATCTCAAATTTGATCAGCCAACAGTTCAGGTCCAAATTCAAATTTCAAAATTTAAATTATTTTAGAAAATTACAACTAAAGAAGCTAGCACGAAGATAAATTGACTATGTTATAACATGGATATACAAAGAATCGGCATTTGATTTAGTAATAAAAAACGACACTCTACGTGTATTCGAAATCCGAATAGAAAATATTTTATAGATAATTAAATATAAGTTGGTAATCTAGATCTTTATATTTCTGTCTCAAAAAGAAAATAACATGAACATGCACTATTTAGATCCTTAGTTAGAGATTCGTATCCTCCAATAGAGGATCTCCCTCGCTTTACAGTTTGAAATTAAATCTCTGTCGGTTTGAGATTTCAGGTAATCTAGGATGCAGTATTATTGAGCTTTGAGATTCGTGCCAAGTTAAAAAGAATGGTCTGGATCCACTAATTGTGAAAGATTCACTTTTCTGGGACCTAGGAGGATGTGAATTGCATGAACCCCTCCTGGGTACCTGAAAAGGGAATCTTTCACAATTAGTGGATCCATATTGTTCTTTTTTAACTCGGCACGAATATGAAAGTACAATAATACTACAAACTAGTTATGGTAGTGTTCGGCAATGATATTTTAGCCTCTTTAGACAAGCTTTAGCCTCCTTAGTTGCTTAAGCTGGCTAAATAGTTGTGCCTTAGGTAGGCATAGAGCACCTTTCTTAAGTTTTCTTAGAGCAAATTCTTAAGCTGATAAAAACCCAGCACAGTACCTCCTTAGCACCTCTATACACTCTAAGCTTTTATCAGTTGAACAACTCTTCATTAACACAACTTAAATTCTTAAACCTAATTGCTAAGTCATATTGCCGAACACTACCATTGAGATGTAATCTCAAACCGTAAAGTAAGGAAGATTCGATTTTATCAGTCAATGCGTTTTACCGTCTATCCATTCGGATAAACTAGGAGGCAGCATTATTGAGCTTTGAGATTCGTTCCGAGTTGAAAAAAATGGTCCGGATCCACTAATTGTGAAAGATTCCCTTTTTAGGTATCCGGGAGGATGTGAATTCTCTGGATGCCTGAAAAGGAAATCTTTCACAATTAGTGGATCCGTACCGTTCTTTTAAACCCGGCACGAATCTTAAAGTCCAATAATACTGCAAATCGGTTGAGATTTAATCCCAAACCGTAAAGTAAGGGAGATCCGGTTTTACCAGTCAATGCATCCATGGTACTTGTCATCTAGAAATGTTGAATGTTTTAACAAAGGAGCAAATCAGAATTTGGATTTGGTGAGAAGTAGATAATTGAAATGATTGTTAATCAATCAATTGACTGACTAGTTGGTCAAGATTGTTATCTCACAAGAAGTATGGACCGTTTTATTTATTTTTGTCTCAGTAGGCACTGGTGCTCACTGTCACGATCGATATATAAACCTATTTGACTTGACTCCGCTGAGTCAATAACCAAATTTTGTACTGAAATTTTGAAATCTTGTATTAAGGACCCCAATTTACATCATTAATTCATTATTGTTCGTTCACCTGACGTCATCGTTTGGATCAATTGGGTTAAAACTAAGATAAATTCTGGATTGTTTTCTAATTGCTTTTAAATTTAATTAGTGACTTCTAAGATAATTCTTTCTTTATGAGATGTTGAATGCTTGAAATATAGTTGAGATATGGAAAACGAATCTGTGGAAATTCTCATTCGTGAACTTTATTTTCTGAAATTCCTGCTTTTCCGAATTCAGCTGTTTCGAAATGCGTGAATAAAAAAGTTGGACGGCTGGATTTGGGATTTAAAAAACACTGTTTACGAATGAGAAATTTCAGAAAATTTTAATTCCGAGATATGATTTCCAACCTTTAGTAAAAAAAAATATATAGTTGAGATATTTGTTTTATAAATAGTTAAAGTTGAAAGATTTGACTTGAACTAAATTATATATAAAAAATGTGTATTTTTTTAATCAAAACGTACACGTTTAAAATAAAAATAAAAATAGAAAT
Organism: Carex arenaria; assembly: GCA_964058825.1. Classification (NCBI taxonomy): domain Eukaryota; kingdom Viridiplantae; phylum Streptophyta; class Magnoliopsida; order Poales; family Cyperaceae; genus Carex; species Carex arenaria. The sequence goes on along the minus strand of CAXKVW010000300.1, from coordinate 305,570 downwards.
TTTCTTTTTTTGGTTATTTTTAAAAAATAGGGCTGTAAAATATAACAAAGGTATTTGAGAGATGAAGAAGCGAAATTAAGTAAGATATTTTATAAATTATAAATCTTTTTGAGTCTATAGCCACCTGTCAATTACCACAGGTTAGAAATTTATCAATAAAATAACTAGTGTCCATGTCTTTGTTTTCCTCACTTGAAAAACATCATATCAGACTGAATTGACAATTGTGACTATAAAATATCACCAAAAAAAAGCCCCAACATTAAGAGTTACACTTTTAACAAATAATATATATAAGTTGGCTAAAATTAAAATGTTTGTTCCTAAGCTGTGATGCAACCAATTGATTTTTTTTTATTTTTAAAGCTTAAATGGCCAATTCAAACCGTTAGATGTAATATCTATATTAAAATGTGCTTGGAGACTGAATTTTATATTTTTGGAAATTTTTTTTACTATTTATTAAGCCAGTTTTAAAATCGCTGATTTTAATAAACATTGAATAAATTTTGGATTATTGAAAACAACGGTTTTAAAATTGACTTAATAAATAGTAAAAAAATTTTAAAAATATAAAATTTGGTCTCCAACATATTTTATTATAGATTGAATTTTGAACAGTTTGAATCAACTAATTAGACATTGAAAATGTAAAAATTAAACCGTTTATTTCACAACCTAGAAACAAAGTTTTTAATATTAGCCAATATATATAATTTTTTTTAGTCTATACTCTATAACCACCTGTTAATTACCACGAATAGAAATTTATCTAACTTCTACAATAAAATGAAAAGTGCCCATGTCTTTGTTTTTCTCACTTGAGAAACTTCATATCAGACTGAATTGATGATTGTGACTAAAAAATATCATCAAAAAAACACCAACAATAAGAGTGACACTTTTGAAAAATATCGTCAAAAAAGCACCAAGAGTGACACTTTTGAAAAATATAGTCAAAAAAGCACCAAGAGTGACACTTTTAAAAAATATCTTCAAAATATCACAACTTTTCATTAAAAAAAAAAAATCATCAAAGCAATGATTTTAAAAAATTCTGAAAAAATAGCAATTTTTTTCAAAAACTGTGATATCCAAACACATTTTAATACGAAGAACATGTTGAAAGGTTCGGATAGACTATTTGAACTTTGAAAATAAAAATATAAACAGAAAGTAAAATATCCTCTTTAATTCTCAAAATAAATTAATCCATATATATATATAATGAGTCCGGCTAGTATAACATCAGTGTCATTTCGGCCTATATAACACCAACTCAAAATGTACCGAATCGACTTCTAACGGTAAATCCAAACCGTTCAAACCGATCTACTTCATTAGTTGTGCGTTCCATGCAAATTTTATCATTTTTCGAATTTATTTAGTATCAAGTCAAGCGGTCAAAAGTGTTAGTTTTTAAGTTAATTTTAATGCATTCATTTTTCAACATTTTTGACCACATGATTTGATACTAAAATAATTCGAAAATATAAAAAAATTGCATGTAAATGCATCACTCATATAGTAAATCGGTTTGAACGGTTTGGATTAGTCATTTGAACTATATTCAATCAATTTTGAAATTGGTGTCACATGACACCAATGTCATACTAGCCGGACTCATATATAATACACCGAAACGATGTAATGTTGGAACAGATGTATGCATAGGTAACAATATAAATGATATGTTTGTTCAAAAATGTGCAAGACATGAAAACAAATAGTGGTTGAAGATATATTGCATCCAAAAGAGAAGTTGCGTAATTAATGTTGTTTAATTTGAGGGCACTCAATAATATATGCACATATATAGGGGCGTAAATGGATCTAGATTATTCGACAGATACGGATACAGATAATTCCGCGAAGATAAAAACCGAGTGGATATCCGTATATATCCAAATCCGAAATTTAGTAGGAAAATCATATAATCTATTAAGATAATAGATTGGTTCTCTGAACTAATAAACAATTAGTAATACATAATTGCCACTTTGCAAATTTAAAAACTCCATTAAATTTTTGTCAATTTAGGTAATCAAATTAGGTAATTAGGTAATATATAATTATGAAATTTAATAGAATTACTCAATATCCAGCAATTATCCGCTCTATATTCGTATTCGTGGATTATCAGCTCCATATCCTTATCCGTTTAAGATATATATGGTTTTAAATTTTGATATCCGTTTACTATCCATATCCGTATTCGTATCCGCTTGTTGAATAAAAAATACGGATATGATATTAACATTATCTACTCCGTTTACACCCCTACACATATGTCAATAGAGATTATATAAAGTTTTTTATTCTCTTATTTTAATAAAAATTAGTTAATGGAAATTCTAAAATTATTAATGAACTTTACGAATTTGATAATTTTTCATAAATTATTTTTTAAAGTAATTTTTAAAATTCATATTATATTCGAATTATTTATGAATCTCAAATTTATCACTACAATTACCACGCTCATAGATTCTACTTATAGAAAAAAAAATCTTGTGCATTTATAAAAATGAAATGATGGCACTAGAAAAAGCAATAATTAATGGAAGGAAGCTTTCTATGGCGGTGCTATTTGGTCACAACTCACAAGCTGGTCCCTCTTCTCTGCTGAGTGTAGATTGTCATCAAATTTAGAGACAAACCTCTTCAATCCCTGTAAAGTCTATCGTGGCTCTTTCTTTTCAGCTCAATGTTCTTTTTGGTACAGCAATCCTTGCTGGTACGCGTTGTACGGTACTTCAGAATACGGACAGAGTCATAAATTTTATTAAAATTGAATTTTGTACTTATTTAAAAAAATAGTAATTTTAAAAAAAATATATTTTAATATGGAGAGCACGTTGAGATTTGAAAACGAGGATATAGCTGTGAGACATGATTGAAACACAAAAACAATGAGATATTTTAATCCTACTCATATACTTGTTCATTATCAATTTTCTTATTTTTGTAATATTTAAGTATACTTTTTTTAGAAACAAATAAATTTTACAATGGTGAGTGTTTCATAGTTATAGCAAGTAACATGGTGTTGAAATGTTGATTTTTCTCTTTCCTTGTAAATCAAAGGAATCCCACAAGTTATTTGTATGTAACTACCTCATTTTATTACAAGTAACCAATGTTATCAGAATCAAACTGAATGTCGAACTAGTAAATATTCAGATTAACAGTTTACTGGTTAGACCAGTAGATCAACTGGTTCAACCACAGGTTTTTAAAACATACACAACTTAAAAGGCTTACATATATTTGAATTGTAATTAAGAATTTATGCATAATAGCTGTGATTTGTCTATTTAGAATTGCACATACAAGCATTAATATTTTTTCTAATGACAATTTTTAAAGACGTATGATTTCTATGTGAGAGGTCATGGATTCTCCAGCTAAACAAAATTTGTTACTGTAATAACAAGGGTATTAAATAGTTGAGTGTCACCTTTATTAAAAAAATTAATAGTTTTTATAAATGCTATTCAGGAATGGTGTCTAGAAACTCACAAATTCTCTTTGCTTGGCTTGTGTGAAATCATAAAAAGATAATCTGACTTTTTCTCATTCTATTGTGCATGTTTGGGAACACATGTCACATGTGAATAATAACTGTAATAAGACAATTTATGTTTTTCTTTGTGCCAGATAATGCTAATTTTAACCACATGTTATAGTAAAATGGATAAGTTCATTTACCTCCAAGGCTTTTTTGTAATAAAACTTTGCTAATCCAAAGATAATAGCATTGGAATTACAAAAGAGAACCTTAAGGGCCTTTGATTTCAACAAAATGTCAAAGGAAACCCATTATTTCACAAATCTGCATGAAAATTTTGGTTTGAGCATTTTGTCAAACACATTGAGTGCATTCAACTATTACACTAATGGGATCAAATATTATTCTTAAAAGTGTCTTTAAACTATGAAATCTCAAGATTCATATGAGATACTTACATTATTTACATTTGTCTGCTAATTCTAATTACTAGAAGATGAGGTGGATACGCTTCTCTTATTTGAACAATATATATACCGTACATGAGATGATTTTGAACCAAAACAAAAAAAACCCAACACAATTTCTTCCTGTATAAATCTGATAAGTTTAAGTTTTCAATCTATCACGAGAGAGATGGGAAAGAGATTGAAAGAACGAAAATTCTGGAGTTGGTTGGATTGAGAATATGCAATTTTTTTTTAGTTAGATTATTTGAAATAGCCTATTCGGTATTCAGTTGAGTTAGAATAGCTATAATAATGAATTCAATTTTTTTTATCTTATTAGAATATGTTATTCTTAAGGGTTTTGAGATTTTACTGTTCTAATAAGACAAATAATAAACTATTTTGATTTGGCTATTCTATCTATTTTTATTTTCCAACCAAACACACTCAAAGAGAATGGAGAATGTAAATGCGGGATGTGTAGAAAACTCGGTATTTTCCTCAGAACTGTTTGTTGTTTTTAAAAAAAATAGTCAATTAACCCAGTTTTGACCGGTTTTATTTTACATTTTCGATCTCCTCAGCAAACTGAACCGATACAGCCTCCCAGTCCTATTTTGATAACACTGCATGTGACACTATTCTTGCTCCTCTTAGCTGGGGAATTTCTTTGGTATATAATTATATCTGGAAGAAAATGAAACAAATAGATAAAATGTAAAACTTGTCACCAGCAAATCGAAAACATGCAAGGTGCGTTTAGATTGTCAAGAATAGCATGAGATTAGCACTGTTCTTGAATTAGTGACTATTTTTCTTCACTATTCTAAATTTGGATCACCCTAAAATTAGAGCTATTCATGGAGTTATCGTTATTCTTGCTAATCCATCCAAACGATAGAATAGTGCTAACTCCAGATTAGCGCTATTCCTGGAGTTGCATCCAAACGCACCCTTACATGGGCCTAACATTAACATAAGCCCTTATCTCTTGATTTAACCTCTTTCTAAAGATGTAATCTACAATATCAGCGTCTAACTAAAGGTTATTTTAGTGTATTATTAAAAAAAAAAAAAACTGTGTTTAAAATTACTATCTACTGCATTTTAAATTGAGCCATTGGGTGTTATTTTCATAGAAATTCTAAAATTGAATGTAAAAAAAAAAATAGATATGCAAATTTTAGCGGTAGAAAATTAGATTGCTTAAATTTTGATACTAAGTGCATGACACACAAAATCATACGGTTGTTAGCTTATTTTTCCTTAAGAAATTGATGTAAACATTGTACATATTATTTATACAAGTGGAATGCTGATGGAAAAGAAAAATATTTACCTGCAACATAGTATTCATAGTGCTGATTATTATTATAACAGATCGTATTTTTTATATATTCTTATATTATAAATAGAAGATTGATTTTAGCATTATTTGCAATATTATGTTTCTCTTACAAATAATGGCCATCCGAAATACCAAATCTCAATGGGACCAAAATTTCTCATATATCGTCAGAAATGTGGACGAGATTGAACGAAGGAAAAAAGAACTCATGTCTAAAAATGCATATGTCCCTCCATGTAGTTTGAGTGGTCCCCAATGTAGCTGGAGAGACCATTATTTATGTAAAAATGCTTCTGTTCATAGGTATAAATATTTCCATATATATATATTAATACTTTAGAAAAAAAATCAGTGTTAGAGTTTTTGTGGTCCTCCAAACAATTATAGTAGTTATGGTACGGAAATTGAAGTGGGGAGACTGTTATCAGAGTCCTATTTAATAATAAGATATATTTCTTATTTTTCTTTCCGAAATCAACTGTCCTATTTAAAAATTAAAAATAAAGTACAATAAAATTCTTCATACTTTACGAAACTTGGGAGCCTAAACATTTAAGTTTCGTAGCCTAAACATTTAAACTTACTAGAAGTTGGTAGAAAAAAAAGACAAGAATTTGAGTAAATGGGGTCATACCTATTTATAAGTGCACTTCCTAGAAATTTGACTTTGGGAAGTTTTATGCCCAACTTTTTGTTTTTGTTTTTGTTTTGCTTGAATATGCCTAACTTTTGTACTACCCCATGTGAAGAGGAAAATGATACTAATTACCTATAGGGAGAGAGAGAGAGACCCAAATTGTAAAAGAATAAATATAATTTTTTTTTTTTTGTATACAATATGAAAGGTTAAAGAAAAAACATGGGATTGGGACAGCTAAGCTCACAAAAAAGTAGCATGATGCAACTCATGTTTCATACCAGCATTGAATTATCACATTTTCCAGACCAAATTAGAATTAAATGTTTTCCATGTGAATAGTAAAAACTTTTAAACAGGACTAATGGAAAAATATCTTACACTTACGTTTTCTTTTTTGGAAGTTTGGCTATAATTGTCATCCAACAATATATTAACCAAAGTCAAAATTTGCAAAATAGGAATTGTGAATAAAACAAACTAGATAAAAGAAAAATACCAATAAGAACAGAATATTACTGCAAAGTTAAAATTAAAGTTCAACAATTTATACCAAGAAAAATACCTAGATTACTATGGAGGCCTTTAACAATTTACATCTCTGTCGTAACCTTATTTATATCTGTGCTCAAATTGAAAAGAAAAAAAAAATAAGAGGATAAATGATAGAAGATAACTAGATAAGGCTTAAGCTGTCCTTTTAACCAAGTTGAATCAGTTGCTGGTATGAACAAGAAATTTAGGTCGAATTCCAATTATAAACCTCTTTATCAACATAGCCTTTATGAGTCTCTGTCTGTTTCATCAGAAAGAAAAGATGTGCAAAGAAGCAAAATTTATGATGAAAGTTATAGGAAGCATGGGTTTGGTATATTACATTATACATGATCATTCCAATCTAAAATCATATACATTATCAAACTCTACTTTTTATATTCTGTCTTAGCTATACCTTGTGTATTTTTTTTTATATCCTGATATAGGTTACATCTATTCCTTAAAGGAAAACAGCAAAACAACTAAACTATACATATTTAATAATCAAATCTCAACAATGTATGAGCCACAGTACCTTGTGTATTTTTACATCCAATGTTTCAATATATGTACTGGCCGCAAAGCCGGTTTATACACGGTAAACCATGCCAACCTCCACAACTGAAGTATGAGGTAGCCCTAGTGAAACTGATGACCTCCGTGAATTTCGCCTTAAAAACCCATAAATATTAATTGCAGTTCTCTTAACAACCGATGACGACTCGTGCGCCATCACAATTGTGTGTCCGATCACGTATGAAACCCCGCTTTCTTTCTCTTTCACGAGTTCTTGCACCTCGGCCTTCATTCTCTCTCTCTCAAACACCCCTTTAAAAGCCACCCTTTTCCTCTTGTCGTTTTTGGGACCTTCAAGTGTACCTGCTACTTGGTCAGACACCGTTTCCACCACGACTGAGTTAGTGATTTGTGCCATATCTGTATCTCCTTCTTGTCGAATAAACTCAGCTACTTTCATGAGAAGTTGGGTCTCAAAATTGTGAGAATCTCTCCTTGTATCCTTGTAACCGTACCGTACTAAGCACCTAAAAATATGGTCCTCAGGTGAACCAAGTCTCCCAATCACAAATCGCTCATTTAATGGCACCTTTGGCACTACTTGGGTTTCTAAAGCAACAAATACAAGTATCCGATGAAATGCGGGAAAATTGGTAACAAAATGTGCAAACATTGGGGAGACACCATTATTAAGATCAGAGAAGATAAGGCCGATGCCAGGGACTCGCACCAGGCCAAGAGTGGGGCCCATGTCAAGGAGTCGGTCAAGCGTAACTTTATTTTGGAGCTCAAAGTTGCGCTTCTTAATGGTACCATAATGCCAAGAAGACATGCAGAGGAGACAGAGGAAAGATAGTAGGAGTGCGACCCACCCTCCATGGTGCACCTTTGCAAGGCACGCAGATAGGTAAAGGAGCTCAAGGGATCCGAAGACGAGGACGAAAAGGAGAGCCCACAAGACTGGCCGATGCCACACAGTCGTTATGATAAAGAACATAAGACAGGTTGTAGCCAGCATCACAATGGTAACCGCTAGGCCTGTCAAATCAATGAGAAAAATTGCACTAATAAATAAGATAACAGTTTGAAGTATGTGTCAATTTTGCATAAATATAACCATCTAATATTCTAATATGTAAATTCATTCCTGCATTGCTTTTATGCAATATGCAGATATTTCAGTTTACTTTACCATTGGATCTATACTATGCTATTATGCAATGTAATTCTTTGTATCTAAGATCTCATTTTGCATACATCATAAATGATATGTTTATACAGTAAACTAGGATGATAGTTCCAACAATTAAATCAGGTCTTTTACCAGAAACCAAAGCCCAGCACTTGGTTGCATGTCCTTTTGATGGTAATACCCAGTAAGGATCATGACTAAAGTTCCTATCATATTCACATGAGAGTCGATGGGAAGTCTAGTACAAATAAGCGAACTACGCCAAAGGCACATATAGTTAATCATGAAACTGAAACAGATACAAATTAGGAATATTTTACCATAAGCATTTCCAATCATGTGTGTATCTCTGAAACCAACAGTAATGGCCAAACACAGTACCAACAGGATCCAGTTCACCTCAGGGATGTAAATCTGGCCAAAAATGTTGTTTGACGTGTGAATTATCTTGACACGTGGGAAGCAACCGAGTGCTCTACACTGGCTAATTACCGAGAAAGTTGCTGAGATGATTGCCTGGCTGCCCACTACTGTTGCTAGAGTTGCTATAATTAAAACTGGCCAAAAGACTCCCTCTGAATCAGCCAACCAAAAACAATTAGTGTAAGTTTTACATATTTCAAATGTTAGGTGTTGTTGACAAGCTTGCAAGAAAAGCAAAATGCACATCAATGTACCGGCTTGGTACTGTTGTTTTTAGTCTAGTACTATATATGGTGAATCCTTGATAAGAGCTACTTGAATGAAAATAAATCTTGCTCAAGTACACATTATATCTAACATAATTCTTAAGATAAATAAACAATTTATAATATAATTAAGAACCAAAATATCTATACCAGGTATTGCCATAAAAAAGCTTCTCTCGAGATCTTCGTGGTGCTTGGAGAGATATGCAGCTTCCCCCATATATGCCACAACGAGGCATGGATATACTATTGCTGTAAATCCCACCTTTAATAATCAAAATATATAGGTTGAATAATTATATCATCCAATTCATACATATTATTGTTAAATTTAAGAATGTCAAACTGGCAAATTAAGTAATACCCTTATTGAGGGCTTTGAGAAGTGCCCAAGATCAGCAAACATCGCCTCAGCACCTGATTCAATCATCCATTTTAATACAGTATAAGGAAAGAGGACTTGAATGAACACTACATGCTCTTCCTATTTGATCCCGGTTTTATTTATTCTGCATTTATTAATAATTAACGTCCCTTCATCGTTCAAGTAACTTGATTGATATATTGCTCACACTATTTCTACGTTACAAGTTGCCAAACACTTGATGAGCACTGTATAGGACAATTTAACGAGTACCTTATGAGCATCAAAGGTTTATCTGACACTTAGTCAAATAATTTGTAGGGACTCTGAGAAACAAGTCAGAATCACCTTATGTTCACCCAAACCGTCATGCATAGTACTCCCACTAGAAAGCATAAACCAAACAGTCATTCAACCGACCACTTAGTTGTAACCATACGAACAATTATCAAGAAACCCAACAATTAAAGAAAATTATATATGGACAATTAAAAGTGACAGCAAGCAAGACACTGTCACATCCGGTTTTGGCTAATAAAGAGCCATCTCCCTCTAACAATGGTGTCCTTACAGTCTCTCTCTATAGATCTGGAACACCAATGAACTTCTCCAACTAGCATAAGTTAACTCTCAAACAACCATTACAGTAAGAGAGAAAAATAGATCTCCCCATTAAAATTTTGTTGGGCTTTATAGGTCAAATCTGGGCCTGTCCAATTTGGGAATATTTGTTATTTATTGGATTTGAACCAACCTATCTCTATAATGTATAATTATATATATCCAAGACTTGTAATAATCACCAAGGAACCTTTTTATTTTTGTTTCTGAAAATCACCTGTTACACAGAGAACAATTCCTCCAAGGGAACTCCACCCGTCTTTCCCAGTTTCTCTAAAGAAATTGTAGATATAATAAGGCGATAAAGCTTGAAACACACCAGGGTTCCACTTGACTATGTTGTAAGCACCTATAATGGTGATGCAAGCAAGCCAAGTGATCAGAACAGGTGCAAAGAGGAACCCGACCCGGCGTGTGCCATAGCGCTGAAGAGCAAAGAGAGCCACTAAGATCGCACACGCTATGACGACGATGCAATCTGCATGGTTAACAAGTTTTTTTGATCTGAATGAGAACTTATGTAGAACCCAAGGTATCTACCAGTATTTAGTGGCTCAAGTAATTTAGGTTTTAGGCCTTTGTGGTTTACATAACCCGTGGTATGCTCTCAACCTAAGCTGAATTCATGCTCCAAAAACAGTACCTGGATCCCAGCCCAAAATACTAAGTCTAACAACTAGGATAAACAAAGGCCATGTCTGATAATTTAGTCATTGGTAAGATCAATAATTGAATTAATAATGTACTGCTAGCACTAAGGATGAAGGTGTATACTTTGATGTAGACCAGGGAACTTAATTTGAAGACCAGACACAGCAGCGAGCACTGGAAACAGAGAATGAAACAAAATTAATTGAGCCTCTTCAGTAAAACGGAGAGAAAAATGGTATACACACACATAAATTTCGAACAGTCAAATCTGATATTATTACAGCTTGAAGCTGGAGACACACCTTGGTTGATATATGGAAGTTCTGGCATTTCATTTATCTCTGGATCTGACATACATGTTTTTTCTTTTTCTTTTTTCTTGTTGCTTGGCTTTGTTATGCTTAACCGACACTAAAATCTAAATTCCATTTTAGAAGATAAAAAATAAAAGTGTCATTGTTCTATTGTACATACAGAGCTTATTGAGTTGTTGTTAACCGTGCTAGTTTTATTCGGTAACATTCTGGGAATGTACTGCTTCTAGGTTATATGGTCAATCTTTTTACAGCTTATTAACAGGATTGATCAGCTGGTAAAATAAAACCGTGATGAATTTCAAACCAAAACCAGAATATCAACTTAGTAGGGTTGACTGAGTGAATAGACAAATATAGTTTCTTGTACCAGACATGGTAGGTGTGAAGACACCATCACCAATAACCATGCTGACACCAAGAAGAGAAAAGACAAGGAGTGCAATCTGGGCTGGCCGATGCCTCTCTAAGAAACTTTTTATTACCAAACCGGCATTTGATTCTTTGCAATGCAGCACTGGTTTGCACTCAATAGCTGCTTGATTGTTGTTTGCCATCTGGGAATTGCCTAGGAGCCCCATTCTCGAGTTGCGGCACATCAATGAGTACAGAGCAAATGTACCCCCTGAAGTCATGTAAAATTCAAGATTAACATATGAAAAACAATGTCGTACATGGTACAATAACAATATTTGTTCACCTGATCAACAGGGAAAAAGAAGGAAAGAAAATTATGGAATTGGACAAGTATTAGGTGCAGAAATCTTTCTTATGAAATTATCAAGGGTATTAGGTTGTTCTGCACACAATATGTCCTGTGAGGCAATTTGTCGAACACCTACTAGTCGCTCACAATAAAAGAGCAAAAAATAGTTTAACAGATATTAATTGTGCACCAGAGGCCCGCTACCAAAAACTATATACACAGTATAAGTATATAACTAACCATCATTCAAGCATCTAGATTGAAATACTTAAGAACAAGAGAAAGCTGATACTAAGTAGTTATTTTTTGCCTAATCAATTTGATGGCATGCAACCAATAGAACTAATCTAACAGAGCTCATAATGGAAAGTACAATTGTACAAAATATAATCTTTGACCATAATAATTCTCATCCAAATTAGCCAAAAACTAATAAACTACCCCTCTCTCTCTCATCTCTCTTGTGAAACTAATTTCTCACTTGCACAAGTAGGTAGGCTATCAGTATCAGTAATGGGCCATATTGGGTTTTTCCAATTTGGGCCTAAGAAACCAAAGAATAGTGTGGGTTTTGTAGATGCAATTATTCATGTAGGTTCTCTCAAGAAAATAATTTATGTAGGATAGATATGAAAAATCAACTTTCACAGAGGATATCACTGAGAAATTTCTCTCCATTAATTGTATACACAACCGACCAAACACAGTGTATTTTGGGACAAACATGCAACCATGATAGCAATGCTCTCCACGCATGTATTCTATAAAAATAACTCCTGGAGACATTTACTTGAGCTGTTGTTTTCATCTAATTAAGGGTGTCAATTTCTATATAAATCTGCTGTTTACAGATTTAGATGCATTGAACCGTTTCACCCCAACCAACCCTCCTGGATAATGACAAAAACCTTAGTGAATAGACTAATTTAATGAAAAAGAAAATGCAGCAATCCATTCCTAATGAGAGAAATGAAATGTTTTATCATATTAAAAAAAAGTGAAGAAATTAGCATTATAAAAACCAAATAAAAAAGATGAAGAAACATAATAATATATACATGACCTCACAAAATACACAACCTTAAAAGCTCGAAAAATACGAGCATTTTGCAAAGAGGTGAACAAATTTTAACATACCTTCGCCATTATCGTCTGCTGTCAAAACGAAAACGATATATTTGAGTAATGGAATAAGTGTGAGTGTCCAAATGACCAAGGAAAGAACCCCAAGTATCTCAGCATCTTCTTCATGGAGGCGAAGCCGACCTGAAAAGGTGCTCTTGTATACATATACCGGTGATGTGCATAGGTCGCCATACACAATACCGAAGCTCTGGTATGCTAACAGTAAGGTTTCTTTGGGTAACCTCTGAAAAATGGAGAAATAATTTAATTAACAGTTTTCAACTGGTATTGTATATTGGGGTCAGTTTGTGCAGTCCCCTACAAGTTACCCTTTCAATTATTAGAAATTCTAAAATTTGTTTAAGTTGAAGAGAAAAATTTCAAATGCTGGTCTGTAACAGGGAAATTCAAATTCTGACTTTGCATATGCATTCAGTTACTAATTTTGCTATTTTAAGGGTTGGGAGATACACAAATATATTGGGTAAATTAATTGCCTCAATTTTTTTTTTCTCATCAAGCCTCCACCTGTTCTTAATTTTTAGAAAAGTAACATCAAAGAATTACTTAGAATAAAAATACAAAGATCTATGTAAATGTTATCTATAACAATTTTTCTAGGTATACATAAAATGAATGATTTATGTACACGTACTGAGATTTCTCTACTTTAATATAAAATTGTATTTTAAAGCACGTCAGAGTAGTTGTATACATGACATAGGGATTGAAAATAAAAAATATAGGTGAGATGGAGCTATAAAACATAGGGACTGAAAATCACGTTGTATCATATAATTATTTCATGCAATGAATATTATAGAAGTCCATATCACAGAAAAAGTCATCAATTTAATTAAATGAAGGAAATAATACATAAAACCCCTGCATTAGTTCAATTAATTATCTGGTATAATTAAATTCCATCATTCTTTAACAAAATTAAATTTAGTTGAAATTTGTTTGAAGAAAATATATGTTGAAAATTCAGAAACTTGTTCCTCTCTTAGTTTAAGCACAAGATGCATGGCAATGAGAATATCTCTTCAATCACAGTAATTATCATGTTGAAGAATAAATTCAAAATGACATTGGGTATTTACTACATCTGACAAATTTTGCCCTTCTTTCGTTAGTAAAGTATATATATATAATTGTGTATAAGCTCATGCCTAGTGCTAGTCTCAAAAAAGAAATATAATATTTGCTATAATAAGGCCATCAAATTAAAGTCCAATTTTTTCCCTTATTTAACATAGGATCTCATGATAAAGCAAGTGTTTTTAATTTATATATCAATGCTGAACACATTCTATTGGAAAATCATACAGTAATTCCTTTCACTATTTCAAAAGAAAAAAAAAAATAAGAATTCCTATATTTTTGGAAATATCTATGTTTGTTAGTAGAATTATTGGAACTATTTATCACTTCATTTAAAATTAAAAGAAAGACACCATTTATGTTTGTTTGTAGAATTATTGGAACTACTTAATTAAAATGGTGTTAAGTAAATTACACTTCATAAAATAAATGAAAAGATGAAGAATCTAATGAGAAAAACAGAACTCACCCAAGAACGACGATTCTGTGAACAAACTCCAGATGACTGATCTATGATCTCCATTTATCTTCTGGTATTGCTCTCAGTAAAGATCCAATGAAACCATGCTCCTAATTGTTGGTTCATACTATGTCTATGTATGATTCTTTATTATGAGAAATTAAAGGAGAGATGAGAAGAAGAAAATTTTGAGAGAGAGAATATAGACAGATGGATTGTGATCAGACTAGAATAAAAAGATTTGATAGATTGTTGGAGGTGGAGAACATGTCAGTTAAGTGAGGGTAAACGTTTCTCTAGAGGTTAGAGAGAGAAAGAGAGAGGCTCCAAACCTACGTAATACACAACGGTTTTTGTAAAAGCTTCTATTGCACTAGTGTTGTCAATGACATCGATGCTTTTATCCGTTTACCCGATTCATACCGTATTCGATAAAACGGGTACGCATAAGGTTTTTTCGTTTAACTCGTCAGCTATGAGTAATGATAAAAAAATAAATTTCTTGCCTGTTAACCTGCACGATAATGTCTTTTTAGTAATGGTTGGAGCAAGGGCCAAGCCAGATTTTCAAAATATGAGGGTCAATCTTAAATGGGGTCAATCATATAAAATTTTTATACTACCGATGGGAGTCAATTTTACTAATAAAAACAACATAATTGAAAATAAATGAGAGGTCAATTGACCCTCATTTACTGTGAGTGCCTCCGCCTCTGTTAGTTCAAACCTACGACCTCCCACACAGAGGGAATTGCTTTTGCCACAAAACCAAATGTTAGTTCTCTTCTACACATTAATTAAAAAAAATTATAAAATTATATACATGGATATACATTTATATGGAGATTATTAATAATATGATATAGTTGTATTTATGACCCATATATATCTATTCTATGACACAATTTTATCCGTTTACTCGATCCATATTGTATTTGATAAGACGGATACGGATAAGGTTTTTTCATTTAGCTTATAGAGTGTGAATAAGGATAATTTTTTTTTTCGTGAACATAATGGGTAAGGATATAAAAATTAGTAATGCTTCCACCCGACCCGCTTCGTAACCGTTGACACTCCTGATTGCACCTTGCATCTGGAGTTTTGGTACCAAACAACCTGTTAATCTCAGAAACAAAAATAAATGCAACGAATTAAGTACTTCTGCACAGTGTGCCACTATAACAGAGGGTATCTTTGTAACTTCTCCATATATACGTATGTACCATGCTCTTAAAGATTTCTATTCATGCAATTATTAAATTTAAATTTATTTAATTACCACACCCTCAATTTAACAAAAAAAAATTCAAATCAATTCAAAAATGATTTTATTTCTGCAAATGGTTTTGCTAATGTGATAGAAAGAATTTATTTTTAAAATTTAAAAACTCTTTTACAATTGTAAGATGAAGATCCTCGTACCTCTTGCAAAGCAATTGCAAAAACTTATGTAACATCTCTAGACAAATTGTTAATGAGGAGGATTCAAATACATTGGATTTTGGTGTCTATATTATGTCTTCATTTTTAAATATTTCATAACTTAATATTTAAAACTAAAATGATAAATTAAAACAGTTAGGTATCGTCAGTACAAATTTATCTATTTACATATAAAATATTATGGTACTTCAGCTTTATTTTGATTGTTACCAAGAGTTTGTAAAAATACAATGATGTGGATAATTTTTGGATGTTAATTTTTGAACTTATTGATTATTAAAAACAAAATAATAAAATGATATTTTTTTATGTGTATATAGAAAAAAAAATAGATTGCATTTAACAGTTTTATTTTGATATATTTAAGTTTAGTAATTGTTATTATTGTAAATTTAAAAAATGAAGGCAAGATGGGGAGACACAAAAAATAGAGACATTTGAACTCTCCTCATTATTAATTTTGATGGCTAAATTAACAAGTTGTTTATATTTATGTAATTCAAATTGCAAGTGTCAGATTATCATTTCTAATTTATTTTAATTAGAATGAAGATGTTCTAAGACAATATATAAACTGATAGCTTTTTTATCAGTTAGCTTGAGATTTCAGTATAACTTAATTAATTAGTATACGGTATTAAAGCAACGAAATTTTTTGAGGAAAAATATGGGTCAATCCCCTATTTGGCTATTTGGATATATTGAATAGAAGTTAGAGATTTGAGTTAGATAAAGCAACGAAACTTAGTTAGATAAAAGTTGTGTTTTTCTCATTAATTATTCTTCATATGATAGGACCGATCACAAACTACACATGTGAGGAGTCCATATTTAGAATATGAAATATTCAACAATCATCTTCCTTATCAATATAACTAGGGCTATAAATGAGCTGGCTCGGGCCGATCTGGGTCTTAACTCAGCTCGTTAATTTTGGACCGAGCCTGGACTGAGCGAGTTGGACCTAGGACTTCCGAGCTAAAATCTCAGCTCAAACTCGTGACAAGCCAGCCCGAACTAGCTCGCGAGCTGACGAGCTGGCTCACTGGGTCTGGTTGGACCTTGTTTTAAGAAGAAAATAAATTTTACAAACCTTTTTGGACCGAGTTGGACCGAGCTGGATCGAGCTGAATCGGGTTTGACAGTATAAAATGCACACAAATTCATACAAATTTACAAATTGATGCCTAGCCGAGCCGGTGAGCAAGCTATGCCCCAGCTCAAACTCGGTAATTTTGGACCGAGCTACTAGCGAGCTAGCTCGTTAATAGCTCTGTCCAATAATGAACGAGCTATTAGCGAGCGAACCAGATGCGAGTCACGATCGAGCCACGAGCTACGAGCTTTTTTGCCACCCCTAAACATAACACAATTTTAAAACAACATATATACCTTCGCCTTTGAATAAAAATTAATTTTTTGAGTAAAAGTTGAAGTTCAAGCACCTAACTATTTAATATTCTTGTTAATTATCGGAACAACTCTTTTTGCCATGCTTTATGGGCCGCGTGTTATTTCAAGCCGTTGATAACTTGTAATTTTTTTTTCCGAAATTGTCTTAGATACACAGAGGTTTTGAGATTTGTGTGAGATTAATTAAGATAAACGGTCAGAATTTCATTCTATCAGATCAGATACCTAACTGGATCTGGATTCGAAATTTGCGGATCTTGATAAAGACGTGTGACGTAGCTTTTTCAATTTCAGGTTGAATGGTACCAGAGAGGTGGTACCATAAACATAATAATAATTTAATGATTTTCGTTTATTTAATGAAAATCGGTAGAAATCCCCACTTTGTTAAAAAAATAATAATAAATAAAGATGTGTGCATCTTGAGAGACACTGGACTAGTATCCTCTGCGGATTTTTTACCTGCTGAGCTGTGTAGAGCTGATCGGACGGCCAATATTTACTCTCAGCCAGTGAGTGCTCGGGATGATGGAGGGGGCAGTATTAATTTTTCTTTGAGATTCGTGCCAAAATCTTATTTGGTCCGTCCGATCAAAATAAACGGACCAGATTAAAAGCACCGCAGGTAAAAGCTCCGCAGAGGATGTGAATTCGAGAGACACTGTGTATGGTACAATCTCCGTGCAATGTGGTACATGCGGTAAGAATTCGAATCGGAGATGGTAGGTAGAGTGGTAGTTGGAACAGAATGACAAGGTGGTATTTGGGTCTGCACTGATTAATATGTTTGACGTGTAAATTTGATTGTTAATTGGTGAAATGAGCATTTATTATGTCTCCTTTTTCAACTCTCTCTTCTATTGTTCTACAATCTATTTTCAACACTATTCTAAATAGTTAATTTCATGTTTGACAACAACCGCCGTGAAATAGCGAAAGAGTTACGGGTGCAAACGAATCAGATATTTGACGGATATGTACGGATACGGATCAGATATCGGATATATGTAAATATATACATAAATATTTTCATAATATATATATAGAGGTTGGCTAAGCTCAAAACGTTTGTTCCTAGTCTCAGGAATAAACGATTCGGTTATCTAGTTTTCAAAGTCCAAACGGTCGATCCAAACTGACAGATGTTTAATCTACATTAAAATGTGTTTGGAGACCAAATTTTACATTTTTTTGAATTTTTGTGCTATTTATTAAGATGGTTTGAAAATCGCTGTTTTTGTTAAAATTCTGCATCATTGAAAAATAACGATTTTCAAACCATCTTAATAAATAGTAAAAAAATTTCAAAAAATATAAAATTTGGTCTCCAAGCACATTTTAATATAGATTAAACATCTGTCGGTTTAGATCGACCGTTTGAACTTTGAAAACCAGAGAACCGAATCGTTTGTTCCTGAAGCTAGGAACAAACGTTTTGAGCTTAGCCAATCTCTATATATATATATATTTAATTATATGGTATATATCTACTATTCGGATACGGATAATTAAATTTCAAGCTATATATGTATTTGTATCCGCACAAATATTAAGATATCAGATATCTGTATCTAATTTTTGGATACAAATCCAGATATAGTTGGATATTATCCGATCCGTTTGCACTCCTAGAAAGAGTGCTCTTCCAGTATTCTATCTCAAAATAACAAGGATTATATTGATTTTGAAGGATTTTTATGTAGGAAATTAATACTAATAATTTTTCTAAAATAAAAAATTTTAAAGTTAAAAATAAAAATGTTTAATTTATAGAACTTAATTAGCTCTCTCTTTTCCTTTCTTTGTTGGCTCCTGATTGTGGAATAGCTAATAAAGAGTGCTCTTCCATTATAATTTTCAATTAACTAATATTTATAGTGTGATTATTCATCCTTTTTAGGCTAAATGTGAAAAAAAAATTGGCTGTATGTCATTAGTGTAAAATTGTTTGTAGATCAGGCCATTTATTAAAGGCCTAATATGACAAGAACTGAGAACCTATGTTGTGAAAAGTACGCCAACCAAAGACCATAATTGTATTTGTATACCATGAGAATACATGTCAAATTGTTTGCCAACCTAAGACCTGAATGGGCAATTAGTGAAGGCGACAAAAACATGGAAATAAGGGAACCCATTTTTACAGAGCAGTTTTTAGTGCGTACAGAGTTCGCATTTTTTATGGACCAAAATACCCCTACATCAAAGGCAGAAGATTTACTCTGTAAAATTCGAACGCTGATGATCAGGGGTATTTTGGTCCATAAAAAATTCGAACTCTGTACGCACTAAAAACTACTCTGTAAAAATGGGTTCCCGAAATAAGGTACATGTCTCTTTTAGATTGCAGCATATCACACACACACACGTGTGTGTGTGTGTGTTTTCCGTTACTCTCTCTCCTTCAGGTTTGTTATCATGACATATATATATATATATATATATATAGTAGAACTAGGGTGCTCCTAAGTTCACCCAACCTCTTGTGAACTTGACTCTAAAATATATCGAATCGACTTTAAACGATGAATCCAAACCGTTGAAATTCTTCTACCTAATGATTGATGCGTCTACATATGAAAATTTTAAAGTTTCGAATTAATTTAATATAGAGTCAAGTGGTCAAAGGAGTCCAAAAAATGAATGTATTAAAATTAATTTATAAACCTTAAACTTTTGACCACTTGACTCTATATTAAATTAATTCGAAACTTTAAAATTTTCACATGCAGACGCATCACTAATTAGGTAGAAGGGTTTCAACGGTTTGGATTCATTGTTTAAAGTCAATTAGATATATTTTAGAGTCAAGTTTACAAGAGGTTTGGTGAACTTAGGAGCACCCTAGTTCTACTCTATATATAGAGAGAGAGAGAGATAGAGAGAGAGAGGGTTCCAATGCCTCATCTTCCCATACCTCATTCATACCTCATGTTATATATCTTTATTTTTAAAGTCCAAACTATCAATTCGAACCGTTCAACGTGATATTCATGCTAAAATATGCTTAGGGATGAAATTCTATAATTTTTACAATTTTTTTTACAATTTTTTAAGATAGGTAATTATTGTTTTTTGAACGGTCCAGATACAGTGATTTTGTACCTATCTTAAAAAAATAGTAAAAAAATTGCAAAAATTATAAAATTTC
Organism: Carex arenaria; assembly: GCA_964058825.1. NCBI lineage: Eukaryota > Viridiplantae > Streptophyta > Magnoliopsida > Poales > Cyperaceae > Carex > Carex arenaria. The sequence goes on along the minus strand of CAXKVW010000300.1, from coordinate 285,336 downwards.
ATCTCCAAGTATATTTTAGCATGAATATCACGTTGAACGGTTCGGATCGATAGTTTGGACTTTGAAAATATAAATATATAACATGAGGTATGGATGAGGTATGAGAAGATGAGGCATTGGAACTAGGGGTGTAAACGGTCGGATACGGATCGGATAGTGGTCAAACCGTATCCTTATCCGTTATAATTTTTCGAATACGGATACGGATCGGATATTAAACAGATACGGATACGGATCGGATTTTGGACGGATACGGATACGGATAGCACTATAATTCGGATAATTAAAAATAAATACTAATGTACATTCTAACAAAAAATAACATCTAAATATAACTTTTTTATTCATAAATTAGATCTAATATTTTTTATAAGTTCGTCAGTTACAAAACATATATCATGTTAATAAAATAATATATACTAATCATATCATTTTGTTCATCAAAATATACCAACAAGCTTAGCATTCCTTTTAACCATACAGGATAAACAAAACAAAAAAGTAAAAAAGTAGGAAAGGCTGTGACCTATGAGGCTATGAGGAAATAATATTAAAATATATTATTTGTATACCCAAAAGTCAAAAAGTTGTCTTAGAGTTGGAATAGAAAGACTCAATATCCGAAAATGAATTGTAACAGGCCGCTGGAGAGCTTGGCTCAGTTGAGTGTCTAAAAAAATTCGGATATCCGAAATAAAAAAATTGTCGGATACGGATAATTATCCGTATCCGGTTTCATATTCGAAACTGTATCCGTATCCGTATCCGCTAAAAAATTATCCGAATCCGTATCCGTATCCGAAAATATCCGTATCCGAATATCCGAATTCACCATTTTCCGGATACGGATCCGGATAAATCCGGATAATATCCGTTTACACCCCTAATTGGAACCCTCCTATATATATGTGTGTGCGCGCATTAAAAATATTTTTTTCTAACTGAAGAACTCAATCAATGTGCACATCGTGCAATTAAATCCACAAAATATGCATAATGCATGGTGTTTTTCACTCCAACCGGGCGGCAAGAGGTGGAGGCAAAATCAGAGTCGGAGCCAGACCTTCAACTATAGGGGTCAAGAGCCATATATATGAAATTTTTATGCTGCGAATGTGATCAATTTGATAGTTTCATAGCATTTTTTTTTTTACTAAATTAAATACAAATTTTACCAATAAACACAAATTTTTTGAAAATAAATTACTTCCATTTATTATAAGTGGCTCGGTCTTTGGGCAAAATGGAGCACTTTCCTTCTTATGATAAAAAATAATTAGTGAGGCTATGGTACTATGCATAGCGTGAATTGATTTGTACTATGAATCAATATGTATGTTTTCAAAGTTCAAACAGTTAATGTGGACTATTTAACATGGCCTCTATATGGGTATGTATTTGTAGATGAAATTTTATATTTTTTAACTATTTTTTAATTGATAAAAATCACTTGATTTAAAATTTTTAAACCATTCAAAAGTAGTGATTTTCTACCTACCTAAATAATAGTAAAACAAATTCTAAAAATGAAAAATTTAGTATGCAAATACATTTTCATATAAAAATCATGTTAAGTTGTTCAGATCGACTATTTTGAACTTTAAAAATAAATAATTGAGGCATACAACCTGTGGTAAGAAATATATCACAGTCTCACTCAAAAATAAATATAAAAATATATTTGGGGCATACAGCCTGTGGTAAGAAATAATTGCAAAAGTATACTTTCATCTTAAAATAATTATAAAGTAACACTACTTTAGTGATACCAAACAGCAACGGTTCCATGTTCCAATCAAGCTGACATAGTCTACGAAGCGGGTACCAGTTTGGCAGCAGGACCCACCATACAAATGTGTATAAGGAGATTATGTCAAAAAAAAAAAATCTACATTTCCCTACAAAACGGTATAGATAATATTTGATTCATATTTGATCCGTGTTGAAAAATTTAGATGTGAATGGATAAAGATACTGATATGATTTTATGTTTCAATTATCTATATCCGAATAGTAAACATATACCATATATTTTAATATATATTATGAAAAATTTATGTTATTTACCATTATAATTATAATTATATAAACATTATGAACTTTAAAATATTTTAATATTATTTTATATTTTACGTTTTTTGAGAAAAGTGGGATCAAGCCCACCGATTTTCATTAATAAACAAAAACCTTACAAGCAAAGAGAACCAGTACCAATTCTTTTGAAGCAAAATACAAAATGCATCAAAATACCTAAAAACTTGGCATCAAGTTAATACCAATAGAACAGCTAACCTAGAACAGATAACACTCCCTGTTGCATCACCAAACACAAGTTTATAACAACTATTAGCAAAAAGAACCTAAAAAACTATAGAAGATGTCTTCAAAAGCAACTTCTCTACTTTTTTAGATCACATCTGTCATCTCATCCTCTAAAGGTTTTCCTGTCCCAAGCATGAGGGTTGTAGCCAGAGTATCCTCCAAATGAGTACCTAATAAAGCCCCTGCTAAAGCCTTTGCATCAGAAGGTAACATGTATGTTAGTACCTGATCTGCATTATAATTCTGGTTGGAGCACCAGAATTTAACAATAGATAATATTTTTTTATATTATTTTAATATATATCTGATTTGATCCGTGTATGTATCTATATCCGTCTAATATGTCTGATATCTGCTCCGTATCCGTATCCAAAAAAGAAGAAGATATAAATATGATTTTACCACTATCCGCTCCGTTTCCACCCCTACAGATCAGCATTGTAGTTAAATATAAATTTTATTAGCTCAAATGTAATTGTAATCAAAACAATAACCTAACTGGTACCAAATACTGACATAACTGAACCAAAGTCAAATATGATATTAAACCGAACAGCTCCAAACTATCCCCGGCTACCAAATATCAGGCTGACCTTTTACCGAATATTTTATTAATAAGAATATAAATAAAAAAAATATCGATTTTGGGGAAGGTTCTGGGTAGATTTTGAAAACTGGAAAAACCGTGATTTTTTACAACGTCCTCTGAAAGTGATTCTTGACAATGGTCAGATTAGCGAAACATAATTAGCGCTAAGTAATGCGTTAAAAAAAAAAACATTGTAACTGGGCTTTTTTGGGTTAAGAAAAAGAAAGCATTTATGTAATCATCGACTAGGCTTCGTTGGGGGCCTTTTAATGGGCTTTTTTGGGCTCGTAGGTTCTTATTAAAATTAAAAGGATTTTGACACGCATTTGGTTGTTTGGAGTTTGGACAATTAAAATTTGCTACTACCAGCAAAATATACTTTAGCACTCTACGTTGATTGGTTCGATTAGGGACAAATGAAGTCACTTTCAATTTTGGAAGAAAAGAGAAGGAACAATTCAACTAAATTACTTACACGCTAAATTAGAGATGAATCGAACTTCAGATATATATATATATATATATATATAGAGTAGAACTAGGGTGCTCCTAAGTTCACCCAACCTCTTGTGAACTTGATTCTAAAATATATCGAATCGATTTTAAACGATGAATCCAAACCGTTGAAACCCTTCTACCTAATGAGTGATGCGTCTACATGTGAAAATTTTAAAGTTTCGAATTAATTTAATATAGAGTCAAGTGGTCAAAAGTTTAAGGTTTATAAATTAATTTTAATACATTCATTTTTTGGACTCCTTTGACCACTTGACTCTATATTAAATTAATTCAAAACTTTAAAATTTTCACATGTAGACGCATCACTCATTAGGTAGAAGAGTTTCAACGGTTTGGATTTATCGTTTAAAGTCGATTCAATATATTTTAGAGTCAAGTTCACAAGAGATTTGGTGAACTTAGGAGCACCCTAGTTCTACTCATATATATATATATATATATATATATATATATATATATATATATATATATATATATATATAGTAAATCTAGGGTGTGACGTGCTCGCCAAGAGAGTTTGGTGAGCACAACTTCAAAAATACATCAGATTGGCTTCAAATGACGAATCCAAACCGTTGAAACTCATGTACTTCGTAAGTGATGCATGAACATGCAAAATTTTGGAAGTATCGAATTTATTTTATACGAGGTCAAGCGGTCAAAGTAATGATGAAAAATGAATATATAAAACAACTAATATAATAACTTATTAAAAAATTCATTACTTTGACCGCTTGACCTCGTAGCAAATGAATTCGAAACTTCCAAAATTTTGCATGTACATTCGTCACACCCTAGATTTACTCTCTCTCTCTCTCTCTCTCTCTCTCTATATATATATATATAACAAGAGGAGGGATTCAATTACATCAAATAATTTTATGGTGATATATTTTGACATAATATGTTTACAAGTTATTTATGTGATTTTAAAATTTAAATAATTGATTCGAACAGTTCAATGTGATCTCCATATTAAAATAAGTTTGGAGACCAAATTTATATTTTTTTGAATTTTTTAGTATTTATTAAAATGTGAAAAAAATTGTTGTTTTCAGAATAATTCTGGACTAATAAAAAATAATAATTTTCAAAAATTCTAAACAAATAGTAAATAATTTTCAAAAAATGTAAAATTTGGTTTTCAAGCACATTTTAATATGGAGATCGTGTTGAACTATTCGGAGCGACTGTGTAGATTTTGACATTGCAATAATAACTTATAAACATATGGTGTCGAGATGTGTCACTATTTTATGGTGCAATTGCAATTGGATCCTTCTCATAAAACATTTCAGCTAATAATATCCTGTATATTCTGCTTTATTAACCTTCTGAAATTAAAATTTACAAGCAAAACTATACAGCGCTATCTAAACTATACTCCAAAAATCAATATCACAAGGAAAGAGAAAATAAATGAAAGATGTAAATTAGGTTTTGCTTCAGTGCTTCACCACGTTAATATTTTGTAAAGAGTGTTAATCCTTAAAACTTTTTAATTATAGTATTATTAATATATTTATTCGTTCGATTCAGTTTTTCTCTACTCATTTTTATAGGATGATTTTTTATCATAATTTTCTCTCACTTCATGTAAGAGATATGAATATTCAATAGATCTAAAATATAATACAATTATAAAATAATACAATGTGTCTAAGATATGTGTTTTTTTTTATCATAATTCTTTCTTACCTAATTTGTTGTGTTACTCTACTGAAACAGTGTAAAAAATAATTTTCTATAGAAATTGTTTAATTTCAAAGTTAACATTTTTTTCAACATATATTTATTTTTTTTTCGGAACAAATCCCAAAAATCCAGCCCTAATATATAAAAAGAAGAAACTTTCACCTCCTGTATATTCCAAATAAACATTTTATGGTGGAAGAAATTTTCACCTTTCCATCCTACACGCATTTAAATATTTATTATTATTTGTATTTATTATATTTTATATCCTAGATTATGAAATATGCGATCACAACTTCACAGGACTTTGAAAAAATAACAGTATTTAAGCAACTTCTGTTGGGCTATCTGAATTGAGTAGAACATTTTACAAAAATAAAATAAGCTCTGCAGAATGAGGTAAGAAATTATGTTCTTACTAAAAAGTATTGCTAGCTGTTTTTACTTAGAGGTGCTATTTTTACCCTATTATCCGGAATCGATCCGGAACTGAACCGGATCCGATCCAGAACCGACTCAGATCCGGTTTATTTGGATAGGGTATGGTTTAGAAAATATAAGCAGTTAAATTATGGATACGGTTACAAATTTAATAATTTAATATCTGATCCGGATCCGAACCGGAACCGATGTTGTAATGGGTAGGATATGGATTTGATTTTATTATCCGACCCATAACCGAACCTGACCCGATACCCGTATAAATACCCGATAAAATATATAATAATTTTGCATATTAGTTTAATATCCGATCAATAAATGTCACGCTGCTTCAGTAATCACATTTGCATATTAATTTTTTCTTTAACATTTATTGTGCTGGATATTCACTACTCTGGAAATCTATCTAAGCGCAGGAGATTTGCTGTAGTGAATACAAAATATACCCCATTACTAAGAGAACCATATCAGCGCTAGCAATTCATATATTTATTTAGAATGAAATCTTATGATGACCTATTTGCTCTCCTGGAAACATACATCACATTTAGCATATATCATTTGCCTTATATCCCCCCCATAATTATGGAAATTTATCGCTCTCATTGATATGTTCTTTGCAATAAATCTTATTAAAATCAAATATATGCCATATATCCTTCTTGATCTTTTGTCTACTAATATTTTACTGAGATGTTTAAGAAATTATAATTATATTTAAATGCAAATAATTTCTCAAATGCTTAGGAGTTGTGACATATACCCGCTCTGGATACGGATCGGATCCGATAATCTACAAATAAGTTATGGGTATCTATCTACCCGGAACTGAAAGACTAGACTCGAAATATCTACGGGTAGATAGGTATCCGGATCCGGACCCGATCCGATTTGAAACAAATAAGTGTATGGATTGAAATTCGGACGCGAACACTTTTAGGGTACGGATCCAAATCTAATAGTATCTGGACCCGACCCGACCCGATAGCACCTCTATTTGTACTAATTTCATGGTTTACAAAAATAGATTTTATGAAAATATATAATTAAAAATATAATGAAATAAATCAAGTCGAAGCACTCCACGGAAGGGGTGTTCAAACAGTCAGCTCGGTTCAAACCGAAGTAAAATGATCAAACCAAATTTTTCTTCAGTTTTCAAAAATAGAACTGAACCGAGCAGACCAAAGTAAATTTTGGTTTGTTCAGTTCAAACAGAAGTTAACCTATTGGTACAATTATTAACGAAAATAATACATTGTCATACACAACAATTGAAGTTCGGTTTGGTTCGGTCAGATTTGGTTTAATGAAATCATTATAACACTAATAAAATTAGAGTCGAACCAATATAAACTGATTGGTTCGGTTTAGTCGGTTTTGAGAAGTCTAAACCGAACCGATCCATTTAAACTTAAATTATTCAAAATTTCAACCAAACCAATACATTTAAACCGAAAAATCAATCTATTTAAACCAGTGTTCTAAATAGCTAATTATAGCCTCGCTATAGTTTTTTTCGGACCATAAAAGCTAAGTTATGAGATAAAAGTACGCTATTTCAGCTACGACCATTATCGCTGTAATAGCTTACCGCTATTATCGCTACACTACATGGATTTTTTTTTGCGATTTACATGAGTTTCTGTACTTCTGTTTATATTTTTTATGTTACATGGTCTGCTATAATAAGTATGCTAAGCTTAACTATGTGTTTTTGTTCCTATTTTTGATTTAGTCTCTCATTTTGTATTGAAAAATATTCAAATATTAATTCTTCCATTGGTTTGCTCTTCGTCTAGTATTCACTTGTAAAATTATCTCCGTTTGTTTTATTGAAAGTTGCTTTTGATTATTATATTATATAAAATATTCAAATAGGTATACTAACTTCATTTCACTTGTAAAATTAATCACCCTTCGTCTATTATAATCTGTAATACTATAAAGTTTGAAGTATTAAATAATGTTACCTTGTAGACTTTTTTTCTCCCTTTCTTATTTGCATGATTGAAAAAAGTACAAACTTAGATTAGTTGTCATTTAGTTGTTATTCCAATTCTTCAATATTGATCATATTGATAATTAATAAAAATATAGAATTTAAATTTTGAAAAGAAAAAAGACGCTATGTATAATAACTTCCGTTGTAGCTACGCTATTCGCAATAGTTTTTTTTTTTATCTCCCTACTATTCCGATATAATCGTTATTTATAACCTTGATTTAAACCGAACCGTTGAAACACTCCTACTCCGCGGTCCAATTTACAACTTTCTTCAGAGTTGGCTGATTTATATAAAACTGGAACTCTTGTTTCCATAATAATTGTATGAGAAATTTTATATTAGGAATCCGCTGGATCCGACTCCAGTGCTTTTCTCTAAGAAAAGCACGGAGCTGCTTTTCCGATCCCAACCATTCAAATTCGTCGAGATTTGTGCATAGAAAAGTTTCTTTATTGAGATACGCAAATTTAAAAATTTGAATGGTTGGGATCGAAAAAGCAGCTCCGTGCTTTTCTCTAAGAAAAGCACCAGAGTCGGATCCGAATCCGCTACACTACACATGAAGTTACGCTGTTTAGTTTATAATAGATCAAAGTGAGCTTTTGCTTTGGTAGTCGGATATCCTTTGCATCGCCACACAACGCACCAAAATAGACAAAATGTAACTAACACACAATAGCTGAGTCACACAAAGACTAGATCCACCCGTAACTCCGACCCATCCCATTAGTCAATCCTTCCACGTGGCAATACATCATTCTCTCCCTAATATTCAATAACTCTGCAATGCTTCCAATTGTGAAATATGATGCAATTTGCTTATTTTTCTCCTTTCTACTAATGACAATAGTTCTCATTCTTTTTTTTTAGCTTTCACATATAAAAATAAAATTATTAGTTACTGAGTTTACAAATGGAGGAGGATTAAAATTTCTGGTGTCTTTCATATCTTATTTTGATTTCAAAGTTCAATTAGTTGATCTAAATTAATTAACATATCTCTATATTAGAATGTTCTAGAAGACCAAATTTTATAAATATTTGGAGATTGTTTTTACTATTTTTTTCTAATAGATAGAAAATTACCATTTATACTTGTCTAAAAAAAATTAATTTCAAAAAATATAAAATTTGGTCTCCAAATACATTTTAAATTTTGAAAATAGAAATAAAGAATATAAGATATTTGAATTCTATTCGGAGAAATATTATGTGAACTTGAAAAGATGAGCTATGATCAATATGCTCCAAATGTCTTTACACTAAAAAATTTCTATGCAAAAAGAAAAAAAAAAGAGTACGAGTATTCTTGCAAGTTTTTTTTTTTTTTTTTTTTCTAAAAGGAACTCATTTATTTATTAAACATAAATATCTACCAAGCTCTTACATAATTGTCAATTCATTTCTTCAGGAGTTCGTCAATGCTTGTATTAAGTACTCTGGCAATCCACTGTTATCATGATATTTATTATCTAAATAATGCTAATGTTTATACATAACATTTCCATCAAAGCTCTTGTTAGTACTTAATTTTAAAAAATATGATTTATAATTTTTCATAATTAATATTCAATGACAAGATCGATTATGATGATTCATAAATTAATTTTAACAATTAAAATCGATTCCAGTTAAGAACTGAAGTCTTTTTCACTAAAAGTTTTCATGTTAGAGCATTCATTCTCTTTTACTGATTTAATTCAAGCTCATTTAATGATTTCAATCATTCAACTATTTAACATCAGTATCAACTATATCAAGACTAACAAAAAAATTTACATTACTATAGAATAATATTAAATTAAGTAAAGTTCCTGCCAATAAGAACAAAATTTCTTTAGGACGTTGATGTTAATATAATATATTGGGATATAAAATCATAAACATAATTTTAAAATTACCACCATAAACGGGGTGAATATTTTAACAGAGCAGTTTTACCTTGACGCAGCGCACGAACCATTAAAGCAGCGTTGTTTTGATTTATAGTTCTTGCGCTGCATGAAGACAAAAATGCTCTGTTAAAATCTTTACCCCAATAAACAGCCCAAAGAAATAAAATAATTGCAAACTTTAGAAACTGTGAAATAACAGACGATCTAAACTTCTCTCTGAAAACACGCCCGCCTTTATCACTACCAGTTCCAATTCCAAGTACCACACCAACTACACCAAGTACATCTGAATCACTTTCCACAAACCACAACTAATGGGAGCTACACAAGAGCAACACTCAGCCATGAAAAATAACCCAAACCCAGAACCCGAAACCGGGTTCAAGCTAGTGGGTCACAAGAACTTCACCCGGTCCAACCCCCGGTCCGACCGCTTCTCAGTTCTCGGCTTCCATCACATTGAATTCTGGACCAGTGATGCATCCACAGCTGCCGGGCGGTTCTCTTTCGGCCTTGGCATGCCTCTCACGGCCCGGTCCGACCTCTCCACCGGTAACCCGGTTCACGCCTCCTACTTGGTCCAGTCTGGCTCGTTGAAATTTTTGTTCACGGCGCCTTATGGTAATGGTGCTGTGGGTTTTGCTGGAGGTGGGGTCGCTTCGATACCGTCGTTTGATGCGGAGGTGTGTAGGAAATTTTTGGTTGATCACGGGCTTGCGGTACGGGCAATTGCTATACAGGTTAGTAATACAAATTCATGTGATTAGATTTTATTCTAGTGCTTTTTTTAGCATGGTATTCTTTTGTGGGTATATATTGAAAAGGAAAGAGAGGTGAAGATTTTAATTATGTCATTCTAAGAAAAAAAATAGAAGAAAAGTGTAAATAGTTTATCCTATTACATGGGAACCAATTTGTTAAATTCCAACACTCCGATAAGTGGAATTTCCTTACCAAAATTTTGTGAGATTTTGTTGTACTATGCCAAAAATATTCCAATTTCATATTTTACAGGTTGATGATGCAACAGAGGCATTTGAGAAAAGTGTTGCCCATGGCGCCATCCCATCCTTTGCTCCGAAACAACTCTCAGAGGGGTCTACTCTAGCCGAGATATCCCTGTATGGCGATGTTGTGCTTCGTTTCATCTCATTTCCTAAAAACAATCCCCAAAACGCTCCTTGCTTCCTCCCCGGCTTTGAGGACTTGTCACCAACCTTCTCAGACTTTGGGCTGATGCGGCTTGACCATGCAGTCGGAAATGTGCCAAATTTGGTGGAGACCGTGGCGTATATTGCGAAATTCACAGGATTTCATGAATTTGCAGAGTTTGTAGCTGAGGATGTGGGCACAGCAGAGAGTGGGCTTAATTCGGTGGTGCTTGCGAATAATGAAGAGACGGTGCTAATACCGCTCAATGAACCTGTCCATGGTACCAAGCGCAGGTTAGCCAAATAGACATTTTCAAATTTCATTTTGAGAAAAAGGGTTCGCCTTTTATATTAATTTTGAAATTTATGTTAATTGTAATACACTGGGCCCAATATTTGTTAGTTGAATAATGGGGGAATTTGATATCACATTGTTGGTCAAATCAATTATGGAAATTACTAGCCAAAATATTTAAGTCTAAACTGATGAAGGAAGAAATTTATACTGGGTAAATGCATTACATTTCAATGACCAAACATTAATTTGGTATTACAGTTCTGAAATTGCATATATTGCAGGAGCCAAATACAGACCTATTTAGATTACAACTGTGGGCCCGGTGTGCAACACCTGGCATTATCAACAAATGATGTGCTCAAAACATTGCGACAGATGCAGGCTCGGACGGCACTAGGGGGATTCGAGTTCATGCCCGCGCCTCCCCCAAACTACTATGATGGGGTCCGACGCCGTGCTGGCGATGTTTTGTCAGAAGCACAGATCAAAGAGTGCCAGGAGTTGGGTGTGCTTGTGGATAGGGACGATCAAGGGGTATTGCTTCAAATATTCTCTAAGCCTATTGGTGACAGGTAATATCAAGGATTAAAAATTTTAAAATCATTAGTTTGCCATTTGGTCTAAGTCTTTTGCACTTCCCGGCTTATGTGAAATTCAAAACCAGATTCCAGTTACCTTGATTTAGTCCGGTACCAGTATGTGGTTGGCCGAAATTCAGTGGTAAAGTTTGTGGATCCATTTCCCCTCAGGTACCAAAGGGTACAATTAGGAAAGACCAGTCTGGATTTAGTCCCAACTGGGCCAAAAGGAATTTTGTGCCTATTGTAGATATAGGAGTTTGTTTTGAGATTAGTGCCAGAGTTAAAGATCGGTTTGAATATCCTTATGTTGTTTGTTAAGTGTCTAAATGACACTGCATGATTCTAAAGACTACCTAATTTTTCAATATCTTGTTGGACTTAGTTTGATGGTTTTTTATTCCAAAAGAGCATGTCACATAATAGATAGATAGGTAGAATAAAGTCATATATTATATATGTAATTTAGGCATTTCACCTAATTTATATCCTCCATATAGACCAACTATATTTGTCGAGATAATACAACGGGTTGGGTGCATGATGAAGGACAACGAAGGCAGGGAGTACCAGAAGGGTGGATGCGGTGGGTTCGGTAAAGGCAACTTCTCTGAACTATTCAAATCAATTGAGGAATATGAGAAGTCTCTTGAGGCTAAACAAGCTACTGCTGTAGAAAGTGCATAAAATGTTGAATAACACAATCATTTGATTGATTGATTATGTTTGTCTAATTGTGTATGCATATATGTTATTCAGACAATGTTTTATGAGAATAAAAAAAATAAAGTTTTGGGTTATTGAAAGAACTTTTAAGTTAAACAGTATGGACTCTCAGACATGAGTAATAACAGTAATGCTTATTTCTGTATTTTGATTTTTTAGATTAATTTTACAGGACAGGTTTGCATTTAAGACACTACAATTTTTTAGATTAATTTTACAGGTAGAACATGTCTATCAATCCAACTAATAAAATATCAGATGATGCTTCAGATATGATTGCGCAATTAAAAAATATTCAACTTTATAATGGAACACCAGTGAAATCATAAAAACAAGAAGCAGACAAGGATTCTTGGCTGTTTCTCATTACTAAGAAATAAAATAGGCACTGTGGTCTGTACCGAAATTTTTTTTTTTACCACCGGCATAATTCGTTTTAAATTAAAAACCATCCGGGACTGATTTTGTAAAAAAATGCCACCCCTGCACAATGGTTTCGCGCACCAGTCAAGATGGGTCCGCACAATGGTTTTGTGCATCCGGTCTGTGCAGGAATTTTGCGAACAAGGGGTCCGCACAATGGTTTGGCGCACCAATAGGTGAGCACGAAAATTGACATACTTGCACGGATTTTAATGTACTTAGCACGGATCTTGATGCAATCAGATGGTTGTTATAAAATTTTGTTTCCAGTAAAAGGCGCGTTTTGAGTCAAAAGGTGGGTGCCGCAAAAACTGTGACATCATATTTTTTTATTCAAAATCCAATTTTACAAGGACCATCCGATTGCATCAAGATCCGTGCTAGGTACATTAAAATCTGTGCAAGTATGTCAATTTCCGTGCTACACCTATTGGTGCGCCAAACCATTGTGCGGACCCCTTGGTGCGCGAAATTTCTGCACGGACATGGTGCACGAAACCGTTGTGCGGGGCTGGTATTTTTTTACAAAATCAGTCCCGAAGAGTTTTTAATTTAAAACGAATTATGCCGGTGGTAAAAACAAAAAATTTCCGTAGTCTGTAGGCTGTATGGCATGTTTGGCAACTAGCTTAAACTTTACTAGGAGTCTAGGACCATGCCAAATTGAAGAGATGCCATTTGATCATTTTTAAAATAGCATCATACATTAAATAACACAAAAGTTCAGATAAAGCTACATGAATGATTAATTTTGTGGACATCAAAGAATAAATATGATGAAAACAAAACAAGCAATTGAACAACCTCAATTAATTAAGGGGACAAACCAATTGAATCGCCACAGATGAGCCACTATTTGCTACTATTTCAATATTATCCAACACTGCAGCAATAGCAATTCAGAGAATATATTGGAAACATACTAACCAAGCACACAGAAAGGGAGATTAGGATTTTTTTAAAATTATTTTTTGTAAAGAGAGCTCAACTGCAGGGGCTGTCTCTGTCTGAATACCCTAAAACTGGAATATCTCGGGTGCACACAAAGAGGATGAGACTATTTTCCAAATTGCCCTTCTGACAGCTTCAGGAAACGGCCCCGAGTCACGGGTTCATTCATAGAAAATGCCTCGCTTCGCATCCTTCAAAGCAAAACTATAACAAGTGTTGTATTATTTTCATGAGTGGCCAGTATTATTTTGGTAGATATACTTGTTTTGTATTTGTTCATTAAAATTATTACTATTTCGGTATATATCATTTGCATAATATATAAAAGAAAACTATCCAAGAATTACATCCATTTTATACCCAGCCATGAATTTTAGACGCACCCACAAACATAGATTCGAAACATCTCTGAGATCTATTATCCAAAATAAAATATGCAACGTTTGTTACAAGGGCCCACGACTACAAATGTGGAGCAACATGAGATCTATTATCTTCAAATCTTACATCTAAAGCACAAACCTACTTTCTAGATCCAAAATCCAAAAAATTTTAAGTCATCAAGGCCAAAGGCGATTTCACAACTGCAGGCTGGTATTTAACCAGGTCTATACCAGTGCTCATCACCTGGTGATTACACAAACTTCACCTTCTCTTATCTCTCGCTCCTGTCCCTGCGAGACCTCTCATCATAATCTCTCTTATGACGATGGACCTCGTGATGCTTGTATCCCTCTCTCTTCCCACTTCCCTTCCTATAGTCTCTCTCTTCTCTCTCATCTCTCCTTTGATCTCTACCCTCGTCTCCATCTCTACTCCCATAATCTCTCCCTTTGCTCTCTCTCTCCCCACTTCCCTTCCTATAGACTCTCTCTTCTCTCTCCTCTCTCTTTCGATCTCTACCCTCGTCTCTACCCTCGTCTCCATCTCTACTCCCATAATCTCTCCCTTTGCTCTCTCTCTCCCCATTTCCCTTCCTATAGATTCTCTCTTCTCTCTCATCTCTCCTTCGATCTCCACCCTCATCCCTATCTCTACTCCCATAATCTCTCCCTTTGCTCTCCTTTCTCCTACGGTCTTCATCCTCGCCTCTATCTCTACTCTTATGATCTCTCTCTTCTTCTTTATACTGACTTCTACGATGGCCTCTATCTGAGTCTCTCTTGGCACGGTCTTCCCTCATCGAGTCTTCATGTACTCTTTGTTTCTTTCGTTCTCCTCTTTCTGGTCTATCTTCCTCAAAGACCATGTCATACCTGCACAGGGACAAGATATGAGAGAGTATAGTAGTGAAATCTGGGATTTGGATACTCTTCCCAATGAAGCTAGGTATTGTTTGGGATAACACTAATTCACCTGTTCGGCGCCTATGATAGTGTACCAATCATTTCATTTATATTTTGCAGTCATTGTTACTTGAATAATAACCACACTAAAGAGAGCCTAACTAGAAATTCTGGGTAATCTGGGTTCGGGCAAAAATGTGAACATTTGTGCATGTGCATGCGTGTGTCAATGTGTGTGGGGGGAGAGAAAGGGAGATACTTCTGACTATTATGGTCGCCCCGCTGAATATTTTCATCTTTCAGAACATATTTTTTGCCATCTTTGTTCCCATCACAATCCTTTGCATAATGGTCAATAGCACCACATTTGAAACACCCACCTGCAACAAGTACATTTTCTAGAATTACTTCCATTCAATGTATGCCGAAAATATGAATAGAACCAACAATTAGCCCAATAATTCATAAGATGGGACTAAGAATAAGTCAAGATTACTGTTAACAGATGCTGATATAATTTGTTCAGGACTTGTCAGGAATGGTGCTATATTATACACTTATTTAAGCCCAATTTAATAAGCAAGGGTCAAATTAGTGCAAAATTGTATTAAATTGAGGTTTAGAACACCATATTACACTGACCACAAAATATTCAATGGAAATATGCCAATTAGTAGAATTTGGTGTGGATTCTGTTTACAGAAGTCACTGTTATACATTACAAATTTAACATGTTATATATTTCCAAGACTACAGCAGGCCCGTTTAAAATTTTAACTCTGGTACACTAGTATGAAGTATCACACTGCAGCATTAAACAGCTATTTGTGGAGTGGAATCCAATGATAGAATATTTTACTGAAAAAAAGTGGAAGAGGGTCTAAAACATGTTGTGTATTTACAAGGGCATAAGAGGCATGTTATATACATTATAAATATAACAAATATATTTACAAGGGCATAAGAGGCACTTTTTAACTTTTAACTCTAGTACACTAGTGTTACACTGCGGCATTCTCAATTGCTATTTGTGTTGCATTATCCAATGGAAGAGTTACTACTCAAAAAGTGGAAGAGGGTCTAAAACAAAGTCTTCAAACATATACCTGTATCTTTTTGGTTTTTCTTTCCATGTCTATATTGACCCCATAGCTTTGAAACACTCTGGCTAAAATCCACATGGATTCTTCGGTCATCTATGAGAGTATTATCCATCTGTAACAACAAAAGTATTTCAGTCAATTCAATATTATTGTGTGTTCAAATGCTCTCCAAAAGGAATTATCAGAAGTTGTTTAGTAAGGCTGTGATGGATCCAGGGTTTAAGGTTCATATGGGGGTTATCATTATAAAGTTATAACAAATAAAAACTGAAGGAACTATCTGTTTTGAAGAAAATTATATATTTGGTATTCTACTATCTTCGCCTTTAGAAGGGGTATAAAAATGTACAAAGAAAATTTAAAAAAGAATCAAGAACAAATTCAACAAAGACTTGCCTTGAAGTATGCCCTTTCACAATCTTCTTTGTTCTCATATTCTGAAGAATGAAAAATTAAGATGCAGTTAAAACCCAACTTCAATAATACAAAAATCTGAAATTTGAAAACTAGATACCAACAAAACCAACAGGACAGAAAGGTAAATCTTACCAATAAATGCATAGCACAAGCTATCGCCGGTCTTAAAATCCCTGATAATCTCCGCTCTGCAAACGAAGGATCAAAATCGAAACATTTAACAAATGCAAGAGTAAAAATACAATAAATTTGGTAAAATACTTGATGTAAAGAATATAACTTACGAACTAACAGTGCCAAACCGAGAGAAGATGGTGAACAAATCCTCATCCTAAATAAAGAACATTGAAAAAAAAAAAGAACAAAAAAGAACAAAAAAGAACAAAAAATAAAACAAAGTAAGATTGGGAAGCCATGTGACACTAGTCTTTGAAAAGCTTAGCAGAGGCTGTGAAGTGGCGAGCGGGGCTCAAACTCTCAACCTTTGGGTATCCAACAGTCTTAGGACTTTTTCCTAGCCAACTGTGTTACCGTCCCATTCTAAATAAAAACGTGCTAGAGCCATGTAACACTAGTCAATCATTGGTTATTTTAGTGACTAATGCATTATCCAAACTAACAATCATATACGCAAACCACAGTAAGGGGGGAATTACTGTTTCACTGGCATACATTCATACTTGAACCAACCATTTGTACACACATGGTGTACCACCACTCTTAACTACTGCATGTTTTGACAATAAATATGGGCACTCATCTCTGTGCAACAGCTTGTGCAAGTAACTTATTTAAGTTTCAAATTATTTGGCGTACCTCAGTAACAGGGTTAAGTTTGCAAACGAACAAAACATTTTCAGGAGGCTTCATATCTGCATCAGGAATGTCCCCAATCTGAAATTATTTTATGAAAAGTCAAATAATCTGAAACCATAATATCAACAAATAGATTAAAAGGCTGACCAACCAAGAATGTTGTGGTGTTTTATAATTTGCATAGTTATTGATGCTTAATAATCACATGCTGCCTTTCTGAAAACTGATTTGAATGCATTCACAGCACCGATAACTAGGTATAAAAGTTTCTTATATTTCATGTAAAGTTATTTTCTTTTTATTCTTAATAACAATATGAAGGTACTCTTATGTTGTTCTTTTGAAGTTGTCTACTCTCTAAAAGATATATAAATAGAAAAGGAGATAGCAATAGCATATAATTATGTTGTTCTTTTTTCAATAAAAAACTTTTCATATTAACTAGTCATTAATCACAGGATTTCAAATACAAGATTACATGACTGCTAAAATTTTAGAACAAAAAATTGCACTCTTTGGTAAGGGTGAAACCCGTTTACCCTACCCACATCTAATTTGGGAACAAAGACATGGGCAAGATTTTATTTTGTTAGCTTATCAGGTAAGGTTATGGGCAAGGAAAATTTTCAAGGCTTATCAGGTAAGGGTATGGGTATGGGTATGAGCTATTTAGTAACCATTATCCTATAGGCTAGTTGATAAATATAAAATTATATATGATAAATTTTTATTTGTGCATATAAACTATATTATATTAGTTATTATGATGAGATGATTTATACAACATTTTATATAGTTTTTCCAATTAGAGATTTATGACAGGATTGATTATAAAACATTTCATATAGATTTGCTATATTATTTTAAAAATAATGGGACTACTAATTATATATATTTTTTAATATTTCATGATATAATGTACATGATGTGTTTAAACTTTAAACTAATATCTTTTCTTTTTGTTTGCTATATTTTAGGGTTCGATTATACCAGCAATCAATTAATTTGGTAAATATCCGTTATTCGCCTGTTATCCATTAATCTTAATGGATAAGATTAGGATACAGATAAGACTATTTTAGATGGGTATGGGTACAAAAATGCCTCCACCAGACCCATACTGTACCCATTAACATCCCTACAGTCTGTGGTAATAAAGTTTACTTTCTGTCAAGTAGAAAAAAATAACAGAAAAAATGAGATTATGTCTTACACTCTCAAGAACAACTGCGTTGGTGTGTGCCTCCTTGGATTGAATCAATTCATCCAACTCCCCTGGCTTCATCTTCTCATCTAGTGGCACCCAGTCATCTTCCAAACGCTCCTCCACAATCTACACAGCATTCCACAATCATACCAACAATAAGGTTGAAAAGTTTAGTTAATAAATATGCTGATTCAAACTCCTGCCATGTACCACAGCATTCCACAATCTACAAACCAATAATGGTTTTTGACACCACTAACAATTGAAGAATACTGATATACTGATATTATAGGCTAGCTTGTAAATTCTAGCATCTTTCTTTCACTGGTTTTATGAATTTAAAAATTCACCTCATCCCGTGGCTTTCCGTCAGGAGAACTATCAGGAACAAGCTCACTGATCTGGGTTGGATCATCAAAGGGATCATCTAGTATGTATGTATGCTTTATTCTGTGAATTAAGAAGAAAGACAGTTTAATATCTCAAAATAGATTAGCACGAGTGGTAGTATCAATACCAGTACAAGCAAGGATAAGACCATGATATGTAGTTACATTTCAAAATCTTTTTTTTTTCTTTCTTCTATTATTCTTCAATTGCTTGATTTGGGCTAATTGGATCTCATCTTTACATTTAAATGCTAAAACTAAACCTTGACAGAGGTTATGTACCACTGCTGGAACCAACCAATAAGGAAAGCATAACATCTACTTACCTTTTGGAATCACTTATTTTCTTTCTTTTGTAGATTAATTGCTTGATTTGGCTAATTGGAGTTCAACTCAATACGACATTAAAACTTTGACCTTGTACCATTGAAAGAGATAACCAAACAGAAATCATACTGCATTGATAATATCACCTGATGTTTTTAAGAGGTCTTCCTCTGTCATCAACAAATGCTTCATTTATCTTTGCCAAGGTTTCAAAACTTTCCTTCTCCTCCACTATACCAAATACCTATGTACACAAATTCCAGTTAAAAATACGTATTCATTGAAAATAAATAAACGATTAATGAAGTTTAGCCATAGAAAAAAAAATAGAAATGCATGTACTGTATGCTTCTCGTCAAGATAATCTAGATCATCCCTCAGTGTGAAGAAAAACTGAAACACAAAAGATAAATTCATTATCTAGATAATCAAAATAAGCTGGCAAACTAATTTGGAGAAACAAAATTACAAAAAGGTTGTGCACATAATAATGAAAAATACAAGTCAATAAACAAAGACACAAGATGGTCTTTGGTGACTTTTCACTGTTCCAGGAGGTTTGTTCCAAGAAGCAAAATTCAGTTGGTAAGAATTTTTTTACGGTATTTGGACCAGTTGAAAAACAAAATCTAGTTTAGAAAGAGTAAGAGAAATGTATCAATTTACCTGCGATGCATTAAGATTCTCACCAGCACTGACCATAGACACTGTACCCATTTTTGAATGCTTCAATTCAGGGCGGATTTCATGCTCAAAGAAGCGCGCTTGGTCACCATACAGAAACCTGAAGTTTGTATAATAAAACTGAGTAGCAATATAAACATTAATGGAACTACCACACAAGTCATGTGACATTGGAGGCTACAGTTAAGGGATGGATAACAACACGCAAATCTAGTTTTTTTTTTTTTTTTTTAGGTTAAAGTCTACTAGTGATTTTTATTATACAGGATGCAGAGGGGAATACATTAAATACAATAGGCAATACAAAAACTAAAACTAACAAATAAGAACCTCTGCAAAAGAAAAATCATAGGTGGCTAGATGGGGGATTATCAAGTTCACTTAGTTTCTGTTAGCAGAACTACTGGCAATTAAAGCTTAATATATATTAAAAAAATAAAGTGAATATGGCCAATTGAATTCAAAGCATAACAAAAATGGCACTGACTTGTAGATAGAGTCCCCTCCGGTTCCCGTACCAGTAGGGTCACCGGTCTGTGCCAAGAAATCCTTCTCCACTTTATGAAACAAGCACCCATTGTAATACTTTATCCTGCCAAATGTTAGAAATGAATAAGAAACTATATCTAATGAAATTACTAAATTATTCTGTAATGTAGTACAAATTAACAATTTCTTTCCCTGAATGCCTGAATGCAGTATAGAGTTCTAAAACTCAAAATGCCTGAATGCATTAAAGGGGAAGAGAAGAGAAGTATCTTCAATTCTCATAACAATTTCTTTCCCTTGTAACAAATGTTATATACATAATAAACCCAAATCAGGTAAAGCACAAGAGGCAGTCAGAACCATAATCAGGACTTTTCATACAAGGGGACAATAAAAGATACAAGTAGAACTTAGCAGACATAATCATGCTATTTGGTACTTTGATAAACCTTCAGATTTCTATTGTAAACTGTAGCAGTGTTTTTGGCAGAGGCTCCTCCAAAAGATGAATTTAGCGGTACACACGGCATTTGATGTGTGTTTTTTTAATGTGCTTGTAAATAGTGTGTTTCTAAACTGGGTGTGAGGGTCACAACAAACAGATTGTGAGTTTTATTTTGCCATAATTAGGATATTGTATTTGGGTACCCTGCCAATGGTGTAATGATGTGCTGAAACCTTGCTACTGCCTATCTAATGAGTCAGTTAGCTAGGTTCAGTAGCTAGTTAATGATGCTGTGTGTGTGTGTGGCTGAGGCAGAAAGGGTACCCAAGGGGTTTTTTAAGAAGGTTTTTGTTTTTTGAGATAGTAGGGTAACTTTAAGGATGATGTGTAAGGACAGTAATTTTTTTAGATGCAATTCAGCAACAACCTTTTTTTTCCCAAAATATAAAGAAACATTAATCACACAATTTGATACCAGGGTACACCACAAGAGGTGATTACGAAACCTAATCAGGCCAGAAGGATAAAATAGAAACCCTAATCAAGCTATGTAGCACTTTGGTGCACCCAAAAAGGGAATGCTGATCAGAAATCCCAGAGGTTTGAACGCTCCATGAGTCATGACACAGATTGAACAAAGTTTAGCATTCATTCACAGAGAGAAAGAGAGAGAGAGATGTACTTGCAGAGCTTGAGAAAGTTTTTAGTGGTGAGCGGACACCGGTCTGTGTGCAGATCGATTACTAAATCTCCTACACTGGTCACTATCAGCACAGACATTTCTCTCTCTTTGTTGAGCTTGTTGAGAAATTTCCGATAGGACTGCTAAATGGACAGGCCTCGGCTCAATCTGTGTCCACTCCAGTAATTTGCACAGCCTGTTCTGCTCAGACTTGATCCATAGTTACTAGGAGAGATTGGTTAATACATCTTTACCAGGCGATCTCTCTGTGATTCAAATAAACACAAGTAATTTCTAAGATTTGGTCAAGATATTCATATACTCACATGTATAATCGTACATATTACAAATACACAAAAGAGTTGAGTTTTCAAGTTTATTTTTTGTATCTCCATAAGAAAAACTTCAAAATAAACTGAAGGAAAGGCGGAAAATTACTTTGCTATAGTAACTTGAGGCGAAGAGGCGGCGTCACGAAAGAAAGGCGGAGCGACGGAGGAGAGGCGGTACCGGCGCGCGCGAGAGAAAGAGGCGGCGAATAGAGGGGCAAAGTTGGATCGTACTGAGAGAGGAGGCCGGGCGAGATCGATCTAACCGAAAGAGCTTCTCAAACGGGCTATTATAGCGGGCCGTTCAATAATTGTTCAGACTTCAGACTTGGCCTGTGAAAAGATTAATTTGAATATGATCCCAATTTTGGGCTCTGTTTGTATCACAACTCGTCCAATTTTAATTTATTAACTGTTCGGTCCGTTTATTAACGGGCCGTCATGTCATTCAGCAGGGCTACCGACCCCCCTAGCAGAAAAGCTGAGTTAATTGTAGGCTCTGGGCCTTAATGTTGGGCCTGTTTAATTTTGGTTGGAATAAGACAGTTAGCACTTAGCAGCTGCAATAATTTAATGTGTGTTGTGCGCTCAAAACATATCTAGGACCTCTATTCGCTTGTTTGGTATCAATCTTTTACGTTAACTAAATTTAATTGACACGATTTAAAAAAAAAAAAAAACGGTTTTAATATGATTCTTTTTTATCTTTTCGAGCATATAAAACTTCTTGTTTTGGGCAAAGGCTAAACTATTATTATTTTTTCTTTTAAATTTCTAATATAGCAGTTGACATGTATATATACTGCTCTACTTCTTATATCTCCTACTCTTCATTATAAATTGTAGATTTTATTTTCATCTGCCTTTATATATATTTATAATTAATTAACTCCATCAGATTTTATGCGCATTTTTGTATGTTTGTATTAATTATTGAGTTCCTTTGGCATATTGTTAGTAAACAACTTATATTGAATATTTTGATTTTGATTTTACAGACAGGTTATATACATACTAATTCCAATTATTATTAAGCAAATGGATGATCCGTATAAGTCCCTTTTCTTTTCTTTTTTCGGAAAAGGGGTTGCTATTAGCTAATTACTTTCAATCAAAAAGAATTACAACCTAATTACATCAACAAAAGAAAATTCCAAAAAAAAAATGGTGGAGCTGATCACTGACCACGCTCTACACAAACACAACTGAAGCAGATTGGGTTTGAGGAAGACGAGCTTCTGTTACTAGTGATTCAACTTTCCTTTGGATATATATATATATATATATATATATATATATATATATGAGTAGAACTAGGGTGCTCCTAAGTTCACCCAACCTCTTGTGAACTTGACTCTAAAATATATCGAATCGACTTTAAACGATGAATCCAAACCGTTGAAATCCTTCTACCTAATGATTGATGCGTCTACATGTGAAATTTTTAAAGTTTCGAATTAATTTAATATAGACACCAGTGGTCAAAGGAGTCCAAAAAATGAATGCATTAAAATTAATTTATAAACCTTAAACTTTTGATCACTTGACTCTATATTAAATTAATTCGAAACTTTCAAATTTCACATGTAGATGCATCACTCATTAGGTAGAAGGGTTTCAACGGTTTGGATTCATCATTTAAAGTCGATTCGATATATCAGGAGCACCCTCCTGATACACACACACACACACACACACACACACACATATATATATACTATTTTTTTAGAATTTTTGAAAATCGCAGTTTTTCAATGGTCCAGAATTGTCTGAAAAAAATATTTTTTTACACATCTTAATAAATACTAAAATAATTCCAAAAAAAAAATTAAAATTTGGCCTCCAAGCATATTTTAATATGGAGATCATGTTGAACAATTCGGATCAACTGTTTGGACTTTCATACTGCAAAAATGATTTTTAAGTATTTGGTGTCAAGATGCATCATCATAAAATGGTGTAATTGGATCCCTCCTCATATATATGTATAGAGAGAGAGAGAGAGAGAGAGAGAGAGAGAGAGAGCTAGGCTAGGGTGCTTCATGGAGTAAAACAAGTTTTTACTCCATGACACTATATTTATATTTTGAAAATCCAAACAACCGATCTGAATGTTCAACATGATCTCCATATTGAAATATGCTTGGAGACCAAATTTTACAGTTTTTGAAATTTTTTTTACTATTTATTAAGCTACTTTGAAAATCATTAATCCGATGATTCATAAATTTTTACTGTTTTTTTACTGTTCACGTAAAGTGGATTAGCGATATTCAAAGTGTCTTAATAAATAGTAAAAAAATTCCAAAAAATGTAAAATTTGGTCTTCAAGCACATTTCAATATGGAGAATATGTTGGAAAGTTCGAACCGGCTATTTGAATTTTGGAAATGAAGATATAGTGTGGAGTACAAATGTATTTTACTCCATGAAGCACCCTATAGTCAACCTCTATATATATATATATATATAGAGAGAGAGAGAGAGAGAGAGAGAGAGAGTGTGTGTGTGTGTCCAGCTAATGTCATAACGTTAGAATTTAAGCTCAAGTTATAACGAGTTAGTTTTTGCGATTTCAAAGTTTGAAAAGTTAATCTTAACTGCTCAATATGATCTCCATATTAAAATGTACTTGGAGACCAAATTTTATATTTTTTGGAAACTTTTTACTATTTTTTTAGATAGGTACAACATCACTATTTTCAGATAACTCCGGACCATCCAAAATAGTGATTTTGAACCTATATAAATAAATAGTGAAAAATTTCCAAAAAATATGAAATTTGGTCTTCAAGTACATTTTAATATGGAGATTAATATGTTGAAGGGTTCAGATCGATTTTTCGGACTTTAAAATCATAAAAACTGACTCGTTATAACCTAAGCTAAAATTATAACGTCATGACATTTGCCGGACTCTCTCTCTATATATAAATATTTAAATCTACTCCTAAAATGTATGTACGTACAGAACCACATAACACACACCGACTCTTCTTTCAAAAAGTATCAACATCGATCACGTCAAGTTATCCGGTTATATATATATTTAGCCAAAGAATAGGGGAAAACAAACAAACACACACACACAGAGAGTATGATAATGCACATAAAATGATCCGCACCAAATTGTATAAAACAAAATGATCATCGGATCGAACCAGCTAGTATGATCTCTCGAGTTATATAACATATACATATTATAGTGTCACAAGTGAACAAAGAAAACCATTAATGTTTGTTGTATCTCTATCTATAACATTATGTATATCAAATTCTTCTCTATATGTCATTTTATTTACATGACAGTACGTCTACTGATCGATTCAGTACCTCAATTATTAAGAAGCAACCCATAAGAACAACTAGGGGATGAAATGGTAAGCTCTAGGTTTATGCTCTGCTGCATTTCACATTTGCTGATCTGCTGCTTCTCATTTCCATTTCTTTTGTGATTCAAATAGTGCAAAAGTTCTTCGGTGGCCTCGAAATCAATGTCGTTTTCGGTTCTTTGATCGGGAGTTTGCCTCTGCATGACGGATGATGAAGATAGACTGACACTGCAGTTCATATTTCTTTCTTGCAGTATCGGTTGAGAATGTCTCGCCTCAAATAACTGTAGATATATATGACACAACAGTGTACAATTAGTATATGTTACTGAATATATATCATGCAGAATGTACATATATATATGACATAATATATGTTAAGCCAGAAGCTAGTGACTTCTCTTTTTTGGTGTTCTTTATGTCAGGTATTTAATTTTTTGGGATTAGTAATGAAAATGAGGACTCCATCCTTATTGTTTTCTCAAAAAAAATTAAAAAATATTTGAGATGAGAACAAGTTGTACAGATACATATACATGTTATATGTATATATATATATATATATCAAATTTTGTTGGCTTACAGTATTTTCCAACGTGATATCCAAGTATTCAATGTTCTTATAGAAATGGAGGTTTTCATGCATGCATGCATTTTAATTTATGGTAGTGCATGCTGCATCCATGTGGTGTTTTATTTTATTTTATGTTTTATATTTCAGGCCAGGAACAAATTAAATAAGAGGTTTAATTAATTATAACGGAATGAATATTCAAGATTTTAGCATACATGAATTCAACAAATTAATAGTTTTTTTATCAAGAAATTTCTACAGGGAGGTTTAATTAATTTGTCAATGGATTTGAGAATCATAGACAAACCTCATGATCTTTTGTCTTCATACAATCATCTTGAGCTGGGTTGGAGCTTCTGTTCAACAAAATAGGATTGTAAAATTAATATATATATATCAATTCAGAAATTAAACCCAAAATAAAAAATCTATAGTTTTGGCTAGCTAATAAATTCAAGTGTTAGTGAAAATGTATATATGTATAGTTAAATACCCACATTTCAGATAATTGGAGGCAGTTTTGTGAAACTGACGACTCTTTGCATTGTACTTGCTTGATCAGTTCATAGGTTTCCTTTCTAGATATCATGTGTTTCTGGACACTAGGATATTGGTCGCTTATGCTCCTATACATCTGCAATTACATCAAAATTATATTAATTAATTACTGTCAGAATTAAATCACATTAATTCATATACTATATGTACTATATATATGTCTTACTTAATTGTTAATTTCTTATGTTGCTTCTCTAAACTTATTTTAAAAATTGGATAACAATTTTAGAAATAGTGTGTATATATATACATATATAGAGTTTGACATTTCTGTTCCATTCATTCTTTATTATTCTTGAATATATATGTCTTTAATGTTTTGACTATATACTGGAGCCATTGATATAAAATATAGTGCAGCTAGTTAGTTGGCTAGATTAGTAATAATTAAGAAAGAAAGCACAATTAATTCAGTAATTTACACAATCAATCCAAAAAATATGTATATATATTTAACAGCAGTTAATATTTGACTGCATGTCCATGTATTTTATGCAATTAATCCATTAAAATCGATTTTGATATACTAATTAGAGATTTCATCTTTGATTTAAGAAAGTAAACGAATTAATTGTCTTGGGTGATAAGAAAAAACCGAAGAAAAACCGAAGAAAAAACAGAAGAAAAACCGTTAATACGCCATGAAAAAAAAAATATTAGGTACCTTTAATATAAGAAAAAGAAAACGAGAAAATTGAAAGTAATTGAACTACAGACACACACACACACACACACACGTACCTGGAGATGGCTTTTCACATGAGAAATATTAACTCCATTCACCCCCATCAATTGTAAAATCCTCTTTGGTGTTGCTTCTACAAATGGAAATTACGCTAATTAATCATAATGATAACTATGACAGACATAATTAAATTGCATATATAACTTAAGAATCTTTTCAAAAAACAAAAAAAAAATTCTTTCAAATAAACTATATATATCTTTATTTAATTTCAATTCTAATATCTCCTGGGTCTAGTATACGCAAGAATCTTACATATATCCATGAATTAATTCCATTGAATTGAAAGTATATGAAAAAAATTAAAAGAGAAATAAATCAAAAGAGGTACAAACTGTGAGGGCCTCCAAGACAATCTATAGCATCAACAAAACGCCGATGAAGATCCTCCGTCCATCTCATACGCGGTATCTCTGATCGGTTGTATTGCCGTACTCCTCTTCTGTGATCTATTCCTTTCATCATCACCATATATCTTCTCTCTCTCTTTGAAAAACTTAGCAGTGGCAACCAATATTCTCTCTCTCTCCCTCTCTATCTTTATTGACAATAATTAGAAACACCTTTGGGAAGGAAGAGAATGAAGTTTGGCAAGAATTTACGTATCCAAATTCCAAATCCTCCTAAATTTGGTAAGGAGTCTCTCTATATAATAAGGTTAGCTAGGGGTATGAATATTCACTTTTCTGACTAAGTCCAGTCAAACATACTAATCTTATCTTGCTTCCAAAAGTCTCAGCATGAAAATTATGTAATTGCGGCTTCAACCTAACTTTCACAAACCAATTAAGGTACGTACGTACAATTTAATTATTTATTATTACAATGGTCAATTTTACAAACTTACACAATGAAATTACAATATTTTCTTCATGGCCACACAACGGCCAAAAGGGGTAACATAACAGGACCATGTTATTCATATTCCAACCATTAATTCAAAGTTTTTCACGCACGAATCTTAAGAAAATTCTTTTTTTTTTCATGTGCGAATCTCAACAAAGGTCAACAGCTGAGATCGGAATAACAACAGATTTATTTCCCGGCCAAAATACCCTTCAGTATATATATAATTAATTAAGCTAGTCAATTAGAGGGATAATTAATTAGCCGGATAAAAATAAGACTAAAATGAATGATGCATCCATGATTAATTGTGCAGATTTCCAACAAATGAAATAAAATGCTCCATCACTAACATGTACAGTATCATTGATGTAGCATCTTTCAACAACAAAGCAACAGACAAGTTTATCTTTAAAATAAATAATTTGTGGGGAATTAACTTTTAATTTGTTGATAGATATATATATGGACTCATGGGCATGGAGCTAATTAATTAGCAGTATATGAAATGGAATATTTGTTGCTTTCATTTCATCTTATATATATATACCGTGGTGCCTACATATCCCACTGTAACATGCATGGTGGATGTACAGGCCCCAAAAATAATGGTCAATTAAGTTTGATATTAAAACATTGTGTTAAAGCCTTAAAAAGGAAGGCCCTAGCTAGAACGGTCATCTTTTAATTGAGAGTACTAATTAATTTAGGGTAAAAATTATGAGATAGGAGTAGGTCTAATGGGCATCCAACCTACTTTTAGGTCCAATTAGCTCAAACACCATACGATTAGCATTAAGATCTGTGCACACGGAAATTGAAACAAATATGTATGGATTTTAATGTAGTTTGCATGGATCTTGATGCAGATCGGATGGTCATTACATCTATCGAACTAAAGTAGGTCCGATGGGCATCGGACCTACTATGAATTCAAAAATTATAATGTATATTATTGCATTAATGATCAATTAATTAATCGATGATAAAATTAATAATGCTAGGTCATATACTGCACTGCCCCGACAAAATGAATAAATTAAAATAATGTGAAGTTATTATTAAATTAAATTAAATTAAAGATTGAAGTGATAAAATTTGGGTTTTACCAAAAATTTCTAACATACATAATGAATTTAACAATTAAAAACCTATCCAATAACCAACTCATGCTTACGTGCCATAAATTTAGTGCTAGATTCCTGCTAATTTATAGCTGGAAATACAAAAAAAAGAACAAAATAAAGGTCAAGATCATCCATAGTTTTTTACTTATTGGAAAATGAGTGACTTCCGTACGTAACAAATTAAGAGGATGAAATAACTTGACACTTAATGTTTGGTCAATTTTAACGCTACATCTTCAAAAACGAAAAATTCAATATTTAGACAATTTTAACTCTCTCTCTTAATATATATATGCCTCTTCTATATATGTGCCACATATAATTCATTTCATATATATATCATATATCGTCAGAATGCGTGTTGTCTAGTTGTAAGCTTGACAACTTAATTCAATAGTCAATAATTAATGCAAGTTATATAGAGAAGGGGTCAAGTTATATAGAGGAGAAATCAAGTTACAACAAAAGTTACAACAACGTTTTTTTTTTATTTTTAAAGTTCAAATCGTCAATCCAAACCGTTCAACATGATTATCTAAATAAAATGTGTTTCCAGATCAAATTTTATATTTTTTTGAATTTTTTTACTATTTATTAAGATGTGTACAAAATTCAATAGTATGAATTTGACTAGTTTTTGTAAAATACTTAACAAATAGTAAAAAAATTCAAAATAATGTTGATATGAAAGCACATTTTATTTAGATAATCATGTTGAACGGTTTAGATCGACGATTTGGACTTTAAAAATGAAAAAAGCGTTGTTGTAATTTTTTTATAACTCAAATTTGTTATAACTTTATCCCTCCGCATATATATATATATATTAGCAAAGCTAGGGTGTGATGTTCTCACCAACAAGGTATGGTGAGTACAACTTCAAAAGTATATCGGATCGGCTTTAAACGATGAATCCAAACCGTTGAAATCCATGTACTTCACGAGTGATGTATGTACATATAAAAATTTTAAGTTTCAAATTCATTTGCTAGAAGGTCAAGCGGTCAAAGAAATGACTCTATTATAAGTTATTTTATATATTTATTTTTTCATAATTTCTTTGACCACTTGACATTGTAGCAAATAAATTCGAAACTTTCAAAAAAATTCATGTACATGCATCACTCATGAAGTACATGAATTTTAACGGTTTGAATTTATCGGTTAAAGTCGACCCTATATACTTTCGAAATTGTGCTCACCAAATCCTCTTGGTGAGCACATCACACCCTAACTTTGCTATATGTGTGTGTGTGTGTGTGTGTGAGGTTGGTTAATATCAAAATATTGGTTCCGAAGTTGTTGTGCAACCAATTGGTTTTCCGATTTTCAAAGTTCAAATAGTCGATCCAAATAGTTAAATGTTATCTTTAGATTAAAATGTGCTTGGAGACCAAATTTTATATTTTTTAGAATTTGTTTACTATTTTTTAAGTCAGTTTTAAAATCGCTGATTTTAATAAACAGTAAAAAGTTTCTAGATCGTTGAAAACAATGATTTTAAAACTGACTTAATAAATAGTAAAAAAAATTCAAAAAAAATATAAAATTTGGTCGCCAAGTACATTTTATTATAGATTTAATGTTGAACGGTTTGAATCGATTATTTGAACTTTGAAAATGTAAAAACCAAATTATTTGATAAGCGCTACATGCAGTTTAATTTTTAATTCTCAGGTAGATTTATACCAAATTCTGATATCATTAGCTTCTATATTTCTTTGTTCACAGATCCCCAAATTGCATATTGATACCAAAAACAGAAAAATTACAATTTGTTACACATTGATCGCTAGCTAATTAAAATTGCTTGCATGCGTTGCACGTATGAAATGTTTCTAGGCTGTTTAATTAGTCTTAATGAAGTAGCTATATAGATAGATAGATGGTGCGTATCCTCTGAGATATCTCAATTTTTGCGTGACCGACGTGTCCGGTGCCTATTGGGGGAACCGTAGGAGGCCAGTATTATTTGTTCTTTGAGATTCGTGCAGAATGTATTTGAACGATTGAGATATTCCAAAAAGTCACGCAAAGTTTGAGATATCTCAGAGAATACGAATTCATAGATAGATAGATATAGGTACGGCTATAGAAACAAATCATAAATCCCATGATAAGTCAAAACGAATTATCTTCAAAACTGATAGCATAGCATATATAGCGTCCGTAGGTATAGCTTTTTACATTCTTTTATCCCGTATATAGTACGCTATGTCGCTGTTATCACCATACAATTTGCGTGCTCTACTGAGGCTTCTTGTGCATTTTGTGGCTGCCAAAAGAGCTCTGCGTTGTTATCGTAGGATGTTTAAAGTCCTCGGTTGGTCATAGAATATATCCCCATGCTAGCTAGCTAGCTAAAGATGGATACACTTCATATATATAGAGAGAGAGAGAGATGGATTATGTTGAGTTGTGAAATAAGATTCTTGTTTTACTTTACGCTTATATTTTCGTTTTCAAAGTCTAAACAGCCGATCTAAACTGCTCAGCATGATCTCTATATTAAAATGTGCTTCGAGATCAAATTTTATATTTTTTGGATATTTTTTACTATTTTTAGATGGGTAAAAAATCGTTGTTTTTGGATGGATTATATATGGACCATCAAAAAACAATGATTTAAAACATTCTAAATAAATAGTAATAAATTTTCAAAAAAATGTAAAATTTGGTCTTCAAGCACAATTTATTATAGAGATCAACTTGAGCGGTTCGGATCGACATTTTAAACCTTTAAAAGTAAAAAAATATGAAGATGAAGTAAAATAAGATACTTACTCGCAACTCATCATAGCCCGACTCTCTCTCTCTCTCTATATATATATATTATAGATATCTAAAGCATGTCTACACACAGATAGGTATGAAAATTGGTACTTGGTTTTAGATTAAAGATGGATTATTAGTTCAATAGTCAGCTAATGATCATACAAAAAAAGAACGCCAATCAAGCTCACATACAAATATATTGCGGTGCTATGCATATATAGTGTCATCTTGTGCTATGCGTATACAGTACACATATAACACACTATGATAAGAGTAAAATTGGAAAAGAGAAAATGAAATGAAAAATTCAACTTTATCATCAAAGGATAATTTTGTCATTTTGGTTTTCAACGGAAAAACATATTGCTAATTCATATGACATTAAAAATATATTTAACAAAATCAGGCATATGCTAAATTAAAAAAAAAAATAGAATAGATAGTTATTAAAAATTAGAAATTAGAGGCATAGACAAATGAAAACATTTGAACTTGAGTGAGTCTATGGTAATATGAATATCATGATTTAGTCTGTAATACGGATCAATTATTTCATTTTCAAAATTCTAATAGTCGATCCAAACTGTTCAAAATAATTTTCATATGAATATGTAATTGCAGACTAAATTTTATATTTTTTTAGAATTTTTTTACTAATTTTAAGATAGGTAGTCCAGAATTTTCAGATCAAGTGATTTTCTACTTATCTTAAATAATATAAAAAAAATTCTAAAATATATAAAATTCGGTCTGTAAATACATATTCATATGAATGTCATGTTAAATAGGTCAAATTGACTATTAAAATTTTGAAAACAAAAATATTAACTCATATTACAAATCAACTTGTAATATGCATAGTATCATAGACTCACTCTTAATTTAGACTTTTCTTCCGAAAGAAATGTCTTCACGAATGTATGTATTTATAGGTCACCTAACCTCACTTTCTGTGAGGTAAAAAAATTATTGTATCTGTATTTAATTTATTAATTCAAACAGTACAGGTAGATGCAGTACATCCAGTTATTAAAAATATAAAAAATAAAAAATGTTTAGTAGCAAACTTTAGTTACCAACTTAAAGAATCGCTCATTTTTTTACTTTAGTCCTTAATATATACTTAAAAA
This sequence comes from Carex arenaria, assembly GCA_964058825.1. NCBI lineage: Eukaryota > Viridiplantae > Streptophyta > Magnoliopsida > Poales > Cyperaceae > Carex > Carex arenaria. The sequence continues at coordinate 252,479 of CAXKVW010000300.1, read as the reverse complement.
TATCATTTAGTCCTTAAAATTTTCAATTTATACCAAAATGACATGTGAAATATATATTGAGGGCCAAAAATGGGAGACCATTATTAATTTAATGACTCCGTGTATTTTTATGATTTTTCAAAGATGCGAAAATCTATCAATAGATAATATTCTACATTTTGTTTTAAATAATTAGCCTTTAGCAATATGAAGAGAATTCATGCAATATTAAAGCATATAACTTATTATAAAAAAGAAAACTCATATACTTAAGAGAACCAGCTGGTCTAGTGGCAAAGGTAATACTTTCCGTATGAAAAACCGCAAGTTCGAAATAAAAAAAAAATTGTGAATATTAAATAATCGGATGACTTGACATCCAACGGTCCAACCTTTACTCAAAAAGACTCATATACTTCATAAAATATTCAACACTATTAATTGAACTAGTTGCATATGCATATAATTTTTGATAATATTATATTTAATTAAAAATGTATGAAATTTCTTTAAGCTAAGTCCAGCTTTTAAATTTGGCTGGATTTTATAAATCATGACTTTCAAGTTTGCGAACGAGGTTCTTTGACAATTAAATGCATGTTCTATCAACCCTTGCTTTTTCAAGTATATGAGAACATTCTCTAGGCTAAAAATTTTCAAGTCAAGAATGCATTTTAAGTCTTTTCAAATTAATATTGAGGACCAGTATATGTGTCATATTAATTAGACATAGATATGAAATTGTCAAAAAAATGGAAAAAATCAAGTATGCCGTATCAAACCCACTAAGAGACGTCGACATATGATATACTTTCATAAATAATTTTTTTTCCTAAATTGAAACAGTGAGGAGGTGAGAATATTTCATATATTTTCAACAAATCATACTAATATATTACTAAAAAAAAATAGATATTCCATGAGCCATAACGTCTGCAATTAATATTTATTTTGTGAAAGGACAAGATATATATATATTTAAATTTTGCTTTCCTCAACCAAAATACTGACATGACAAATAATAGGGATAATTTCATGTATACCATTCAATGACTATGAAATTTTGTATTTACCATCTCAAATTCTATAATTACATATTTACCATCCTAAATTCTAATGATTCACATATTAAAAACTAATCTCATTTGTGATCATGTACACACTCTCTCTTTATCTAGACAAACTCTCAGTACCATTTTTCTCTTCATTATATATCTGCATATGTACTCAGAGTTCTCATCTAGGGCTCTCTTCCTCCTCCGACATGATCTTCCTTCTAGGTTTTAATGTTTCTTCCTCTTCGTATCCCATAGCCGACAGTGATTGGATTGATGTTGGAGAACTAGAATGCACAAACGTTAAAGAGGGCATGAGAGACTATGAGATATTTCTGTGCACAAGGGGAAGAATCGCGTCAAAAGAATGTGAGAGCACTTCTGTGCATAAGGATAGGGACTAATCACTACAGCAGATCGGCCTATCTGTGACCGGCCAAATCGGTCGCAGATGGCAGAGGCGCCGGTCGCAGATGACTAAATCGGTCGCAGAAGACAAAAATCGGTCGCAGATGCATCGGTCGCAGTTGCTCCGTCGCTGATGACTCCCATGATGACGTCACCGGTCGCAGAAGAAAAAATCAAAATTGAAAAAAAAAAAAAAATCAAAACTGAAAACTGAAAAAAAAACTGAAAAAAACTGAAAACTGAAAACAGAAAAAAAACGAACAAAAAAAGAAAAAATCAGAAAAATAAAACATATAAAAAAAAGAAACAAAATGCAAAAAAAGAAAAGAAAAAACAGAAAAAAATCAGAAAACTGAAAACAGAAAAAACAAAAAAAACAAAAAAAGAGAAAAAGAGAAAAATCAGAAAAATAAAACATAAAAAACGCTAAAAACAGAAAAGAAAAGAACGGAAAACTAAAACAGAAAACAGATCAAAAACGGAAAAAAAGCAAAAAAAAAAACATATCAAAAACAGAAAAACAAAACAAAAAACAGATCAAAAAAAGAAAACTAAAACAGAGAAAAAAGCAAAAAAAAAAACCAGAGGCGAGATCGGAGGTCAGAGGCGAGATCGGAAGTCGGAGGCAAGATCGGAGGTCGGAGGCGTCGTCAGTGGAGGCGTCGTCGCGTTTAGGGTTCGTCAGGGGATTTTTGAGCGGAGGTGCGCAGGAGACAGAAAGAAAAAAGGGGGGTTTGCGCGGATTTTTTAGTACTGGCCCTTCTGTGACCGGCCAAAATCGGTCACAGAAAGGTTGTGGCGCCGGTCACAGATGGTTCTGTCACGAATGTTTTTTTTTTTTTTTAATTTTTAAATAGTCATCTGCGACCGATGGATGCGCCGGTCACAGAAGACTAAAATTGCTGTAGTGACTCTTCTGTGACCGGGAGAAATCGGTCACAGATGGATTGTGGCGCCGGTCACAGATGACTCTGTCGCCAATACTTGGTTTTTTTTTTTTTTTTAAATGTCATCTGCGACCGAGGGAGGCGCCGGTCACAGATGCCGGTCACAGATGATCTGTTTTACTGTAGTGAATTAAGCGACTAATTATACTTTATATAATTAAACATAATTATTCTTAGTTTTTTTATTAATTGAATAAATTGTGCGTTATTAACTAGAATTTAGGATGTTAATATGTGATTTCATAATTTTTGAGTGGTATATATGAAATTCTCGGAGAACAATAATATGGAGGTCAAAAAAGCAAATGTTAAAACCCGGAGCTGCAAATAGTACTCCTGGTTACCACAATTCTACGGAAATAAATCTGCTGTGATTCTTTGGAATCGTAGGGTCCCTGCTTTTTCATATCTAACTATTCATTTTTTAAATGCACGAATCTCAAAACAAATGAATGGTTGGATATGGAAAAGCAGAAACACTGTGATTCTTTGTCGCAGCAGATTTAATTCCCAATGCTACAGCCATTAAAGAATGGAAGGCGGATGAGAAATGAAGAAGTGTAGGCATCTCTCCATTCGTCAGAACTCTCCTTTTCAAGATCGAAGGGTGCAAAATCACTGTCATGTACAGTATCACTTAATTAATTAATTGTACAGTATCATCATGGGCTCTGTCATGGACAGCATCTAATTGTAATCACTTTAATTTATTTTCCTATACATGTCTCGTACGTCACTAAAATTAGATATATATAGCTCTACCTTAATATCAAGTAAAACTTTAAGGGATATTTGGGCTATATATGCAAGGTTTTACATAGGAAGCATGACATGACTAGAAAATAAAACCAGCTCGAATAATTATTAAATTTACACAGTATTAATTTCTTTTTCTTTAATATGAGACGAATGATTAAAGTTTGCAAATTATTTTTTAGTATGTACAAGTATTGAAGCTTGAACTTTGCCATATATATATATTAGACACGGAGGATTATATATTAACAGCTGGACTAATTAGTGTTGTTGGTAATTAATTAATATATACAGTGTTAATATATATAGCTTTTCTTTTGAGAACACAACACAGCTCAATAATGGTTTCACAGTGGATAGTGTAACATGGACTGGAATATAGAAGAGTTTAGATGAAATTCGATGATTTAATGCGGACTAGATTAAAGACGAAATAAAAAAAAAAAAATGTAGTATAATATATACATGTCAATTTAATGAATGTGGGCTTAGTGCAATGGTACAAGTCTCCATCTCTCTTTGAAAAGAGAGATGCATGTTCAATTCTCAAAAAATAATATCTAAAAGATGACATGCATAGTTTGCGAATCCTTTAATCAAACAAAAAGAGAAAGAGACTGAATTTGATATATATATATATATATAGGTTGTCTAATATACAATCGATTGTTTCTGAGCTCCCGTGCAACTAAGTCGTTTTCTGATTTTCAAAGTCCAAACGGTCGATCTAAACCGTTAGATGTGATCTCTATATTAAAATGTATTTGGAGATCAAATTTTATATTGTTTGGAATTTTTTTACTATTTATTAAGCCACTTTGAAAATCGCTGATCCAACGGTGGCTTCTATTGTTACTGTTTGGTTAAGCCACCGTTGGATCACGATTTTCAAAGTGGCTTAATAAATAGTAAAAAAATTCCAAAAAATAAAGCATGATATATATATATAGAGAGAGAGAGAGAGAGAGAGTGACTAATATGATTTCAGTAGCATATGGGCCGAAGTACTTACGGTCCAAATTTGAAATTTCAAAATCTAAAAAGTCGATCTGAACCGTTAGATGTGTTCTTTATATTGAAAAGTGCTTGGAGACCAAATTTTACATTTTTTGAAATTTTTTTGCTATTCATTAAGCCACTTTGAAAATCGCTAATCCAACGGTGGCTTAACCCAACAGTGCCACTGTTGGATCAGCGATTTTCAAAGTGGCTTAATAAATAGCAAAAAAAATCAAAAAATGTAAAATTTGGTCTCCAAGCACTTTTCAATATGGAGAACACATCTAACGGTTCAGATCGACTTTTTGGATTTTGAAATTTCAAATTTGGACCGTAAGCACTTCGGCCCATATGCTACTGAAATCATATTAGTCACTCTCTCTCTCTCTCTATATATATATATATATTCAGTATGATATAGTTAAAATAAAGCATTTTTAATTGTTTTAATCAATCAAAAACTTCATAAACAAAGGAGACAAACAATAATAATTTATAATAAAAAAATAACAAAAATTATACATGAAATTTACAATTGTTTTAACCATAGAGAATCTAAGTCCCTTCCCTCTCACTAATTTCAAGCCAAGTTTATGTGGAACAGGCATGAGTTATGAGCTAAGCAGCCATACATAAAACATTGTTTGTGCTTTATCTTTTTTCAAGGATATTTCTGAACTTTTGGAGGGTATTATAAATGGAACCAAGAAAGGGATACCTAACTCTAGCTAGCCTCTAGCCCTCTAGGTGTTATATTATCCTGTCCGTCTCTTTTGGAACGCGTATTCTCTGCATTAACTCAAAAGGGAATCTTTTGAGTTAATGAATCTCAACCGTTCTATTTTAAACGGAGCCAATCCGGCTACTGCCTATAATATAGGGGTCTTTCAATATTAGTACAGATCTAGTCCACACGAATCTCAAAACATATCGGACGGTTCATATTCATTAACTCAAAAGATTCCCTTTTGAGTTAATGCAGAGGATACGAATTCGTCTCTTTTGTGCTCTCTCTCACTCAAGTAAGCCTATAGCTTCCAATTTCAAAGGTTTAACTGCTAAAGAAAGAAAAATGTGACCAAGTAAAGGATGTGTTAGTCAAGATATTAGACTTTAAATATCCCTATCTACCAAATCACCGCCACATCCTCTCCGCCCTCAAAAATAGAAAACATAAATTATTAATAGGAAGAAAATTCAAGTTAGAAACTCATGTGAAAATGCTAGATTAGATAAGCTAATAAGGATGCTCTCATTCTAACTTTTGCACCATCATTTTCATGTCAGCAAAAGACGGTTACCCAACATTTTTTTTTTGTTTTTTCAAACGTGCTCTATTAATTACATTCCTCTCAAGCCTAAGAAAAACTGATTCTCCTTCTTGCCCTAATATAATTTCGGCCAGCGGGTTATTTTGACCCCGGCTCGCTAGCTCCATAGAGACGTCCGACTCAGTTCGGATTAGAATCTTACACGAACGTCTGTCTGGTTATTTCAAAAGGCTTTAATGATTTGAAAACGATATGATCTGACTCAAAAACAATTCAGTATTGGATGACTAGAATGATGGTCGGCCAAAATGATGCAAACTTTATATAGATCTGACCTGAAATTGTCTGGCTTGAAACCCAACCTGAGATAAACCAAAATCTGACAATGATTTGAAGTTAAACACTTAAATTAACCCGAACTCAAATCGATCAACATGAACCTAACTCAGCGTCTCGTTCTACTTGATTATCGATCATCCCTGTAATAGCAAAACCTAACATGCATGAAATACATGATGATCCAAACTCAAACCTCATCTGATCTGAAATACATAATGATACAAACTCAAACCTCAAAAGCTGGATCGACGATCCGGTACCTAGTACATGCAAACCGAGCTCCAATGATGACAATCTATAATCATCTAATTTAAATTCGACCACAATCCATCAGATTGGCACCTGTACCTGTAACTTATCACTATTACTTATACAGCAGAGGTTATGAAAATCTTCCGTAATATTGCTCTTTATTATATATATATATCATCCCCTCCACTAGATCTCTTCTCAATTTTAGAACAAAAAAACTACTTAGACAATACAATTGCACAAATTTTTAAATTTATGTGAAGGGAAATTTGTTTAATGCTTTAAGAATATTAATATATATGCATGCATGTGTTCAGCAATAATATATACTTGTATCAAGATATATGTAATTGCAGCCGGTATTATTTTAAACATATATATAAATCATAAGTTTACGTACGGAATTGAACTTAATGGAGAAAGATTCAAATAGAATTAATTACATCATCAAGCTGATCAGCCTTTGGAAAAAGAAACCTTCAGTTTGATATATGACATATCTATATAATTAGTTTATCCTGTATTCCTAACTAGCTTGTACATTTTTGGCCAATTATATGTGTATTTGTTTATTTAATTTAATGTAATAGTTTACTATCAAAGGCGGATTTAGTTGAGATGAATGGGGCCAACTGACCCCATTTATATTTCAAATAATTTTGTTTTAATTTAACATGCTACTTTATAAATTTTTAGAAAAATATCATAGTTTCAACTATGACTGACTCCCATATATATAATTTACTAATTGTATTCACTATTGATTCTCATGTTATATTTTCTTCTCCAATTTAAAAGCTTGTTAATATTGACCCCTCTAATAATAAATTTCTGGCTCTGCCCCTGTTTATGATGGAGGTTGGCAATATCTTTTCATGGAGTCATTACTTGTAAGCTCGTTCATGTGGAGTTTTATTAATTCTTCTTTTTAGGGTGTGATGGGGATAAAAGTTTAATTTTTCATCTAACTTTTATTATACTGATACAAGATTTCAAACCTTAACACAAAGAATAATATTAATTTGGAACACTATATATAGAGAGAGAGTTGGGCTACGGTGCTTCATGGAGTAAAACAAGTTTTTACTCCATGACACTATATTTTCATTTGGAAAATCCCAACAACCGATCTGAACCGCTCAACATGATCTCCATATTAAAATGTGCTTGGAGACCAAATTTTACATTTTTTTGAATTTTTTTGCTATTTATTAAGTCACTTTGAAAATCGCTGATCCAATGGTGGCTTAACCAAACAGTAAAAACAGAAGCCACTGTTGGATTAGCAATTTTCAAAGTATCTTAATAAATAGCAAAAAAAATTCAAAAAAATGTAAAATTTAGCTCCAAGCACATTTTAATATAAAGATCAAATCTAACAGTTTGAATCGATTTTTTGGACTTTAAAAATTAAAAAACAACTTAGTTGTACGGGAACTCAAGAACAATCGATTGTATATTGATTGTATATTAGCCAAGATCACTTTTAATTGCATAAGTATTACCTGGTGTTACTACTTTTTATCGTTTTGCAACACATAATTTGTGCAACATTACCGCTGGGTAGCATGAAAGTTTGCAGGATGTGCAAATTATATTTTACAAACAAAAAAAAAATTATATTATAGATCATATATCATTATGTTTTTATAACAAGAATGAGAATTTCAATAGATGGAAGAAAGATGCTATATTGCTAAAAAAATATTCTAGATTTTGACGTACGTCTAACTTAAATTATTTTTTTTAGTGACAAAATATAAGAAGGTTTTTAATTATTTATTAGCCCCTCTGTTTCAATACTATTCAACTATTGGACTATTGGACTACTGGACTATAAATATTCCAAATGAATTCAGAGTAGGTCCGATGCCTATCGGCCCTACTTTGGTTCGATGGTGTAACTACCATCCGATCTGCATTAAGATTTGTGTGAACTACATTAAAATCCGTGCAAATCTATTTCAATTTCCATGCACACAAATCTTAATACTGATTGTACGGTGATAGAGCTGATTGGACCTAAAAGTAGGTCTGACGTCCATCGGACCTATATACTATCTCATTCCACATTAATTGATACAACATATATAATTAGGAGTAAATCTAGGGTGTGACGTGCTCACCAAGAGGGTTTGGTGAGCACAACTCCAAAAATACATCGGATCGGTTTCAAATGACGGATCCAAACCGTTAAAATCCATGCACTTCGTGAGTGATGCATGTAAATGCAAAATTTTGGAAGTTTCGAATTCATTTGCTACGAGGTCAAGCGGTCAAAGTAATGATGAAAAATGAATATATAAAACAACTAATAGAATAACTTATTAAAAGATTCATTACTTTGACCGCTTGATCTCGTAGCAAATGATTTCGAAACTTTCAAAATTTTGCATGTACATGCATCACTCACGAAGTACATGGATTTCAACGGTTTGGATTCGTCATTTGAAGCCGATCCAATATATTTTTGGAGTTGTGCTCACCAAACTCTCTTGGTGAGCACGTCATGCCCTAGATTTACTCTAATTATAGAGTAAATCTAGGGCATGACGTGCTCACCAAGAGAGTTTGGTGAGCACAACTCCAAAAATATATTGGATCGGCTTCAAATGACGAATCCAAACCGTTGAAATCCATGTACTTCGTGAGTGATGCATGTACATGCAAAATTCGAATTCATTTGCTACGAGATCAAGCGGTCAAAGAAATGATGAAAAATGAATATATAAAACAACTTATAAAATAACTTATTAAAAGATTCATTACGTACTTTGACCGCTTGATCTTGTAGTAAATGAATTCGAAACTTCTAAAATTTTGCATGTACATGCATCACTCACGAAGTACATGGATTTCAACGGTATGGATTTGTCATTTGAAGTCGATCCGATGTATTTTTGGAGTTGTGCTCACCAAACTCTCTTAGTGAGCACGTCACACCCTAGATTTACTCATATAATTAATATACAATAAGAAAGGAAGGTTCCATTTTAATTTGGATTGTGTACTCCGGTTCCTCATATGTAATTGAAGCTCTAATTCGGCAATAAAACACAAACTGAACTTAAAATTAAAAAAAAAAGGTACAGATTGAGACTGCATTTATCAGGGTGGTCCCAAACTGAAACTGGTACACAGAGACTCATGTCTTGTATTTATGAGAACATATATTATCGAATGCATGCCTCACAGTCTCACACACTACGAGAATATATTTTGAAGGTGAGCATAAAAAAATGACTAATGCGATGGGTAAGTTTTTCAACTGATATGCCAACCAAGAGGAGGCCAAGTTTGTCAAGGCTATTGTCAATCTGTTATACTCTTTCTTCCCCGTTTGATGAATCGAGTTCTATTTGAAAGCAGTAGATTCTTACTACAAGAAAAGTATCTGCGAGGATAAAAAGTGATTATCCGCGATGGCACACCGACCGACAAAAAAGTAGTTTTACTAAGTGTGTCGGCATTTTTTTTTTTGAGTAAAGTCGGAGATCAAGCCATCTAACTATTAATATCTTTGTTATTACAATAAATGATTTCCTTCATCTGTGTTTCGAACCCATTAGTTTCCACATATATAGAGACCATGTGCCTTTGCTACTAGACCAAATACTAGTTCTTACATGTGCCGGTATTACTGATAGGAGTATCCACAACGGTATCATTAATAACAGTTGTGGAGAAAGATCTGTTGCTCAAGAAGCTTTATCATTTGAGAATCGAGATGCCGAGAAAGAAGGGGTGATGAACAAAAGAAATTGAATATTAAAAAAAGTCTAGGGACTCAATTTAATTTAATAGAGATTAAAAACAGACATTTTTTTTCAATCTTAATTATGTGTATATATACTCTTGTTATTCCTCCTCATGTATATACTCCAACTAATTTCATATATTAATTCATAAGGTTGTTAATGGAAGCCTACAGTTTTGTGTGCAACTGGAGATGATTTGAATTCAATTCTTTCCTTGTGTTGTCCTAATTAAACAATTGCTCTCGAATTTTTCTTTGTTTTAGAAAAGTACGTACGGAGGGATTGAATGAGTGCATTATAATCTAAATTATATTCTTATGAAAACAGCCTCATAATAATTAAGGAATTAAGGCACGTGCATGATGGAGAAATTAATTTTAGATTCTGGCAGATGGCCCCACGAATTGGAATGCACCTCATGCCAAATTAATTAAAGGGAAAATTATCCAATATTAATAGATGAATCGGCATTTTGGTCAAGGTAATTAACGCAAATTTCAAAATTAGTGTGTCGTTTGCATTTGGAACATTTGTATTAAGAAAAGTCAGCGTAGAAAAAAGTTCCTATAGTTTGACAAATTAACTAAATTAAATTATAATGACCTAAGCAAATAAAGATAATTGTGTGTGTGTGTGTGTGTGTTTGAATGGAATGTGCCTGAGTGAGGTTAATTAGCACGCTACTGCTTGAAACAATGGCTAACTCAAATTGTTTTTGTTAGAATAGCAAAATAGTCGAGGTTAACGACTATTCTGAAACAGTGGCTAATACATTTTTATTGTTAGAATAGCAAAATAATCGGGGTTAACGACTATTTCGAACTGCTACTCGATCGCCCGGTCAAATACGGAACATAATTTGTAGTAGTTTGCTCACCTGAATTAACATCATTTTCCATTCATTCTAAGTTGTTTGTGAGGGAGGATTAATTAGTGATATTTCCAACCAAATCCAACAATAATAATCTGAAGGGTCATGTTTGGTTGCGGAGTACGTAAGAGGTGGAATATGAAATATCATTAAACGTGATATAAAATATGAGGAGTGAAATAAAATTATGATGAAACAAGTTAAATTATCTCTTTAGACATATTAATTTACTTCATCTGTAGAGTTCACTATCATATATAAAGATTTATTTGTCATTTTTTCTATTTTACTCAGACAAATTAATTAAAGTCATGATTTAAATTGTCAAGCAAGATCAATATAAAACAAAATGACTAAAATTGAGTAAAAAAACTAAATCATTTTTAAATATTAGTAGTGACTAAACATGGACGCTAGGCATAAATGTTGCAGCCAAAATTGAAGCCAATTATTTTTTGTCAGTGAGCAAATCAGGAAATTCATGATGTTACAGTTAACCTACTTGCATTACATCTTCTGTACTTGATTACAAAAGAAATAATACAATTCTGTTCACTGGTCAACAGAATTCATTTTCAATTAACTGTTGTGGTGACAGAGAGGAGCCTAACAGTTATTTTCAAAGAATTCGCATTTTTTTTGTTGGCAATAGATTAATTATTGCTATTTCAAATACCATTAAAAAAGCGCTTCCAAGTAAAATTAAATATAGTGGGGATGCCTTTATACGTCAAGTTTTTCCCTTAATTTGAAGAAATTAGTAACAAAATTTGACCTTAATATTGTAAGGTATATATACGGTGTGATCATTTAATTTGTTACTTAATATCCCTTGAAGAAACAAGTTGCTTATATATATTAATATATATATATAGAGAGAGAGAGAGAGAGAGGATGGCTAATATCAAATCAGTTGTTCCTGAGGTCCCGTGCAACCAACTTATTTTTCAATTTTCGAAATCCAAAATATCGATCCAAATCGTTAGATGTATTCTCTATATTAAAATGTACTTGAAGAGTATAATTTGGTGTCAAAAAAAATAGTATAAATGAATCCCTCCTCTCTCTCTCTCTCTCTCTATATATTAGAGAGAGAGAGAATAAAGCTACCATGCTTTACAAATTAAAGTGGGTGTTTTACATTTTCAAAGTGGCTTAATAAATAATAATAAAATTCCAAAAAATGTAAAATTTGGTCTCCAAACACATTTCAATATGGAGATCATGTTAAGCGGTTCGGATTAACTATTTGAACTTTGAAATTAGAGATATGAGCGTAAATTAAAACACCCACTTTAATTTGCAAAGCATGGTAGCCTTACTCTCTTTATATATATAGAGCAAAACTAGGGTGTGATGTGCTTACCAAGAGAGGTTGGTGAGTACACCTCCAAAAAGCTATCGGATTGATTTCGAACTACAAATCCAAACAATTGAAATTCATGTACTTTGTGAGTGATGCATGTACATGCAAAAATTTTAAAGTTTCGAATTCATTTAGCATATGGTCAAGCGGTCAAAACAATGAACATTTTATAAGTTAAATTTTTAATTGTTTTATGTATTCATTTTTCATTATTTTTTTGACCGCTTGATCATGTGCTAAATAAATTCAAAACTTTAAAAAATTTGCATGTACATGCATCACTCACGAGGTACAAGGATTTCAACGGTTTAGATTTATTGTTCGAAGTTCATCCGATAGCTTTTTGGAAGTGTGCTCAGTTTAGCTCACACATATATATATATATATATAGAGTCCGGCTATGCTCAAAACGTTTGTTCCTGGGCTCAGGAACAAACGGTTCGGTTCTCCAATTTTCAAAGTCCAAACGGTCGATCCAAACCGACAGATGTTTAATCTATATTAAAATGTGCTTGGAGACCAAATTTTACATTTTTTGGAATTTTTTTACTATTTATTAAGATGGTTTGAAAATTGCTGTTTTTATTAAAATTCTGCACCATTGAAAACAGCGATTTTCAAACCATCTTAATAAATAGTAAAAAAATTCCAAAAAATGTAAAATTTGGTCTCCAAGCACATTTTAATATAGATTAAACATCTGTCGGTTTGGATTGACCGTTTGGACTTTGAAAATTGGAGAACCGAACCGTTTGTTCCTGAGCCCAGGAACAAACGTTTTGAGCATAGCCGGACTCTATATATATATATATATATATATATATATATCAAGGAGCTTTTAGGAGCAAATAGAATGCAAATTGGGGAAACATCAGTTTTCTTTCTTATTCTTCTTTGCCAGAATAATACACGTGCGAAGTGTAAACATTCTTCCGGTACAATTTCTAACAAAATAAATAATTTGTACGATCGATGCCCAAGCTTTTTCAACGCTAGTATTTTATGAGAATGAGTGTGTGGTTTGATGATTATAGTTTTTGAACGACAGCTAGCTGTTTGTCCTTGTTAGACTTTGACAGTTTGACTATTCAGATTTAATCCTTCGTTTTCAATCTAGCATCAGATGCCAATTTCACTACGAATGAACAAGGAACAACGACGCATAATTTAACTGAACTTAATTTCTCTTTTTTCCATTCCTCTTTATATAAAATAATAAAAACAATTTTCATGTTTCTCATTGAAAAGTAAAACTATACATGTTGACAAAGACATTTAAATTAGATGAGGAATTCACTTACACTATTTTTTGGTGACACAGAATTACACTCTATATTTTTAAAGTTCAAACAGACGATCCAAATCGTTCAACATGTTGGATATATTAAAATGTGCTTGCAGACCAAATTTTATATTTTTTTTTGAATTTTTTTATTATTTATTAAGAAGATACAAAATTTCAATGGTTTGAAAACAACGATTTTAAAAAATACTTAATAAATAGTAAAAAAAATTCAAAAAAAATATATAATTTGGCCTCTAAGCACATTTTAATATGGAGATCATGTTAAACGGTTTGGATCGACTGTCGGGTCTTTAAAAACTTTAAAAATGAATGGTGTAATTTTGTATCACCAAAAAATAGTTGAAGTGCATCCCTCCTCTTTAGATTATTCGTATATATTAATTTTACGGCTAATACTTTCTTTAAAGGAACCAAATATTAGTAAATGGTACTCAAATAAATTTTGAATTCGTTATGCTTTTTAAAATCTTTGCAATTCATAAGATGAACAGATTTTTCTCAGGAGAAAGGTAACGCTATTAATTACATGTCTAAATTTCTTTTAAATTAGGAGCCAGGAAGGAGAACAAATAAATAAAAGAGAGAATGATATGAAAGCAGAGGCGGAACCAGACTTTCGAACTATGGGGTCAAACACGTAATGGATGTTAATTATATAAAATTTTCATATTAAAAATTGGAGTCAAATTACGGTACTCATGGTATTTTACTTTAAATTATATAGAAATTTATATTTAATAAAAAAATAAAAATAAATAGAATCAGTTGATCCCCATTCATATGAGCTCCCTCCGCCCCTATATAAAAAATAGCAAAGAAATACTAAGAAAAATATTTATCCGATTATTTGTTTAGAGTAAGAGATGAAGTGATTATCTAAAACTAAATAATTGCAAGCTATTTGCATAGAACAAGCTAAAATGAGTAATAAGTTCGTTTCCATTTTGAAAAAAAAAAACATATTTCTTGTTTTTTCTTATGTCCATTCTCCAACTCCTTTTCAGCACTTAAATAGAACAGGGTAGAGATATTATGAATAAAGTTTGCACCAAAATTTCTACTATCTTATCAATTGAACAAGTGTGAAAAGGATATCCATGGAAATAATTTTTGTTCAACCAAAACTAAAGCATTAAAGGAAGATGGAATGTGTGCGGGAATTCTACCGACCTTTCAATTTTTGGATGTTTCTTTCACTGTTTGTCTTTATGAGAAAACGGGCAATTGCCTGACCAATTTTTCCTTTTTGCACTGAATGAGAATGACATTAAATTCTAAGGGGAAATTGGATGAATCGAAGAAATAGTGTAAGAATAGAGCTAATTTTAAGATTGAGAATAATAGTTAGATAATTCAGTATTTTGTTGGGTTAGTAGAATAGTAAGAAAATTCATAAAAGTCAAACAAAAAATAGTCAATATTTACTAATCCAAACACACCCAAATAAAGAATAGTAGGTCAGAATAGTGTTAATCCGGATTAGTAATTATTCTTCACCCATCCAAACGCACTCTAAGGATATGTTTGGTTGGATTGAGAATAGATTATTATTGAGGTTAGGTTAACCGGAATAGCCTATTCGGTGGTTTGTTGTGTTAGAATAGTTATAACAGTGAATCTAATTTTTTTGTCTTATTAGAATAGGTTATTCTTAAATGTTTTGAGAATTGGCTATTCTAATAAGACAAACAATAGTTATTCTTAATTTGAAACCAAAGGAGCAATCAATAAGACAAACAATAGCTATTCTTAAAAGGACAATCAGTAAATCTTAATCCGCACTAAGGTGTTCCTGTTTAGTTGTCTTAATCTGTAAATAAAGAGGCCTAATTCAGAAGTTGATGTGCCTTAAACCGAACAAAATGAGCTTAAAGAATGGAATCTTAATCTTTGTTAAGAGTTAAGGAGACTTAATCCTCTCTTTAAAGGATCCGAATCTGTTGCGATTTTTTAGCTGTAAACAGTACTCTAAAATTTCTATTTTTCTAAATTCAACTGTTGAATTGTTTCGAGATTCGTTCACAGAAAAATTAATTGTTTTAAAATACGTGCACATAAAATATTGGACAACTGGATTTAGAAAAGTAAAAATTTTAGAAATACTGTTTCTAAATTTTAATCGCAGAAGATTTATTTTCCTCTTTAAAATTCCAATATGAATACTGTTTACGACTTTTCCAAATACAAGCATTTATTATCCAAATCCGTACTTCCTTTTTCTGGTACTAGTTTAGGTGCGCGCGAATATTATCCAACCTAATTTCAACCCTGTGCTATTAATGGAGAACATTTTATTCAAAAATAGCAAAAGTCAGATGCAATTAATGGAAGACACGACGGCTATTTCACTTTACGAAATTATTATAATTAGTTTCCATAAATTAAATCCCGCAGTTTGTCATAGAAGTAACAGACCCTTTCTCATTATAGTTCATCATTATTTTATGTCGGCCTGTAAATCTATATCTGGCTTACAAAGGCCCGGCCCAATTTATATCGGGCCTCATCAATTACAGGTTGAAGCCCAATGTGTGTTTCTCAGTATTTGCTAAAAGGTTATTCAGATCAGAAGATCCTAATTACATGGTTCAAACTGCAAGCACCATCAAAGCACAAAGAGAGCTAAGTCCAACAACAACAATGGTAAATGAATTCATATTAAAAAAAAATAGAAAAGTTCACCATACTAAAAGAACAATAATTTTCTGCAAACATCATATTTGCATGTCTATCTATCTATTCCATTACTTTCAACAGAGCCCTTCTATTTTTATTTCAGCCAGGTTCACTTCTCTTCAAGCTATTCCTCGAGCTCAATCGGCCTGCCTGAAATATACTTCCTATTAAACCAAAATGAAAATTTAACATATAATTCTCAGTTCCACTATTGATTTTGTATTAGCAACTGTGAGAAGAAAAATTCAAGATGGAACAAAGACGCACAATTGTCTGTTCCAAAATAATAAGAAGGCAAGAAAGTAAGGAGAATCAATTAAAGAAAAAAGTAGTCGAACCTTGAAACAGGCATTTTCTCATCTGATAAAACCCTCTCGAGCCTCTCTTCGAAAGGGGTAGTATGCCACTTTATCTGTTGATCCTGATGTATATTCAAAATATAAGTTCTCAAACAATGACAAGAAAAACAGGATAGTTTTAATTTAAAAACCAGAGAGATACCTATATCCAGCAACGCTTGTCAGAGATCAGTTTTTAAACAACTGTGCAATTCTGACCGAGATAGTACATACCAGTACTACGGACCACATCTCCATGGCATCAAAACCCACCATATTAAATTACTTGCAATATTATTCTACACCAATCAAAATATTTTTGCAGGAAGGTTAATATTACCTCCTTATACTTGGTTGTGGAATTTGGAATTCCATTTCTACCCCTCAAAGCTGTTGTGGGTTTCAGCCACCCAGAAAGGCCTGAAACCAGAACTTTTGGGGTCTCCTCGGAGTTCTTCTTGGTACCGAAAGAAAATTCTCCAGCCACCTCATTTTCATTCTCCAATTCAACCGGCTTGATATCGCTGGAGATCTCCAGTCTGTGTGTGGGTTTCGATGCAGGGTAGACATATTGCGCCCGGATACGAGCCCGCTTGCCAGTTGCTGAGGTCTCCTGATTCAAAGAGTAAATGGTTGCTGGTGTCTGCATATCATCATTGAGAGCTATTGGAGTCGGGTATGGTGAATTGGGATCTGAAGCCCGAATTCCCACACCATACCTAACTGGTGTCAGCTTCAACTTATCACCTCCCGTCTCTTCAGCACTGTTATAACAACATTTTGAGAAAATCAATTAGTTTATCTTTTCTCTCTAGCTGTTGCCATTACCACTTGATATCCTGTCACATTTGCACATTTAAACCAAATAGCACCTCAAAGTAACTCCCAACAATTAGACTATTTCAAAGTAATAACCCTCTGCTTCTGCTGACAAATACATGTGTTGTTTATCCTTTTATGAAACACACCGTATAAGTCACAATTTATTTGATTAAGAACTGACACAGGACCCTTATTGTCAATCTAATTTAAATTAAGGTGATTTACTGATTTATAAGGCTTAATAAATTCTGCAATTTCGTACCATCCCGTTCCAGGTGCGCTCTGATGTGAAATTGAGTTTTCCTTTCCCGGACTAGGTGTACCCGTTATTGCATGGTCAGGGCTGTTTTCCTGCTCACATTGTGCATACAACTGGATCTTCTTATTGGACGGGTTATGAGCAGATTTTGGAGACTGATCCGACCCATTAAGATCCCGTAAAGCTATTCTTTTATTTGATTTGCGAATCTCCATTGGGGTCTCTAATATTGCACCACATAGCTTCAAGTGCTTGGCCTGCTTTTACAGAAATAAGAACAGTAATATTGTATTACTCTTACGTTAATTCGAAAAGTAGACCAAGTAGCAGTAGAGAAGAAATGCATTGGCTTTCTGATAAAATATTAGTTTATCAGAAAAAAAACAGTTCAGTATCTTCTTCTTCCTGTATAACTTACTTAATCCGAACAGGGAAATTTAAATAGGAATTAGACATGTCATTTTTTTCTTCATCATTATTGAGAAACTAAACTCCAACATCACTGCATTAAAAGGTCTGAAGTAAACATAACTCCTCGGTTAAACAATAGTTCACAAAGAAAATCAAAACTAAATACGCACCTCTAGCCTAAGTTCCTCCTGCAAGGTATGAGGATGAGCAGGATCCTCCTCCGAATCTAACATTATAACAAACACGAATTGGTACAAGCAATATTATTACCAAATACATATTATCGCTAAAGATCTTATAGCATTTTAGAGAGAGAAAATCGCACCATTTTCTCCATTGAGAAAGAGAGAACCCGTCACCGACTGATTCTCTACCACGAATCGCTCCTCTAAACTCTCCTGCATAGAAATATCAAGAAAGATCACATCTTTGCTGTTCAAGAAATACGCACAAATCAAGAAGAAAGGAAATCAAAGAAAACCTAACCATGTCAAAGTAAGAATCCGAGTTGGAGCGAGCACGGGTCTTTGATTGAATCTTTCGATCACGATCCTTACTTCGGAAGCAGGAAACGAAACACCCCATGAGAACTGATTGAAAGAAACTAGCGAAAGCTTTGATTGCAGCAAACCGGAAACAATTCATCAATCAATCAAGCGGAAACCTTGTCGAATCTAGTCTGAAATGCTCTGGAGGGAGAGAGGAGGAGAGGAGTGGAGAGAGACGGAGAGAGGGAGAGAAACAGAATGGCCTTTTTTTCGAAATTTAAATGGGTAAGAAACTAAGAACGAAGCTATCTATATTGAACCGGGCTGAACCGGATAAGTTTTAAAGATTGAAGATTGAACCGGATTCATTTGAAAAAGAAATCTGGAAATCAAAGCCGTTACACACACTAGAAACGGCTCTTTTAATGCCCTGTCCTTCTGAGGTAACAGAAAATTTGAATTTAGATCCGGACCGTCCGATCAGAGTCCGGGCCAAGAGGGGGAATGCTCGGGCCTATTTAATATCGTGCCAAAGCAGATCGACGGTCCGGATCCAATCATAAATTGTCTGTTACCTCAGGTGATATGGATTTTGTCCTGTAAGAATATACTGGTTTTATTATATATCGTAACGACTAACGAGTGGATAATCGTTTTAGAAAATTTATATTTTAAACGAAATTAAAATATACAAGACAGCCTTTGATGTTTTGCGTGGGATTTGGAAAGGATATAAATCTGTTGCGATTTCAAAGAATCACAGAACTGTAATTTCAATTCCAACTGTTTATATAATTTGAGATTCGTGCATTACAATAAATGAATAGTTGAAATTAGAATCGTAGAGTTTGATGTGGGGTCTAGATCTATACAACACTTTTGTAGAGAAGTAAAACTATAATTATGACCAAAATTTGCAGTCAACTCCTTATAATTGTTTACAGAGTACCTTTTTTAGTCCCTTTTTATTTTGACTCCATATTCCTAGTGAAGTTTTGGAGAAATTTTTTATGTACATTCTATGACAGAATCTCCAAAATATTTATTACGAGTAAAAGAATTGTGAAAATGTTCGATGTATGAACTTATGAGTGAAAACAGAGCGGATGGTGGTAAAATCAGATACTTATTAAAAATATATATTATTAAAAAAATATTAAAATTCATAATATTTATCTAATTATAATGGTGAATAAATTTTGTCAAATATATATTAAATTATATAATATATATCTACTATTCGGATACAGATAATAAATTTTTTTAATTCATATTAGTATTTAATATTTGTATCCGCACAGATATTCATATCTAATATTCAAATATGAATCAGATAGTATCCGCTCCGTTTTCAATTGTACGATTCATGTATTTGAACAAATTAATTTGATAAGAATATCAGTGTGTATACAAGTTGATTAAATGCACGTCGTAGTATGTATTCAGAATAATAAACAGCTAATTTTAAAGGATAGTAAATAATTTCTAATAACAACCCAAATTTGAGAATATTTTCTTTCTAAATCACAAATTCAATGCAAATTATTTGTTTCTATCTATCTACTAATAAAGTAAACTGATAAAAATATATTTCACAACCACATATTTTAAGTTCATATATTAATAATAAATGTAGGTTAATCCTGAAATACATAAAAATATAAAAGAGGGATTACTTGACAATGAATTTCTTTGACAATCTTAACAACCAAATCGAGCCCTTAGATCAGACTCCTGAAGAACGTGTTGGGGGTTATTTTAGAAATGCATAACACCGGTACAACCCGTACCAACTACAAGAAACCTGCCAGGGCGTGTTTGGCTGTTAGGCAGAAACGGGAATGAACTTGGGTTTGGATTCAATTTGTATGGCCAAAACACTGTGTCCGTGGGAAAAAAAATTCACTCGGCCGAACACGCCCTAAAGATCTAATAATTCATACACCAACAAGAACCGAGAAGTTAGAGACAAATGCAACCTTACATACAACTAAAACACCAAACTAGAATAAAGATGTTACCGCGAGATAGATCGAGTCCAAAAGACACATAAGAGAAAGCAAACACAAAGATTAGATGGTTCGGTCAGACTTACTCCACCAGAAGACAAACGACCAGCAAACTTCACTACTAGACAAGCGATTACAAAAATGTTCCAATTGCTAGTACAAACAATCACTGTCTCTTCCTCTCTCTTTCTGTTTTGAACAAGAAAGAAGCAACCACCGCAACATCTCACAAAAATGTAGGTCACCACTCACCAAGACGAAGAAATACAAGAGAGAGAGAAATGAACCAGGCCGCATTTGTACCTAAAATCTCAACAGAACGTATCCGAAGTAAAAACGGAATGCGATTGTGATTATATCACTATCTGAATCGTTTTCAACCTTATCAGATCAGTGCTGCTCTTAGAGGCATCCTATTGAACATTTTAATTACATGCATGAAGGCTTGTAATTGGAGGGGAAGAAGACGAGGTGCACAATAACAAATAGATTATACAAACATTGGATATATTAATCGAATACATCATAACTTATCTAGAAATCAGAATCTGTTCATTATATTTTACATACTGTAATGCACGTACCAGAATCTCAGATTTTTAATGTCGTAATATTTATCAAGTTCAAAACAGATAATGCAGTAGGCTACTTGGAAAATGCTGGATATTGCCTTGATATTAAGGACCAGCTTCAAAATAGAAGGAAAATGCTGGTAATCGCATTTCATGGCATGATGCTTTGTTGGATGATTTTTCTCGTTTACATGTATGTATGAAAAGTTCCAATATTTTCCTTGAGAGGCTTAACTAGAGGTGTTGTATAGTTTGATATGAGTAAATTACATTAACCATCCTTGAATTATTACTTTTTTATTTCATTTTAGCTCTTAAAATCTTAAAAGTATTATGCAGGTTCTTATTTATTTTTCTAATGCATATTAAATTGGTCATACGTTCAATACAGTGGCAGGGTTTTTATAGAAAAAATGAGAGTCAATTAACTCTTTCTGGAAAAAAAAATTATATATAATCTTCTGTATAATTTAGATTAAAATATCATGATACTGTAAAATTGACATATGTTCTCTACAGAAAAAATCTATGTAATTGAACTCTAGTGTATTTGTCTCTATATATAGTTCAAACGTCTGGCTCTGCCCTTGATTCAATATACATTAAAAAAATGACATTTTCAACTATCATATAGTCATTTTTAACATTAAAAATAGTACGGATGTCATTGCCAGAAAACACAAATAACTTGGAAACTAATTTAATTATTTATGTCAACAAATATTAATTAAATTTATACTAACATCAGTGTTTGTGCCGTCATAAAATAATTAAAAATAATATTCACATATCTTACAATAAATATTATTGAGATGGTGTCTTTAATCTTATATTTTGACAATCTTGAAAGACTGTCAAATACAATTGAATGCTATTTAAGTGCCATTTAATATTCCATGAATGATCATTTTATATTTATTGTTATAAGTTTTTTTTTATAAAGGCACTTTTTCACTTACACCATAACGCATACACTTAGGGCCTGTTCGGTTGGTTCACTGTGTTTGTGGGAAGAAAAAAAATACAGTTTAATTAATTTTTTTTTCCCACAAACACAGTGAAAATCAGTTCATTTCCTATTCTCATTCTCATTTCACATGTGAAATTTGATCCTATATCTTTTTCATAGGAAGGATTATGTCATTATCCGCTACGCTATTACAGCGGTGGCATTGTTATAAGTTGTGTGATTAACGTTAAAATTTATTTCAAATTCCATCATTTTTATATGCATATAGAAAAAGTATAGATTACATTTTATAAATGTCAGATTTCAAGATTACAAATTATTTTGTACTAGTGTCAATTTTGGAAATAAATCTATTGTTATTCATCCGTTGATATTGATTGATATTGATTGAGATTCGCACATGATAAAACTTTTTGATTGAGCTTCGCACTTAAAAATATGTGAACGGATGGGATTGGAATTTCCTATTATTCCTCGAGAATAACAGCAGATTTGTTTCGGTCAATTTTTATCAGTTAATATGATTGTTTCGGTCAATTTTCAACAGTTAATATAATGTCAATGGATCCTCAATCTAGACATAAATGTGATTGTAGATCATCATCTAGCTTTTGGACCGGTGATAACAATAGGACTATTTTGTTACAAGTTTATTATAAATTAAACAATTCTAGGACCAAACGATAAAACGAGTGATAATTTAAGACATATTAATGCAATTTAATTTTTGAGATGTAAAAAAACAAAGGTGCTTTGTAAAAAAAGAGCTAATTGGGTCAATTTGTATTTTAATTGAGAGTATTTTTTGGTCATTTAACTGATTTTTTTTAATACTTCATCAAAACTTAAATTTAAAATTAAACTTTTACAAAATAATTAATATGTACGTCATATATCAAATTATATAACACGAACAATTAAAAAAATTAAAAAAATTAGAAATAAGGATGGTATTGCGTTTTAAAAACTTAGAAGGATAATGATTTTTCATCTCTAACACCTTTTTAATCCAGTAGAAGAAGAGGATCCGATTGCTGCTTTTTTGAGAGAAAAGCAGGGTCCTACTTTTCTAACCTCAACTATTCAAAATTTTTCATTCACGTATCTCGATAAAAAAACTTTTTCATGCACAAATTTCAACAAATTTGAATGGTTTGGATCGGAACAGCAGAACTCTGTTTTTCTCTAAAAAAAAACAGCAGAGTTGATTCCATGGAAGAAAGAATGGTAGAGTGGGATTGCTTTTTTTGTGGAAGGGGAATTTATTAATTGTTTTATGTTTTGGACATGAGGCATCTCTCTTTCTCTCTTTTATATATATATATATATATATATATATATATATATATTTTTTTTTTTTTTTTTTTTTTTTGTGATGTTAGTTTTGTCAAAAAAAAAAAGAAAGAAAGATTAGAACCGGATTTTTAAGATCCGTCTTTCATGCAGCCTCTGCGAACCTTTAAAAAAAGTATCCGTCTTTCATATTTCTCGATATCTAATTGTTAATTTAATAATTGTTAATTTATTTGAGAACTTTATGTTTCAAACAAGTGATAAAAAGAATTTTCTTTTTTGTATTGATTGAGTTGTATCATTTACACAAATTACAGGTGCTTATAAGACTAATAGCCGTTACCATTTTCTAATATACAAATAGACGTTTACACTACTAAATATTGCTTAATTACAATTTGATTTACATCAGCTTGAATATTCTAATATTTTGGAACACTTATGTATGGTTGAGAGCTGTTAGGAATCTTAATTGGATTCATTGGGTTTGATCTTGATTAGATTTGATATCTTTAACACTCCCTCTCAAGTTGAGTTCGAATAAGTTGAAAGAACTCAACTTGCTTGTAATTATATGAAATGTATTTCCATCAAGTGTTTTGGGGAAAATGTCAGTAAGTTACTCTTTGCTATTTACATACGGTGTTTCGATTTCTTTTGATTGAACTTTTTTTCTTATGAAATGACAATCAATTTCTGTGTGTTTTGTTCTTTCATGAAAAATTAGATTTGATACAATATGTCTTACTGCATTATTATCACAATACATCTTCATGGGGTGATTGACTTGCATTCCCATGTCTTATAACAATTGCTTCAACCACGTGAGTTCACTTGTTGTGGATGTCATCGCTCGATATTCAGCTCCTGTGCTCGATCGTGCCACAAATTTTATTTCTTGCTCTTCCAGGTTACTAAGTTGCCTCTAACAAACGTGCAATATCCAGTTGTAGATATTCTATCAGCACTGTCTATCCGGTCTACATCAGAGTAACCAAGAATAGTGTTGTCGTTATTCTTTTTCATACAAAATCCCTTTCCATGTGAACCTTTTAAATAACACAGGATTCGATTGACATCATTCAAATGACTTGTTCTTGGACTGTGCATAAATTGGCTAACTACACTAACTGCATATGTAATGTCAGGTCTGGTAACAGTTAGGTAGATTAGTTTAGCAACAAGTCTCTGAAACTGACTTATGTCTTTTAACGGTTCACCCTCTGTAGGGTTTAATTTGCAATTCATTTCCATTGGTGTGGTAACTGGTTTGCAACCTAGTTTACCCGTTTCTTTTAGCAAATCTAGGGTATATTTCCTTTGGCATAAAAAAGGACCTTTGTTAGAGTGTGCAACCTCTATGCCAAGGAAGTATTTTAAGTGGCCTAAATCTTTGACATCAAAATTATCTTTTAAGTGGTCTTGTACATACTTACTTTCATGATTTATGTGACCTGTACTAATGATATCATCTACGCACACTAAAACAATAACAGTAGAGGTCTTTGAGTATTTGGTGAACATGGATGAGTCTGCAAAATTTTTAGAAAAACTAAGTTTTGACTGCCCAACTTAACTTGGCATACAATGCACGAGGTGATTGTTTAAGAGTTAAGACCATAAATTGATTTGTGCAACCGACATGCAAGATTTTTGTTAAGCTCACTAGGGTGGCCAAGTGGTAGGTTCATATAAACTTCTTCTTCTAAGTTTTTTTTGGAGGAATGCATTTTTAACATCCATTCGAAATAAATCTCAATATTTATTTACTGCTATTGATAATAGTACCCTAACCGTACTCATTTTGGCTACATGTGCAAAAGTTTCGGTGTAGTCTATACCATACGTTTGGGTGAAACCTTTAGCTACCAATATGACTTTTATGCTGTTCAACTAAACCGTCACTATTATACTTGACCTTATAAATCTATTTACATCTTACAGGTTTTTTTCTATGAGGTAAATTTATAATGGACCAAGTTTTATTTTTCTCAAGAACTTCCAGTTCTTCCTTCATTGCATTTTTATATATAGGACTTAATTGAGCTTCTTGGTAAGTTGATGGCTCAGTTTGACTCGATATGGAACTTAGAAAAGCCTGGTATTTTCTATATATGACTTAATTGAGCTTCTTGGTAAGTTGATGTCTGCCCTTGTGTTGCCAAACATCTCAGATGTCGCCTCGCCAGCAATTGTGGTTTGGTTTTCACTCATCACGATGATTTTGATTTCTCTCTGAGCATATCTGGTATTGTTAGAATTCTTATTGCTCTGATATCATGTTTCAAACAACAGTGATAAAAGAATGTTTTTTGTATTGATTGAGTTGTATCAGTTTCATAAATTACAAGTGCTTATAAAGGCTAACTAGCCGTTACCATTTCCTAATATACAAATAAATGTTTACACTGCTAAATATTGCTTGATTACAATCTGATTTGCATCTGCTGGAATTTTCTAATATTTTGGGTCACTTATGTAAGGTAGAGAGCTGTTAGGAATCCTGATTGGATTGGATTTGATATCTTTAACACTTCTTCTCAAATTAGGTTCAAATAAGTTGAAAGAACCCAACTTGCTTGTAATTGTATGAAATGTATTTCCATCAAGTGCTATATTGTTTCAAAATTTATTAAAATTGCATGCGACAAATTAATATATATATAGTTTGATTAATTTGTTTTCAGTTAAATTTTAGCAAGTAAGATATTCGTGAATCTCTCAAGTCTCAACCGTTCGATTTAACTATAGATTCACATTCTCCTTAAAACAGTGATTTTGTACCTATCTAAAAAGATAGTAAACTTTTTTTTAAAAAAATATCAAATTTGGTCTCCAAACATATTTTATTATGAAAACTATGTTAAGCAGTTCAAATCAATTGTTCGAACTTTAAAAATAGAGATAAAAAAATGTAGAGCATATTGAAGCACAAAAAAAATAATACATTTCAACCCTCCTCATTATTAATATATAATTTGGTTAATATGTTTTCGTTTAAATTTCAGCAAGCAAGAAATTCGTGAATCGCTCAAGTCTCAACCGTTGGATTAAACTACAGATTCCCATTCTGATGAGATAAACGGCGACGGAGAAGTTAAAAAGAAAAACGGCTAGGGTTCTCCTTCCTGCTCTCTCTCTCTCTCTCTCTCTCTCTCTCGTGCCACACTCGCTTCACCCCGACTTCACGAATCTCAATCCGCCACCCCGACTCCGCCTTTGCACCGATAATTCATATTTTTTTTTGCGGGACCCATTTTCAGATATTCCTCGCATAATTCGCGCCAGAAAAAGTAGGCCTTCTGAATTTCATCTCACTTGCGTGATAGCTGCTATGTACAGTTGCACTTGCACACTAACACACAACCTTTTGACGGACTGAGTGACTGTCTGTGTTCTGTTCTCCCTCGAAAGGAGAACCCAACCTGACCTCTCTTAAAAGCTAAAATCTCATTAATTAAAACATTTATTTCTACTCTAAAACCCTACCTTGTTCCTTCCTTCTACCTCTTGATTGGAAATCTCCGATGATGAAGCAAGATCCGACGACCAAAGCTCCATCGAAGGATACCATTGAAGTTCAAGGAGCAGCCTCCGTTTCGCGTTTAACGGGGGATGCTTTTCCGGCTGGTGCAGAGGTGGAGGTGCAAATCAGTTCGGATGGGTTTTATGACTCCCGGTACGAGGCCAAGGTGTTGAGCCGTTACTCTACAACGCGGAGTGTCAAGTACAAGGTCCAGTACCGCGATCTTTTGATAGATGATGGATCCCAAAAGCTAGTAGAGGATGTCTATGCCAAGAATGTCAGGCCCCGGGCCCCACGCCGTTCGAGCACACATGATGCTGGTAATGAGGTATCAATTTGTGGCTCTTTTTGTTGTCTTTTTTATATTAACTGGAGTTCTGATTGGAAATTTTTAGAGTAATTTTAGAAGAATGGTACTTTTGGTGAGTAAAGGTTTGTAAATAGGGTTTATTGATTGATCTATTTCTAGTTAGAGTAATTTGTCTCTCTCTCTGTGTTCAGGATGAAGACCCAAATTTTAAGATGCATGATCTTGTTGAGGCATTCCACAATGACGGGTGGTGGCATGGAGTGGTATCGGGTCTAAGAAATCTCGAAACGGGTCTATACACGGTATCTTTTCCCAACTCAAGGGAGGTCTTCCAATTTAAGCCGGCTGAAATCAGGCCTCAATTAGATTATGTCAATGGCAAGTGGGTCCCAGTTCAAGGACAAGCAAAGGTATATTACTTGAGAGTTTTTCAGTTGTGTTTGTCTGATTTTTTTTTAAAAAAAATGGAAACAGCGAACAAGTATACCTAGTATACAACAACCTACAAAACTATTTCTTTTCTTTTGTCATTAAGAAGCATTCACATATAGATCTGCTTGCATGCAAGTCCTGACCTGTTTGAGATGGCCACATGTGGCCAGAGCTTCAATACTTTTGCATATTTAGGAGCTAGGCCTTACATTTCTTTGGGAAACAAGAACTGACAGCAGTGAATTCAATGATCCAGTACAGACAACTATGACTTGAGTTTCCTTTTTTCCTCTCTTTTTGTGTTCATTTGCCAATTTTCGGCTGAACTGTTTTCATTGAGGCAAAGTTGACTGATTGAATTTATCTATTTTTTAGAAAAAAAAAGCTTTCAAAGAAGGCGACAAAGTGGAAGTGTATAGTTTGAGAGATGATTATGGGGTATCATACTTCCCTGCACAAGTTGAGAAAGTGATACACAACTTCTTCTACCTGGTCAAGTATGCAAGCGGGAGTGCATTGCCCAATGGCCACCAGACTGAGATCCTTGACCCTCAGTTCTTGAGGCCTGCCCGGGACACTAAGCCCAGGACATGCACCTTTGCGGTGGATTCTCATGTGGAGGTTTTTCACGAAGGGAGTTGGTCTCAGGGTGTTGTGTTGAGTGGTCCGAGTGGTTCCAATTATGCCGTGACTCTAGAATATAAAGGCGAACCGATGACAGTGGATTTCGATGTTTCTAACGTGCGGTTGTGGTTGGATTGGGATGGCAAGAGTTGGATCGAGTGGGACAGCCCTTCTAAGGTATCTCCTGACTTGTTACTTTTAAGGGTTGCCAGCAGTCACCAGACTATTTCATTTTGTGTTTTGTTCTTTTAATTTAAGTTTTCTTTGCTTCTTTTTATTTATGTTAATTTTGGTTTTCTACATTGTACTTTTAACTGTTAATTCTATCTTTTGTTCTTCTCTCTCTCTTCAAACTTACTGCATTCTTTACCCAGAATGACTAGATTACTTCTTTGCTGTATTAGGTGAAGAAGAGAAAATCAATCAATATCAGCAAAAGTTTTACCTCTGACATTACATTGACTGAAGAAAGTGAAACCACACCTGGCTCGGTGACTTCCACGGGCAAAAAACGGAAGAAGAATAGACAAGAAGAAGTTCAAGAGCTGCAAAGCCCCCCAGGAAACGTTTTTAGACCCAGGTCACTTACCAATGCATTATTCTTTTATTTTATTTTACTGTATAATTACCTCTTACTACATTGTTTTACTGTTATTACACTAAAATTTATCCTAATTTTCAGCTGTAGCAAAAATGACTTAGAATCTGACAACGAAATCTCCATCTCTGAACTTTTTAGGGTGGAATCAAAATCAAGCAAAAATACTAGTAGCTCTAGTCCAAGAATTAGGCATGCTGTGCGGAAAATATCTCAATCTCGCAAGCTGCTTACAGAATTAAAGGACTGCCAATCTGTGAGTAGCTCCCTATCACATTCTTTCCATTCTGTTATTTGTATATTGGCTTTTATGTATGCTTCTAGTAGCAAGCCGAGTTTTTTATAACTATTGTAATTTTTATTGGCTCAGAAAATAAGTACAGGAAGGAGAAGCAGCCCATGCAAAAGAAATTTGAAGGGCTGGTTGACATATAAAAAAAGTAAGTCAATATTCCTTGCTTTGGTGATGATTTCTTACTAGAGTAAGCTTCCTGAAAAGCTGAAGTTCAAATATACCATCTTCTTTTATTGGGCACCCTGTTCACGTAAAATACTGTTTAGTGCACTTTCATGCAACCGTAGTTACATTTTTGTAGAAGATAAGCTGAACTACAATAGACGAACTACTTCTGAAAAGCAAAAGGATGTGAATTTATCTAATAAGAGCTCTAGTGATGTGCCTCAGCCAAACACAAATGGTGAGAAAGCAGCAGGTGATGTGCATACCACATCACGTCAACAACAATTGTGTACGTTAAACTGATAATATCTATTAATTGAGAAATGCTTTCCCCCCCTGTATTTCAGTTGTAATTTATATCCCTGGAACTTATTTGTAAGGCATAACTAACAATCCTGACAGCTAATACAAACTATACTGCTGATCGTACTGGGGAGAGTGCAATTGGAGTCTCATCCAATGACAGAGCAGTGAGCCAGATTGTAGGTTCAGAGAGCCAATGCTTGCTTAATACTAAAGGTGAAAAATTATTTGTGAACAAGCAATTCTGGTAGATTACAATTTCTAGACAAACAGGCCTAACTTAGCCTAAACAGAGCGGAGCATAAAGATAAAACACGAAACAAAGACGATCATTTATTTATTTTATCGGCACCCTATGTACGTAAAATACTGTTAAGTACACTTCATGCAACCTTAATTAGTTACATTTTTGTAGAAGATGAGGTGAACTACAATAGACGAACTACTTCTGAAAAGGAAAAGGATGTGAATTTATCTAATGAGAGCTCTAGTGATGTGCCTCAGCCAAATACAAATGGTGAGAAAGCAGCAGCTTGTGTGGGTACCACATCATGTCAACAACACCTGTGTACGCTTAACTGATAATAACTATTAATTGAGAAATGCCATTTGTTTATTTTATTTTATTTTCCTGTATTTCAGTTTTAATTTATTTACCTGGAACTTATTTGTATGGAATAATGAATACCCCTGACAGCTTCTAATGCAAACTATACTGCTAATCGTGCTGGGGAGAATGCAATTGGAGTCTCATCCCATGACAGAGCAGTGAGTAATATTGTAGGTTCAGAGAGCCAATGCTTGGTTAGTACTCAAGGTGAGAAATTATTTGTGAACAGGCAGTTCTAGTAGATCACAATTTCTAGACAAACAGGCCTAACCTAGCCTAAACAGAGTGGAGCATAAAGATAAAACATGAAACAAAGATGATCATTTATTGATTTTATGTGGGTCCTACCTGACAATTTAAAAAAGTGAAATAATATAATATGAAACTAAACAAACAGAGGGAACATTGTGTGTATACTATGGCTAGGAATTAAGTAATTAATGTTAAAAAACAATAGTCCTTATCAGAAAAACTTGTGATTTTCCTAGCAGACTCTGTTACTGGTGGTGTTGCTAAAATCAGCAAGGGCCAATTGGTCAATTCACAGCCTCTCAACTCAAGTGCAATTATGAAGCATCCGACAGGAAGCCAAAACGAGATTTCAAACCCTAGCCCGAGCAGACCAGTTTCTAGTGGTAACCAGGCAGCTCCACTATCTCTCTTGGAGAATTCGGTCTCAACAGAGACAAATCCTAACTCTAAATTTAAAAATCATACTCCAGTCAAATCAACCACTTCTGACATTCTATTACCATTTGAAAAAACTTCACCCCTATGGAAGACCGTAGAAACTACACTCAAGGTGTTCAGTCGTGTCCCTCAGATGCCTCATTTCATGAAGCTTGAGAGGTACTCTATTTATCAAGCTGACCTGATTATATTTTTAGGTCAACACCTCAGTCACTGGTCAGAATTTTAAATACTTGCTGTAACAACACAACTCTTGGAAAATGACAATGTTGATTAAGAATTTGAGTCTTGACTGGTACCTGGTGCACAGTGTACCTATAGTGATTGGTATGATACCTGATAGAATTGCCGCTGTTACTTTTCTTTACTACCATTTTAATCATAACTTGATGTTAGAAACTCAATGAATATCTCCAAAGTTTAGCCAAAAGTAACATATGCTAGGATCTGTACTTAACTGGTACAGAATTGTATGAGATAGTATGTCTACCGCTTGAAATGTGAAGTGTTATTCCAAATGCAGTGAGTGCAAGGATAAGAGGGAAGGTTTAGCTATTGGCATGATGGTGACCTATGATATCCTGTCAGAGTCAATAGAGAGGCTCTCAATTCACACTGAAGATACCGTCTTTGAGGAGAAAATTTCCTGCCTCGAGTCTTTAGAGGAGAATGGGTTCAATGTAGACCCAATAAGAAGTAGCTTGCAGCGGGTTCTTGAAATAAAGAAAAAATACACAGAGTCTACGGAAAGACGGGTCGAATTGGAGAACACGCTTGTAAAAAAAGAGATGGAGAACATGAGTTCACATGCTGATGTCAATGCTTATGAAGCTCAGTTGGAATATATTAGAAAGAGTATTGCGGAATTACAAGAAAAACAGAGAGTCTTAATGGAGGAAAAAGCAGTAGTTCTAGATGCAAGAGTTGAGCTTGAAAGTGATATATCGAGGCTGAGAGAGGAGATTTCAACCATAAATAGGTCAAATGAGTTGGCAATGGAAGAATTTGAACGTGTTATATCAGACCCTTTGGTGGCAGGGAGTATCTAATATTTAGGGTTCTTCTCTTTGTTTTTTATGTTTTCTTTTAGCGAATGTAATATAGGGGTCTCTATTTAGGTCCCTTGTCCTGATGTGGATTTTGGGATGAACCGATGAACCACCATTTGGGATGGGTATGCATGATTAGATCTAACATGATGTATGTTCTATTGGGTATGGATGGATTCATCAGGTCCTTTCTGTTCTATTGGGTATGATTAGATCTAACTTAACAATTGTGCAGAAAAAAACAA
The DNA here is from genome assembly GCA_964058825.1 of Carex arenaria. NCBI lineage: Eukaryota > Viridiplantae > Streptophyta > Magnoliopsida > Poales > Cyperaceae > Carex > Carex arenaria. Next base: position 220,487 of record CAXKVW010000300.1, on the reverse strand, counting down.
GGTGAAGTGTCATGCTTAGTTACTAAAACTGCGTTTTTTTTGGACTTCTGATTTCTGTTCTTTAATTCTTTTTTCAAACTTCTGATTTACTGTTCTTTTATTCTTTTTTCAACACACCGTGATGCAGTGGCTATTGCTAGATATTAGGGTTAGGAACTTTTGTTAGCCTAAAAAAGGTTATCTTGTATCTGTTTTTTTCTCGGTTGTATTCGAGTTGTGTTTCCTTCTCCAGTTACGCAAGCAGTTGTATGGCCATGAAATACTTGCAATTTTATCTAGTGACTAGTATGTCTCAGCTTATAAATTTGGTTGAAATTGTAATAATTTGGTCAACTTAAAAAAAATTATTTGTTCCCTGTATGATATTATTACAAATGACTTTTCTCTTTGAGTTATGATTGCTTGTTCTTTTGCACCTATTTCTTTTGTTCTCTAACGTAGGCAAAGATATATGATGCTAATGTTTGATGAGCAACTTATCAGCATCTTCAATTTTGCATGCAAAATGTTTGATGAGGTTTGATCCAAGGGCTCAGATTAGATTGTCAAAGAAACTCGTTGCCAAGTGATCCCCCTCAAATTTAAACGTGCCCATTTGATAAAATCAATATATACATGCAAAATGCGACCATTCATTTGTAGAAGATCATCGAAAAAGAATGAGATGGTTTTTTTACTGTCTCAGTTTTAATCTCTTATTAATTGACCAAAGAGAATCTTTAATTATAATAAATGATAATAGTTGCGAAATAATTACGAGGCAAAAAGCCATAAAATAGTGTTAGATATTTACAACAAGGCTAAAATAAGATGATATATAATATGTCAAGTCGTGTTGACACCATATATGATATGATTAGATAAAAGATTACTAGGATAAATTAAGGTCATTCAACACTAATCAAGCATCATGCCCGGGGTGGGGATCCCCATTTCCAGTATGATGCCTCTATAATTCCCTCTGATTTCAAAAGATAAATAGAAGAACACATGTACAAGGGTTTAATTTGACATTTGCTATCGTTTTAGTACTGTCCACTTAAGACAGCTAAATTCCTCGTATTTATTACATTTGTACACACGTGTATGTAGTTCAATACAACTTTATTTTGGATTCAATACAACTTGCATTTGTTATCTATGACTTCCTTCTTAATATATATATATATATTTTTTTTTTCTTTCTATGACTTTTTTTTTTTATGTTGTTTCTTCTTTTGCTTCTTTTTTTTTATCTTTTGACCTAGATCGTTGGATAAACTTCTTGTCCCACATGGAGCCATCTCTTCCCATTCATCAACTCTTCTTCGTCTCCAATTTCATCTTCGTATCTTAATAGGATGCCGAATAATATTTTTCCCTGTTTCACCACAAAAATTGTATTACAAAGTGACCACTTTGTCTCTCTTGGTGGATGAGTTCAGAGAAAACAAGAACCACTTTCCCAAAATTTTAGGATATGTTTCCATTTACTGGGAATTAGACGATAGCACCACTAAATGGGTAAATCAACAGGACCAAAGTTTTGCATGTGCACATGTTGTTACACCCATGAGCTATCTTTAAACCTCTTAATAGGTTATTGAAAGGAAATGCACATAACAATGTTTCACTGACCAAATTGGCTTTCCAAAACTAATGGAACTAAAATGTAAATTTTATGTGATACCTTGTTTCTTCTATAAGATGCCAAGGTAAGAAGAGGTTCCTTTGATTTGTGCACTTGATCAGATGAATTTCTGAGATTTATCATCTCGCATCGGTTACATCCTCCCAAGGACTGTCAAATTAGAAAATTTTATATCAAAGAAGGGACTACTATATCAGCCCAGAACTGACTGGCACAGCAGTATACCATCAGAATCTAGCAAACATGAAACTATACAGCTCTAATTATTCATTAACCCATAGAGCCAAATGAGCATATATAAAGTTACAAACTTAATTAATGAAAAGGTTAAAAAGTAAGAGGAAATAATACTAAAATTTACTGTTCCCAGAAAACTGGTATTTTTTCAACATCCATGACTCCATTGCTTGGAGTCTTGGATAGAGTATATTAAGAAAATGGTAAAAAAAAAAAAAATCAAGATGCATAGGGAACTCACAGTGAAGAGAGCATTTCCAATTTGAAGGCTTCTCCAGTTATCTTCACTATATGGTTTTGAACCTGAAATTACCAAATTGGGTCTGAACTGTGTCGCATCTACATTCGCATGATCTTTTTGAACTTCTGGAAAGTGAAGAGTACACAGATCAGTTCGTTTCTCAAGAAATTTATTTTATTCATTTTCTTTTACATCTAAACAAAGAGCACAATCATCGAGCAGACTAGTAGATCAGATAAACTTCAGTACTAGAGTTAAACACAAATTGATGAACTTCACCCAAATTTTGCAGGACATGAATAAATAGGGTGCCTTTGAAACTCAAATGTACAAACAAGAAATCCAGTATTTCTTATTGTTAGAGCAATGGTAAAAGATTTTTTGGTGTATTTGCCAATAAAATTAAACCAAAACAAAATTGACTAAACTCCCTCGAAACAGATGCATCCAACACAATTGTATAGAGTCTACAACTCTATATAAACTCCAATGTGATTCTCAGCATCCAAAATTGGTTGTCTTAATATTACTTTGAATTGAGCTTTAGAAAAAAGTGCTTGGTAATAAATTCCAAGATTCAAAATATCTGAACAACCCCAAATCCAATCTATACTGCCCTAATGCCACCTCTTGTAAAACAAGCATGAAACATAGACTGTTCGAGTATGAGATGCATACCATATAAATTATTAAAATTTCTTTATCCCACTGTGAAGACTGTCAAATAAAATTTGTTGTCAAAGTATCCCAACCCTTCCACTAATACCAAAATATTATTGTCAATGGATCCCAACCCTTCAGCTAACATCACTCGAAACATTTTATAAAATACACATACATGCCACCTAAATTTTGCTTCCTTCCAAAGTTATACAAAAGTGGGTTCAGATTGAATTTAGAAGGATTTTCAGTTCAAAAAATTCGAACAAGTGATAGCAGCATATGTCATAAAGAAATTATAACTGGTACAAGTTTTAGGGTGGCATAGATGTAAAAGAAGAAGAATTTCAAGTTCAAGTGCAATAAAAGCATACTTGAGCATAATCGACTATTGAGATCAAGCACGCTATCATCTGACACTAACAACAGTTGTGCCTCGTTTGCAAAGCTGAGAAGGCTTCGGTTTTCTCTGCACATAACTTTGCTTCGTACAGGGTTGCTGTTGCATAAGTGGTGTTTTGTACTAGTACATCTTAAAAGTGTGCAAGGTCGACCAATTGCTCTACTGAACCATGCATTTATGTCATCATCATAACCATGTACTTGGTACCTGGGCAAGAATTTCCAGAGATTAGTACAGTAGATCATATCTAGTAATCAAAATTGTCGCTCTTGTTGCTGGTACCACAAATTATAAAAATGAGATAAGAAAATATATGTTAGAGTGATATTTGGGCATCAAGCTGGAGTAACCAAAAACAACCCTCTTTGACAGAACTGAATTGTGTTCCTTCTAAATTGTTTTTTCTGGCTGTATGCCATTTGTAACTTTTTCCACTTGCACATCTGCCTTCCTGTAATTCTTTGAAAAAAAGTCACAAGGCTTACAAATACGATGGGACCAATGGTCTTTCCCCTCGAAATTCTTTATTTGAAATACGAGAAAATTTCCAGTGTACCCATTCAAACTTTAAATTTAGCCAATTTCCCCATGGAACATAATATCCAATATACCCATATAAACTTAATTTTCTTTCTTCTATCCCCATTCATTTATTTTTATCTTTTATTGAAATATTTTAAAAATTGTATTGACCAATATACCCTCCTCTCCCCTTCTCTTCCCCTTATCTTTGACGGACCCAGATGCATTTTACTTGAGGTTCCTCATCCCACATTTTGTTCTCTCTTCTACCCATATTTTTTCTAAATAAATAGGCAAATGTACCCATATCGAGGTTAACTTTATGATTAGTTCCTTAGCTTGTTGATGGAAAAAATTATTCCAATTCAATGAAGAAAAGGTAGTATCTTTATTTATATTGGAGCATGTGCTTTAACTCTGCATCTGTATGTTGGAAATATAGTTTTACCTCTCTAGTTCTATTTCTTGTAAAGAGATACATATCCTTGCTATTATTTTCGTTCACTAAAAGGTGGAGACCTAGGAAAAATTTTACCAGCTAATCTGACGAATTACATGCCAGGATAGAATTCCCTTTTGTTTTTGAAGGAACAAAATCTCAATTTATAATAGGGGATTTGCTAAAACAGTCACAATTGAGTGACAAGAGCTTCTTCAGAAACTGCAAATTATGCAACTTTTAGAATAGTATGAAATCTTATTCCGTGGAAAATATTTTCATATGAGCAGTGTAAATTTGCACAAGCACCCATATAAAATCAAATTAAATTCTAAGCCCTAACAACTATTGCATATACTTTATGCAATCAAACTTGTGGAGTTATTTATCCGTGTGCAAGCAAAGTTCAACCAAATAAAGCATGATTGTATGGTTCTCCCCCACTTTCTCTGCGTTAAAGCAAGCACTATATATATCTTACTGTTGAAGATTCTAAAGAAAGAAAAGAATTAAGACTTGTACATATATATCTGAAACACTTTGTTCTTGGAATATGTTTAAGAGCTCTGGTACAACAGGAGCAAGTACTTGCACGGTACACTACAGCTTGCAAGAATAAAGAGTGCTGCCATTTTGTTATTCATCATTCATTGTGTGGAGATAAAATTAAAGGGAGAAGAGTGTGAAGGAGAGTCAAAAGTCAATGGAAGAAAAGGATAGGTGGAGGATGGTAGAAGAGAGATAATGGGTCTGTGAAAGAGAAAGGGAAGAGAATGGGAGGGGAAGAAGGGTATATTGGTCAATATAATTTTTAAAATAATTAAATAAAAGATAAAATAAATGAATGGGGATAGAAGAAAGAAAATTAAGTTTGTATGGGGATATTAGATATATTGTATTCATGGGGATACCAGAAATTTTCCCTTGAAATAACATAATTAATGAAACATAACTTATGCTTCATTTCCTCTAGGAAACAAAATTACACAAAATTTCCATTACTAATAGTTTATTCACATATTTTTTTTAAGAAATTAGGGTTTTTCCAAATTAATGGGTCTTATTGGGATTGAGTTTGTTCCTATTATGATGGGATCTGTTGACTGTTCTCAGAAGTAACTCAGATATGGAGGTTGAACCCATTAGTACCAACAATAGAGTTTAACTCATACGAAATATTTTGACAAAAATAATAAAATAAATCTTTTTAGTTGCATGCCTGTAAGTACAACATTTTAAGTAGCATACATATAAAAAAGAAAGGTCTTACTATCTATATCCTGCTCATATATTTATTATCCTCCCTTAATCTCAGTCAATTTAATTAGAGCCATCTATTATATTACAACATCCATTAGAGTGGCAATTTTAAATGATTATAGGCGTAAAGATTGCAAGTACCTGTAGCCATAGACATCAATTTCTTCAGCCAGGCAAGAAGAACTGAGCAGAAGAGATATTTCTAACTTCTCTTTGCATTTTGGCGATTCGACATACAATTTCTCCTGTTTCAAATCAACTAAAGTACAGATCGAGCTCATCTCTGGAACCTACAACAGATTCGCAAGTTAATTTTTGAAAATACCAGTATGCACAAGTTACTGGTTTTAATTAGGTTAATTGAGCTTTTAGTCTGTTTAGTGGATAATATACCAATGCAAGGATGAATCAAAAGAAGGCTAATTTGCACAACCTTAGTTTATATGAAGATAAGGTCAGTTAAATAATTGAAAAAAAAATGAAGGCAATATAAATTTAGGAGCACTGATGTTTAAGTATGTTTCACATGCATTTATGCACCTTTTTTTGAGTTAAAACTTCACCACTGGGGCCTTTAAGTAGCCATTCTCTATCATACTTTAATCCTACAATAAGAGCAAAGGTATTAAGCTGTGTGAATTTAAGGTAAACATAAAAATAAGTAAAACAAAACATGAAAAAAAAAATCTGAAGAGAAAAGAAACAAATTTGAATAGTATTTGCATAGCAGAGACTAGAACATACCAGCATTGCATAAAGGCCAGCTCAGTGCCTTGAAGCCGGTACAAGATTTTATGGGATAAATAGTGATGGATTTTAGCTGAATAGCCCCTGTACTCATAAAAATTGAGTTAATTTTTAAATGTCTATTCAAAGTTCACCCTCACAATTTTGTCAGTTCAAATTACTTTCCATCGTTCATTAAATTATAAATTTTTAACTACTAATTTCCACTGATGGTTTTTTCTTGGTTTGTTCCGATAAACCACCACCAAATAAGATTCTAGTTTATGGTATTTGCCTATTAATTCGTATACCGGTATTAACTGGTTCCAATACCAGATACAATGGTAATGCTTTTTTGTAGCAGAAACAATTCACTGTCATGCAGTTCCAAATCCATAAAAACAATATGAATCTAGTTTCTGGTATTTTCCTATTAATTCCTAAACCAGTATTAGCTGGTTCCAATACCAGATACATTGGTGATGCTTTATTGGTAGCAGAAACAATCCACTGCCATGCAGATCCATACCAATAACAACAAAGGTGCACAAATCAGGTCTAGATACTGTATATACCTGACAACTGGAGACCCTTCAAGCTTGGGACCAACCCATTTTCAGATGGCTTTCTTGATTTTGACAAAAAAGAAGATTCCAGAAGTTGAATAAATTGCTGCATGAATCAATAGATAGTTCTTTCATAAAACTGTTGGTTTAGTTATTTGAAGAAGCAGAAATCAGCAGCGATCCAGAATGGTTATATTTATACTCAAGGACTACTGAACCAGTATACGAAAATAGTACATCACCAAATGAGATTGCAAGAAATTATTTTAAAATATAACACCTTCATTTTTGTGTTGTTTTCGCTTGTAGTCCCAATTATAACTAAAACAAAAATTAAATACTAAAATAATCCAAAAAAAAAACATAGGACTGAGATCCAAGCATTACGGGTCTCTTACTCTTGCTAATTTATTTCAGGGGTAAAACCAGTCATGCATAAACAGAAAAACAGACAAAAGAAATCAAACAGTTTTTTAAGCGCAATAGTTGTGGCACCTCAGCATCTTCATACGTAGACATATAACCAAATGAAATCCGAACAGCGCCAGTTGGTTTTCCATTTATCACATCATTATCATCCCAACAAACATGTCCAGCCTAGCATTAGGAAATCATAGAATGAACAAAAGTAAGCATTTTAAAATAACCATGAACAGGAAGAGAGAGATAAAAGTTAACCAATGTTTCAGGGTCTTTAAAACCTTAGATTTACCTCAAAGTTCGAAATAAGGTCTGAGTGAGATAAACCGAGATATTTTGCACATGCACCAGGGTTGCAGAAGCAACCAGTCTGACAGAAAAAGTACACACAAAACAGAATAGTAATATTTAGTAAAACAAATGTCATGATTAAAAATACATATAGTCAATTAATTGGCTAGTTTCTAAGTATTGGAGTTTTCTGATACAGTATGAATGCTACTGATCATTAATTACATACTAATTTGTGTTAAATGGTTGATTCAGAAAGAGGAACCCCAAAAATGCAATCTCTCAACATGTAACAATGTGATGTATTAGTATTAAGTTAACCTAATTTCCTATTTATTTGTTGGCTGTCACCTACGTACCTTCAAAAAATAAAAAAATAATTCAACCTAACAAATTAACAGTAATAGTCTTGGTGGGAATGAATTTTGATTGTGCATCTAGACTTACACGCAAGTGGACTCCAGATAACGAGGCTAGTTTCTCCACCTCCCGATATCCAACCCATGATCCGTCCTCTCTTCTCAAATTGAAAGCAATGGTAGGACCAAGCTGATATATGGAGTTATTAGTAAGAAAGTACTATTGAGGAAGTTTAAAAATAATAAATGCTTCTGGAAAAGTACCATACCAAAAGAACAAGGAACATATTTTTATGTTGCAAAAATGAAAACACAAAATAATAATATACTAACTGTTTGCTTCTATTTGGACGATATTTACTATGGAATTATTACAGAAAAAAAACCCCAACTTTTTGTGTCAGCAAAAAAAGTCAAATTATTTGCACAATTTTATAGCCTATGGGCTTTATCAGAAAAAAAAAAGACAGGTGATTTAGCGTACACCACTAGAACACACCTTGATATTTTCTCCTCCATAGATTGTACAAACATTAATTTCATTTCCATGCTTCAATTCTGACATCTTTTTTCTAGTATAAGACGCAAGGGAAGTTGTGTGCCTGCATAACAATTTTCATATGGGATAAAAAAACTAGGTTATAAGCTTCCAACTTTGGTGGCATCACTTCAAAACAAATAATTCTCTCTTAATTTTAGTATTCATAATTACTTCTGATACACATTATACCATTTCTTTCAGAATCAGCAATATTCTTTTGCTTTCCTCTTCTTGGAGTCTTAGGGTTAGAGTTTGCATGGAATTTATTATACAATACAGGTTTTTTGCTCCCAAAAGGAAAAGGTCAACATCAATATAAATAGTCAGTCAGGAACCCTTACAAGTAGCTGGTGTGATGGTAATTGAGTTTCACGTACCGTGATATGGCTGCTATAGACAAGGAGTCTATTATATTGAAGCCATGACGGATGGCAGCTATAGACAAGAAAGAAGCCGTACCATCTTCAAACAATTGTTCGACATTCTCTCTTCTTCTGACAAAGTCCGTGTTTGAAATTGAGGCAGATACTGTACCTGGATTATTTTTCAATAAGAAAAAATGCATGAAAAATTAAAAACTCCATAACATAGATTTTAATAAATTTTTCGCAAAGGAACCACAACATTTTACAACAAATATGAATGTCTTTCTCATTTGACTTGCATTAATAGAAGTTACTATATATTCACCCAATAAGAAAATTGCAGAAAGTTTACAATTCTCTGAGAGAGTGATTTCTCTAAGGCTGGAAAACATTTGCAAGGAAAAAAAAATGTTTGGTTTGTTTACAACTATGGCAAATAAAGTATTTATCTTGCAAAAGGAAATAAGTGGGAAAATATGATCAGAAAAGTACACCACTGACCTCCACTGAAGTAAGTCTTGTTTAGCAAACGGGCAGCATCTGTCAATATTTTTCTTAATAAGTACAGAAGCATAAATGAATTGATAGCATGAGAATTTTGTATTAGACAAATTTTGTATTTTACCATGTCTGACAAGCAGTGCACCGAGACCAGTTGGATAACCAAATATCTGAAATTCAAATTATTTGTTTTAATAGATCATGCCATAAAATTGAACGTTTTCAATACTTAAGCCAATATTACCTTATTTGAAACACAAATCTAACAGATTCCTAAGGAGGTCATTTCGTTAGAAATCAACAATCTTATTAAAGCCTATCCCTAAAAGCCCACCATCCTATCAAGTTCATTGTAACTTAATTAAAATAGCATACTTATATGTTGGGTAAGTAGTAGTTACAAAGCTAGTAAGCTGAGTTAACATGAAAAAATCAGATGCATTTTTTTTATCAACTTTTAACATTCTGTTTTACGGTTGTGTCATTTACAACAGGCCTAAGAAGTTTGGTTTTACTAAGAATGCTAGGAGTGATCTGAACATACAGAAATACTGGGGGAGGGGGGGAGCGCTTAAACGAGCCAAAATTAACAGTCCTAGATGCATGATCAAACAATACTTAAATAGCATGAAATTTAAATGTTAGGCTATTAATATGTCCAATAACATACCTATAAATTTACTTTGCACTTTTCAATTTTATTTTGAATTTTTGTTTTATCACTCATTTTCAAGATCCTCAAAATAACCATTGTCAAGTGATCCTTCCTCTATAGACAATATCGGCACATAATTGAGTTGTAATATCTTCAGTTAGTATATATGAAAAAACATCAGGGGCAATTTAGTCCTTTCTTTGCCAATTATTGATTCATTTAAGCTCTGTGTAATTTTGAAATAACCTATAAATGGTGGCCAATTAGAGTCGGGTACAAAAAAAATGATGAAAACAGCAAAAGTATGGTCAGATTGAACAACGTTCTTACAAAATGGTGTTATTGAATCAAAGAGAACTTTTTCCTTTTCATTTTTCTCTCTCACCTTGTAGAAAGATAAAACCACAAAGTCAGCTGGAAACTTCTCCAAATCTGGTGGGTCAGTTGCACACCCTTTTGCAGCATCTATTAATACCATGCACTGGCCCCTACAGTAAAAAAAAAAATTCTTATTAAGAACAAAATTTTAGTCATTCATTATTACAATAAGAGTTCAAATTTAAATATCTATAATTCTATATGCATCATTTTTCCGAGTATTTTTAGATATTAGAGAGAGCTTAATTCAGTGATTTAGAATTGAGAGTTAACTGACTAATATTTGAAGTTGATAAAACAACATTTAAGAAATTGTGGCTACTGGTACCATTCAAACTGTAGAGTATAAGGCAAAGTTAATGCTCAAGCCTTACCCTTGTTTATGTTGGCCCCCTAGAATTCTTGAGGAATCATTTTTTATCAAGTTAACTATATCAAGAGGAAATTTCTGGCCTGAAAAATTGCACTCAGAAGGAAATGCAAATACATTGTACACCTCTCCTGCACAAGGATAAAAAAGTTCAACGAGTAATTACTCAGATTTTGATATTTACAAAAGAAGAAAAATTATCAACTCTACTTTATACACATGCATCTAACCATTACAACAACAATACGCACACACCTACCCACCCCCCTTGTCCACACGCACACACTGCAGCTGCCATAGAAACATAGGCATAAAAATCATTTTTTTTGGACTAATTTCACAATTAGTTCTTGCCAGATGTCCGAATATGAATTATAACCCTACAGAATTAAGATGCATAATCCTTAAAGACAGAAGACAAAAGACAAAAGATATATTTCTTTCAATAAGATGTGCATAATTTGCATATTTGTTTGTTATTACAGGGGCATCTAAATAATGTGTCGGTGTGGTTGCATATATCCCTTTCTTTCTTTCTTTCTTTCTTTCTGTTTTTTATTTTTCCAAAATGGCAATATTAGTTCATACCTGAAAGACCACCATTCTGAGCATTTTCTGGCGAAACACATTGGCTTCTTCTCTGGATCTTATGTTTCACAAATTTGATAGAAGATTCATTGCATCGAGTTTTAGCACATTGATTCTCATTCTTTTGAATGTTCACAGCAAACACAGTTGCCCCCTTGTTTAATGCATATCTATCATTATTTCCATAAAGGAAAAACTAAATCACACACACAGATGTGTGTGTGTGTGTGTGTGTGCACACGCATGTAACATCACATATATATGTAAATTAGGAATTAGGCAACTATCAAAAAGAAAAGAGATAATCTCACATACATACCCCTATTGGAACATTCTTAGAGAAATATGGAAATATTATGACACAACAGATATAGAAATTTTCCCCTACTCTATTTTCTTGAAAAAGATCCCACATCTCCATGTTAATTTGCATTTATTTTTTTCCTATGCTTTGCTTTCCTTGCAGAAATAGGAAGATAAGGGGCTGAAAATTAGTTTCCAAATGTAAATACTTCTTGTTGGGAATTTTATACTACCTTGAGCTCTCTATGGGCAACTGACGAAATTATTTCAATACAGCTAGAAGCTTGTTTACTTGTACTTGTAGAATAAGGATACTCTCTGATGCCGAGCACACTGTTATGGTTCTCCAAAGTATACATAAAATGGCTTTCCTTACTCCAGGGAAAGAATTCACCAACAAGCTTTAAAGCTCCAGTTGCACCAGAAGTAAATATGCATTTGTATTCTTTGGGAGATGCTTTAAAATATCTCAACACCTGTTAAGGTGGAATTAGTAAGTACCCAAAAGAAATAGATTCTGTTAGCACTGGACTTACAAATATAAAAAGATAGTGGTTAAGCTTCCTATCTCATTTTAGAACTGTTCCATCAGGCTTCTACAGGAACTGTAACCAACCTTACAGTACAGCACCTATGAAACGACCTTTTATTATGAACTTGGTTAAAATTCTTACTTGAACCAGATCTAATCTATTGCTGACCAGACATGCATGTACCTGATCACCACTTCATATCAAAAATTGAGACAATAACTCTTGGTTAACATAAGCTATGGCTTTAGGATATCAGTACCAGATATTGTGAAAGTAAGAACAGAGGATACATGACGATCAACATTTTTCCAAAATGTTCCATAAATAGAATAACAAAAAACAAAAATTAAATGCACCTGTTGACGCGCTTCAGAGATGAGGTCACTAGAGGCCAGGCTAGAGTCATTTTGGCTATCTTATATAAAATAATTTAAAGAACCAAGAAAGAATTCACTGTAACAATCTCTCAGGAGATTAAGAAAAAATCTTAAAATAAAGTATGGTTTATCCAATAACATTTGATGGTCGCAGCAGATCCGAAAGCTCAGTACAGTTATAACTTCAGTAATAAATTAAAGGAAATAAAATATAACATCAACATTTAAGTGAAAATTCGAAGGATTAACAAGGGACATCTCTTATTTTTTCAACACAATTGTGTAATTTAGAATATCCTGTTAATGTACAGTTTCTTTTTCTAAAATTCTTCTTAAAATTTAACTTAAAAATGTAAAAAAGAAATGCAGGATACGAGGATTTCCATAGACATTTGAAAGAAGGTCCTTTGTCACTTCCTCCATTTGTTTCTCTGAATAAAGTGTTGCGCCAGCATGATCCAAATACACCTTCCCTGTAATTACTTTTTAATAGTTATAATTGAAGAATACTCCAACAAATTGCATTCAATTAAAGTTCAGATGTTTCTAGAAAACCTTTGGTGAGGGAATCAGGCTGGATGAATTCTTGGTGTCAACCTTACTAAGTACTAATTCTGGAACTGGACTATCACTAGTCTAGAGTTGCTACTTCCAAGTACCACTTAGGAATAAACCCATTTCCCCTTTAATTAAACCAACCAACCCTTGACGGGGATCAAAATCTGCTCCTTTTCTTGATAAAAGGAGCACCCACCTTTTCTTCCATCTGGATTGTTCAAAACCCATCGTACGGCTTCAATTAAATCTGAATCATTTTAATAGATTAAATTGAATTGGAAATAGAAAGTAATTGAGACCTTGCGATGGATTTTGAACGATCTAGATGGAAGAAAAGGAGGGTCCTCCTTTTCTCAAGAAAAGGAGCAGAGTCGGTTCCCCCTTGACGGTACCATCTCTTCTCCCTATGTTCTCTTTACTTTAAAGCATTTAAGATGAAGCTGAGCTCCACAGGAAGCCCCGCTTCTTACCACTTGGATTAAGCTCAATTCTAGAAGGGCCAGTACAACAATTCCTCTTTGGTTGTTAACACTACTAGATAATTGAGGTACAAATGGAAAAGGAATAGAAAACTAAGTAGTGGAACACTCCAGCGGTTCAGATATAAGTCCGTACAACAAATTCGTAACACAATTCTAAAACAAAATGTAACAACCAATTTATCACCTTGCAATCGTTTAAACTCAGTTGATCGAATCTCGTCGATGCTCTTGGGACCATCGGGGTACCCGTAGCTATTCCCGAACTCCCGGAGAAACTCCTGCTTTGCTGGTGGCCCGCTGGTCTCCATTCTCTCTCTCTCTGTGTCGGTGTCTCTCCCTCTCTCGAACGATCGATCGAAAACCTTGGAAGTTGGAAGCTGCAGCAAGTCTCTCTCTCCTTTCTCTTTCGGAATTTATCAGAAGCGAGTATGACGTCTCTGCTTTCGTTTGAACGAGATTCTACGGAGAAAATAAACAGAAACGAAGATTCTGCTTATACTACTTCAAGTCAAAGCATTGATCCGCAGGTCTGACCGTAACTCCGTAAGACCGAGTTCGGAACTCAAATTTCTATTAGATCCAGACCGTCCATCATAACTCTCTGACCAATCCGATCTGAAGTATAAATGAGCAGTATCTTTAATATTCGTGCCAAAATGGATCTGACGGTCTGGATCTAAACTCAAAATCTAAGTCATACCCCATCCAATTGGATCTAGAAATGAAAATGAAAATTACATGCCCTCCGTGTTTCAAGGCAAAAAGTTTGGGGTCCCAAAATTTTTTAATTTGTCAATTCCGTCCTTTATATATTTCTTTTCATATCATTGCGATCCATCTCTAAATTATTTTATTATTTTCTGTAATGAATAATTTATGTTACGGATCAACGACTCTCCGCTGGAAAGTGATATTTTCAATTTGGAACGATAAAATGATTAAAATTTACTAAAATGAATCATATGCGTAGAAAGGGCCATTAAGTTTCTTAGGCAAGCATTGAAGATGGTGCAACCGACTTGTTAGAACCGAAATTTTTATTAATCGAAATAAAATAAAAAATATATCGAAAAAGAGGAGAGAATTTGAATTTTTTTTAAATATAAGTAGAACGGGTTCATTTATTCCGTTTCTATTAATGATAATTTCATCTCAAACTTATCATTAATTAACTCAAACTAAGCAATAAAATAAAATAAAAAATAGAGTAAAAATTTTATCACCCGCTATTTGGTCCACTAAATATCCCCTAACTAATTAGTAGTACTAACTGTCAAAAATATCTATAAGTTGCGGAGCCCACATATTTGATGTCTGACGGTACGGAAATTAATTTGGAGAAATCGGAAACCGAAGCGTTTGACACTGGAGACTAGCTGACCGGCGTTGCTGCAATTTCATTAATTGGCAACCTTTGAACTATCCGATAGATGGAGATCCTCGGCTGCACTATCAATATGCAATTAATGTTGTACGGTTGAACAAAGGTTAATCAGTTATTGATCCGATGTCAATGAAAATGATATCTACTTATCTATTTATAATGTACACACAAAATTATATATTGTACGTCGCGGTATTTATAAAAGGTTCATGCTAACTGCTTGTGGACAAGGCATACAATATATCTGAAACATGAGCTATTGTTACAAGTTTTTGTATGAATATTTTGTAGTTTCAATATGTTATATGTTGAATATTTGATGATATGTATATGTATACTTCCAATATTTTAGTATGAATATTTAATATGTTTTAGTATGAATACTTTGTAGTTTGTATATTTACTGATAATGATACTTCGAAAGTTTTAGTATGAATATTTTCTAAAGTTTATCCATTTGTGTATGAATACTTCTTCTAGTATGAATATTTTCAATCTTATAGTGTGAATATTTATATTATTTTAGTAAGATTAATTTTATTGATTTTTTATGTATACTTCTAATGTTCTAGTATGAATATTTTATGTGTTCTAGTATGAATATTTTATTTGTTTTAGTATGAATACTTTATATATTTTAGTATGAATACTTCCTAAGTTTTAATATGAATACTTTCATAAAATATATCTATTTTTGTATTAATTTCCAGTTAGCAGAACCTTGGTATGAATACTTTCAATCTTATAGTGTAGATACTTACATTATTTTAGTAAGATTAATTTTATTGATTTTGTTATGTATATTTCCAATGTTCTAGTATAAATATTTTATATGTTTTAGTATGAATATTTTGTAGTTTGAATATTTTATAGTAATGATACTTTGAAAGTTATAGTATGAATACTTTATATGCTTTAGTGTGGTTATTTTCTAAGTTTTAGTATGAATATTTTTTAAAGTTTATTCATTTATGTATTATTTTGTAGGACATTAGACCTACTCGTTTATGAAATTATTCCCTGCACAGGTAAGTTTGTTCTCTGAATAATTTGAAATGGCAAAATGGCTATTTATTAAGTATTAATACTTGACAAGGTATGATTACTTGCTCGACGAGGTATGAATACTCGCACGCCGAGTTATGAGTACTTGAACGACGAAGAACCCGAAAGTACTTCATCATGGATCTCATTTGAAAGAGAAAATTACGTAGAAAATATTCGTGATTTTAGATTTGCAAAATTCCTCGCGGATCGTTAGAAATATTTATTATATTAAACGGAAAAAAAAATTCACTTCTAAAAATATGTAAAAGATGGGTGTGTGACTAAAGAGAAAAGAAAGTTGATGTCCAGTTTCTTGTTTAAATACTTGATTTCTTAGGCATTAATACTTGATATATTATATAGGAATACTAGCGCGCATAAGTGTTCATACATGCACGTGCCAGTTGTAAATTTTTTCAAATTTAAGTGGTCTCCAAGTAATTATTACCAACAATTTGATGGTTTAAATTTTCTGCAGTATTTAACTTCAATTTTTAGTGTATTTACCGTGCATCGATCTAGTATTTAACTTTGTTCATTGTAGTATTAACCATTGGCGTCCAACAGCGAAAAATGTTATCCCCGCACCACCATCCCCCCATATCCCCCACTAAAAGACAAAAAAAAATTAGGTTCCGACCCTTTTGAGTATTTAAATTTCCTGCAGTATTTAACATCTATCTATAGTGTATTTATAGTGCATTGAACAAGTATTTAACTCTATTCATTGGAGTATTAACCGTCTGTCCAACAACGACACAATCTTTATCTCCGCAAAAATGAAAATATCTATCCCCGCACATCTCCACACTAAAAGACAAAAAAACTAGATTCCGACATTTGATGGTTTAAATTTCCTGCAGTATTTAACTTTAATCTTTAGTGTATAAATAGTGCATCGAACAAGTATTTAACTCCATTCATTGGAGTATTAACCATCCGCGTCCAACAGCGACATAATATTTGTCCCCGCAAAAATGACAAAATAATTTGGTATCGTCCCCACGTCCCCGCACATCAGTATTTAACTTTAGAAATGTTAGTATTTAACAATATGAACGTTAGTATTTATCTTTAAAATCAAAAATATTAATCTCTAAAATTATAAATAAATTGCATGGATTTTATTTAGCATTCTATATGTTAGTATTTAACTTTATACACATCGGTATTTAACTTTATGCACATCAGTTTTAACTTTAAGAATGTTAGTATTTAACTTTAGAAATGTAAGTTTTTAATTAAATCATTTATAAAATTTTCCAAATTGAATTTTCATATAAAAATATAATTTTAATTACATAATTAAACACTAATTTTCATATAAAAATATAATTTTAATGTAATATTTAATCAGACTAAGGAAAAAAAATCAAATTTAATTAAGGTAGATAATTAATGTGGGGAATGATGCTAATTATGGTAGTTAATTAATATGGAGAAAGTACGGGGATGGAAATGGAATGTGGGGAGGATGTTAATTAAAGTAGTTAATTAATGTGGGGAAGGTGTGAAGAGGAATTCGTATCCTCTGCATTAACTCAAAAGAGAATCTTTTGAGTTAATGCGTTTGGACCATCCGATATGGTTTAAGATCCGTGCAGATTAGATACACAATATTAAAGAATCTTTGTGCTAAATTCAGACGGTCGGATTGGCTCCGTTTAAAATCAGACGGTCGAGATGCATTAACTCAAAATATTCTCTTTTGAGTTAATGAAGGAGATACGTGTTCGTGGAGATAGTGGGGGGATGGAAGTGAGGGGTGTAAATAATTATTTTTAAATATTAGTTTTAGTTTTGCTGCGGGTCCACATATCAGAGACTCAGAGTAAGAAAATCATGCTCCTTGGATTCGGTTCCAATTTCATAAATGAATAAATAACTGGATTTGAAAAAGCAGGACTGCGATTCTTTCAGCAAATATATTTCCCGTCCAATAGCTATCTCACGGTTCTCAGTCACTATTCGTTTCTCGTCCTTTCTGCAAATTGATTTTTAAGGCCACAATTCTTAATTAATATCTTCGTTTTGAAATAGAAAAGCTATTAAACATTTTTAAACCGAAGATATTATTCTTAATTAATGATTTAAAAAAACGAAATTGTCAAAATAAATTCTCTCCCTCCTTTCTTATAAATTACGTGTTTATTTGGTATTTACTTTTTTCAATAATTTTGTCATGTCAATAGCCAGGTTCATCATTATCCCGTGTCATCTCGCTTGTTCAGCGTTTCGAATCTTAATAGTTTATTATAAAAAAAATGAAAAATTCATTCGGGGTGTTCGACAGCTCTCCTTAAAAGAATGAGGATTAAAAACTTAATCCTTAACAAGGAGCACTTGTTCAGTAAGATAATAAAATTAAGAATGAAGACTTAGTACAAATAAGATATACATTGTGAGGTATAAAGACCAAAATATCCTCATCTTTCACATTTTTGTTGTCATTTAATATAATTTAATATAACAAACAAAGATGATAATAATTACACAAATTTTAGTGAAAATATATGAAACACACGTGCAATAATATTATATGAAACATCTTGTCATTTTTCTGATCAGGAAGGAAAATGGTACATCTCACACGTGCAATAACTAGATCCAAATCGAGTCCTAATCTCACCGTAACATTTCTTTTTATTTATCTTCTCCAACTGATTACAAATAGTTTTGTGTAAATAATTAAGATTACCTAAAACTAAAAGTTAATGGTTAATAAAGACGAATACTGAGATGGTATCCGAAATGCCTAGTAATTAATTGGTACCAGAAACGGTGCCAGAGAAAATAAATTTCAAGACCAAAATAATAAATAAAAAATAATGATAACTACCGATCAATGATAAATGCAGGAAAGAAATTAAAGAAAGCAAACAGAGTGTGACATGCAGAAAAATAAGAAAAATAATATCTATCAGTACATTATCATTTTTATAAATAGTCATACCAGTATCCGCTACTACATAAGAAAAATAACAAACTTTAATAAAGAACTTCTGTTAACAACTACACCTCAGTAGCCTGACTGGTACAAAATTTATTTCGGCATACCTCTTCTTCGGAAATAAATCTGCTGTGATCCGAATTTAGGAACAGTAATTCTAAAATTCTTGCTTTTCCAAATCCAACCGTCCCATATTTTCTGTGCACGTATCTCAAAACAGCCAATTTTTCTGTGCATGAATCTCGAATCAATTCAACAGTTGGATTTGGAAAAGTAGGAATTTTAGAGTACTGTTCACAGCTAAAGAATCGCAGCAGATTCGGATCCCTCTTCTTCAGTAAGCTTCCTCTCTACATCATGGCAAATTATCGGACAAAATTCAGAAATTCAACAAAATAACATCAAAGTGGATGTCAATAAGCCTCATAGCTTCCTCTCTATCTGATCGGAAATAAAAAACATCACATATTAGAAAAAAATCAGAAATGATTTTGGACCAAGGACATATTTGCTATTTGTTATTTTTTTTGGGTATTAATGAAAAAATCGGTACATTCTGTGTTGTTACTTGTTACACTATCAATCTTCTTTCGCATTTGACTTGTGCTCAGGTAGATGTGATGCAGCCAGCTGGGCTGAATGATTTTTCTTTTATCCCAAGGACAAGCCCAAAATTATAAATGATTTCGGCCCGACTCATGCCCACTGAATAGCCCAAATTTTAGGCCCCTTGAGGTTTACAAGTTTCTCGTTAGCTCAGCCCAATTTTAAGAACCAAGTTTCACAATTCATGTGCTTGTATGATCCAAATTGATACTTCGGAAACCGGTTCAGAAAACATTAATCGGGACTCAATTAACTCGCAGTTCTATTTCGTACCCATGTCATACCTTTCAATTTATCATGCACCGTTACTGAAATGCTACGTACTTAGAGGGTTGGTTCCTAGTAATTAAGGTGACTTTGACTGCATTGATTGATAGGCATTTCAAACAAAGGGATATTATATTGATCACATTTAATACATTGATGAATGGGTTTTGCAAGACTGGAGATATAAAGGAGGCTAAACAGCTTATGGAGGAGGGGAAATAAATATGCAGCGATTCTTTGGAATCGCAGGGTCGCTGCTTTTTCATATCCAACCATTCATTGGTTTCGAGATTTGTGCATAAAAATCAACTGTCTTAGAGATTCGTACATTTCAAAAAAATGAATGGCTGAAATTTGAAAAGGCAGGGACCTGCGATTCCAAAGAATTTTGGAATCGCAGCAGATATAAATCCATGGAGGAGGACATGAGGTTCAATGGGTTCAAACCCGACAATGTTACTTGCACTTCCCTTGTTGATGAGTGTTGTCAAGGAGGGTTAATTAGAATAAGCAGTTAGCCATGGAGATAAAAAGGAAATGTTGGCCTAAGGAATTGAATTAGATGACGTGGTATACATGCATGGCTCTTATATCAGGATTGACTAGATCAGGCCAGGCTCATGCGCCAGAGATGATATTGCGAAAACTGAACATTTCAGGTTTTGCTCCTGATGATACGATGGTCATCGACTCATCGGTATATTTTATAGCAAAGGCGAGGACACGAGGTTAAAATGGGGCTTAGGCACTGGAAATAGATGACTAGAAAATAGTCTGCTAGAAATAGAGAACAAGAGAAAGAAAAGAGAAAAGGTTATATGTTTTTGTTGGGTTGTAGGTTCCAAGGAAGGTCGTCTCAGATGGTGCAAAAACGAATTGGTGAAGTTAGGTGAGCAAATGGTGACAAGTTAGTTTAAAATAGGAGTTTGAATATTTTTTATTATGGATTTGGGGTCTCTTCCGAATTTTATTTGGTGCTGTTAAATAGGAAACCTGGTACAAGTCGTGGAGGTGTGCTAAGAGTACTTCTGTTTGTTCCGTAAAAAAACTATGGGCTTCAGGTTTCCTAGTACTGTAGTAAGAGTGTTTCAAAAAGCGAAATTGTGTCTAAAGTACGTACCATGCAACGTTGAAAATATATAGATCTATGTATAGGTCTGCAAACTTTGTTTTGTCAAATTCCTTGTAGCGTTTGTATAATTGACTCATGTACTTTATTTTAATTTCAATAAAATCACCTTGGCAGCAACTGCCATGTTCATTCTCAAAAAAGAAAATACATGCCTGTAACCGGTGCTGAAAATAACCTTGAAAATTGAATAATAAAAGAAACAAAGTAAAATAAACCAAACATGTATAATGCAGAGTTACAAGGTCCTTTTGAATAAAACAACGTAGCAAATAATAAAAACAAAAGACAGACAACATAGAACACTAAAAGGAATGACAAACAAGGAAGAAAAAAAAAACGATTAACAAAATAACTCCTTCCTAACATACATGGTAAGTTGGTTACGCCACCTTTTTGTTGTTCAATTTAGAAGTCCCGAATAGTACTGTGAAAGTTAAAACATCATGAGCTCGAGGGAATGTAGTAGGCATAAATTGCATAGAAAGATTGTAGAAATGTAAGAACTAGAAGTATGAAAGCAGCGACCAGAGAAACTATTGCCCACGGACTACTAAAGTAATCACGAACAAATTTTGCTCGATGCCTGTTCCATCTTTTTTTACTGTATTTATTCACTTCCGTGTATAATTCTGCCAAATAGTGATTACCCCCAATACAAGCACCTTCGGTGGCCTGGTTGATGAAATGAGTCACCTCCTCTTCACTGCCTAGCCAGTTCTCAATGATTCCGCACTCTTGTAATATTCTCACATCATTTGGTATGTTGACTAGATTATCCAAAAAATATACAAAGCTTGTAAAGGGTGAATGCTCTATGCCATATTGGGAATGCTCAAATGCTATAAGGTTTGCGAAAATAGGTTTAGTGTAATCGGTGATTTTCAGTCTAGGGATTTTTAAGAAACCATATTCAAATGATATGTCGAGCATATGTAATGGGTTGTTCTTTGATGTGAATTTCAGACCCGCTTCTTTGAGCTCAGTGGCAGAAGGGATCACCATCGACGATAAATTCTCGGTAGAGTTCGGCAATTCCCTTGACAAGGCTATTGGAACGTCCGGACGTTGTTGAGAAGGTATTGTTCGTAGCACCCATGAATGAAAGTTAGGATGCCTATGTAGAAAAACATTGATTCTATAGGCGCAGAACATTGCTTTTTTTTTTAGATAAGCACAGAACATTGTGGTAAGATCAAATAATTTGAAACTCAATACAAGTGGTTTCTCTGGGTTAGGCACTATATAGAGGTAATAGAGATGGACCAAATGATGAATTTCAGCTGGAGGATTTGGAATGTCTGATAGAAGGTTAATGGGGTATGAGTATCTGTTGTCTGAAGTTTCAGCTAGATGGTATGCAATTATGGAGTCCCTGGGCAACAAATTATGAACAATGTATTTAACGAAAGCCATTCTATCATGTTGATTAAAACCAATCAGCTCGTACAACTTCTCAACTATAAAAAAGGGAATTTGGTTCTCTTGAAGTAGCAAATCACTTTTTATGAAATGATGATTCCAACCAACCTCAAGAATTGATTTCAAATTATCTTTCTTCTTTTTTGAGAAGTACTCGAGCACGAAGCATCCATCATGCAGCATCATCTCGACAAATGTATCGCTGTCAAGATCATCAAATGTCTCACTGTAACACCTCCGTGTTCTCGTTTCTAGCAACTTCATCTCTGATATACAGAGATTCAAACTTATGTTGTCCTTACGGGACAAAAAATCCCGCAAGAACCGCCTTTTTTGTTCCTCCATGGCTCGGAGGTGCTTTTGACTACGGTGGAATGGGCCGATGGAGATGACAGAGGGCTTGAAGAGATCCTTCTTTCTTTTGGAAATGTTATGTGGTGTGCGAAAGATGATGAAGTTCTCTGCCTCGTTCGCATTGCCCCATAATGTGTCGAGTTCACGTTGCAGAGAGGCTTCGAGACCTACATTAACTATGTGGGTTTCTTCCATTAATGTTTTTTCGTGAATGGGAGAGTTTTGGTTCGACTTAAAAAAAAACGTCCTTTAACATTTGTATTTATATTGATCATTAGTGTGGCCCCACCAACTCTCTTCTAATTATTGTGCATACATAACCTTGAACCTTCATGCATAAGAAAATAAAAATGCTACTTTTCAACAGAGCCCTTGTATTATTGAAAAATCTTTTTTGAAATAAAGGTCGAACAGTGAGCCACGAAATGCACAATGAATTCAGAGAAAGTTAGGGCTTCCTAAATTCATAACAAAATTTTATTCTTAATTAATTAGGTTTCGGATAATGTGATTATGGAACTAAATTTCTTTCATTATATATTTTTGCTTACTCTTATACTTTCTACTGCTTTTAGTATTGCTAAGGAATAGTTCATTAATTATGAATAATAATTTTTTGCACATCAGAAAAATTACAACTTGTTTTCTCAATAATTAATGTTTCAAAAGTGAGACCTTATCAAGATTTTTTTTAGTACTTTGAGGACATCGATCCAGGAACAAAAATGAAAAAAAAATGTCGGAAGTAGTGCTGAAAGCATTTTAGTTAACAAAACATAAATTATTTTTTAGAATCATTCAATCAAATTAACCTAAACTATAATCCAAAATTTAGTATTTTTGTTTAAATTAAACAATATAAAATTAGAATTGATCATGGGATTTGCTTAAAAAAATTATATCTAATACAGTATAAATTAAATTATGTAATAATAATTTCTTTAAAACAATCTTAATAAGTCAAGTAAATTTCATAATATGTTGAAATTTCAGAATACACAAATCTTAGAAAATATTTGGATGCATGCCGTCATATATTGAAATCTTATCGTTGATTTAAAACAACAAAATCTGTAATCTAAAAAAATTGAAATATTTATATATTTAGATGAGACCAACTTTTAGATCACTTTATAAGCAATTTAAAAGAGTTTGATCTAATTTTATAATGTTTACGAAGTTTATATATATGCAAGACTAGCAAAAAGCAAAAAGTTCACAATTTTTGTAATGTCAGAATAATCTACACATATTAAAAAAAAATCCTATAGTTAGATATATATATATATATATATATATATCATTAAACCTTTCACAAAACAAAATATATATTAGTCACCCAAGCAGAGTTATGCGTACTATAATTTCTATGTACCATGCAAATGCAATGACAACAGTTTTTGCTTGTGTTAAATAGTTTGTATTTCTTAATTACGAAAGAAATTGTGCATACATATAATATTTTAGAATTCCTATATCTAACTTTTATTTGCTATTTTCAGAAATCCTACATCTACAATAATTTTGGAAATACAATGATATCTTTTGCAAAATTATTGTGTAATGATTTAGTGTAAAAATAAAATCATTACAAATAAAGCGAGTGTATATGTATGTATATGGAGTTGGGCTACTCTACTTCGCGAAGTAAAGCGAGTGTTTTAGTTCACGTTTATATGTTTCAATTTCAAAATTCAAAATGTCGATCCAAACAGTTCAAGTTGATATCCATATTAAATTGTACTTGGAAACCAAATTTTAACAATTTTTAGAAATTTTTTATTATTTTTTTGAAATTTTTTAAATCACTGTTTTTCAAAAAATTGTGGACTGTAAAAAATAAGTGATTTTTAAAAATTCGAAAAAACTAATAATAAATTTTCAAAAATTGTAAAATTTAGTCTCCAAACACAATTTAATATGGAAATCAACTTGAACGGTTCAGATCGATATTTTGAACTTTAAAATTGAAGATATAGATGTGAAGTAAAACACTCGCTTTACTTCACAAAGTACCGTAACCCAACTCTCTCTCTCTCTCTCTATATATATATATGATCTCAAAAAAAATTCAATGTTGGACTCATTCTGCTTATATAGATTAGATGAATATTAATTTAGAAAATAATTTAAATCCAACTTGATATGTATAGTGAGGTTTAAAGACACCTTATATATTTCAGCTATCCTATACAAATACAAGCAATAAAAAAAAGCGTGCTTATATGCAAAATATGATATTTATTGTATTTTTGTGTTTCAAAACTAATTCATCCTTTTCTTGTTTTGCCATTATGCTCTGCCTTTTTCGAACAATTAATTCTTCAAATTTACAAAAGAGAAAAGAAAATCAAAAGGAAAAGTTAACCCAGAAACGAAAGGAATATAAGTAATGAAAGAAATTTAGTTGCCAAACCCCATTCTATAACTATCCCCATTCGGATCTATCTTCTCTCAAGAACTTTATAAGGGCACGTTAGAAAAACTGTAGTGCTGAAATTATTCTGAGAAAATTAGACATTACTTTGTCATTAGTAGAAATTAATTAGTAAATTGATTTTTTCTGGTGATGCAAGCAATGAATTTCAATATTATCAAAGAGGACAGGTGAAGTAAAGAATAAAATATATGGGTATCTCCACATTACGAAAAGCAAAAGTATTTCATCCTTTCCTTGTTTTGCCATTATGCAAGCAATGAATTTCAATATTATTAAAGAGGACAGGTGAAGTAAAGAATAAAAATATATGGGTATCTCCACATTACGAAAAGCAAAAGTATTTATCCTTTCCTTGTTTTGCCATTATGCTCTGCCTTTTTCGAACAATTAATTCTTCAAATTTACAAAAGAGAAAAGAAAATCAAAAGGAAAAGTTAACCCAGAAATGAAAAGAATATAAGTAATGAAAGAAATTTAGTTGCCAAACCCCATTCTATAACTATCCCCATTCGGATCTATCTTCTCTCAAGAACTTTATAAGGGCACGTCAGAAAAACTGTAGTGCTGAAATTATTCTGAGAAAATTAGACATTACTTTGTCATTAGTAGAAATTAATTAGTAAATTGATTTTTTCATGCTTATAAAATTTACAATATATTATAAAAAAAGACAAAAAAAAATGTTAGCAAATGTTTTAAGGCTACAAATGGAATGAAATTGGAAACCATCGAGTACTTATGATTTGCAGCATAGTCAAAGTCAGAAGAGCCGTAGCCATTTTGAATGATATAGTAATTGATTAATAAGGACCCGAATCTACTGAAATTCGAAATTAGTAACTTTGAAATCTCTGCAATTTGAATTCAGTCGTCGAACTGTTTCGATGCGTCATGGAAAAACCATCTATTTCGAGATGCGTTCTGGAAAAAAAAATTAACGGCTAGATTCAGAATTGCAGCAAATTTATTTTCGATTAATAAGGGTGCGCCAGGACTGTACACTAATTTGATACATATGTTTGAATATATAGTAATCCAGCATATTTGAAAGTTGTACTTTTATTTTTATTTAAACAAGTTAACTGGCTATTTGGAAGCAAGTCATTAAATGACCAGGTACTAATTTAATATGCTTGAATATATAGTTGATTTCGTATCATTAATATATTTTTAATAAAAAAAACAGCCGATTACCCTTCCATACCACTCAATCTCAATTTTAAATGCTATTTTCAGAAATCCTACATATACAAGAAATTTTTACTACAAGAATGATTCAAGTACAATGATTTTTTAAAACCCAGCAAATTAAAGAAAACAATGAATTTCCATATCATCAAAGAGAAACAAATGGCTGAGTAGCTCAAGCAATGAATTTTCATATCATCAAAGAGAAACAAATGGCTGACTAGCTCAAGCAATGAATTTCCATATCATCAAAGAGAAACAAATGGCTAGTCGCTCAAGCAATGAATTTCCATATCATCAAAGAGAAACAAATGGCTAGTCGCTTAAGCAATGAATTTCCATATCATCAAAGAGAAACAAATAGCTGACTAGCTCAAGCAATAAATTTCCATATCATCAAAGAGAAACAAATGGCTAGTCGCTCAAGCAATGAATTTTCATATCATCAAAGAGAAACAAATGGCTAGTCGCTCAAGCAATGAATTTCCATATCATCAAAGAGAAACAAATTGCTGACTAGCTCAAGCAATGAATTTCCATATCATCAAAGAGAAACAAATGGCTAGTCGCCCAAGCAATAAATTTTTATATCATCAAAGAGAAACAAATGGCTGACTAGCTCAAACAATGAATTTCCATATCATCAAAGAGAAACAAATGGCTAGTCGCTCAAGCAATGAATTTCCATATCATAAAAAAGAAACAAATGGCTGACTAGCTCAAGCAATGAATTTCCATATCATCAAAGAGAAACAAATGACTAGTCGCTCAAGTAATGAATTTCCATATCATCAAAGAGAAGCAAATGGCTGACTAGCTCAAGCAATGAATTTCCATATCATTAAAGAGAAACAAATGGCTAGTCACTCAAGCAATGAATTTCCATATCATCAAAGAGAAGCAAATGGCTGACTAGCTCAAGTAATGAATTTCCATATCATCAAAGAGAAACAAATGGCTAGTCGCTCAAGCAATGAATTTTCATATTATCAAAGAGAAACAAATTGCTGACTAACTCAAGCAATGAATTTCCATATCATCAAAGAGAAACAAATTGTTAGTCGCTCAAGCAATGAATTTTCATATCATTAAAGAGTAAAGTATAAAACATGATATGAGTGTTCACAGTACGAAAAGCAAAAGCAAAAGTATTCCACCTCTTTTGAATTATTAAATCTTTAAATTAACAAAAGAGAAAAGAAAATCAAAAGAAAATGTACCACAAAACGAAAAGAATAAGTAATTATTCTTGATCCCAACAATATTATTGAATTATGGCGACTTATTTACTGGGATAGCATGTCTTTGAAATTGTCATTGTTTCTAAAGTACAGTAAAGAAAAGAAAAGAAATAACAAGATTTAAGTAAAATTGAAAACTAAAAATTTATTATCAAATGTATTTCTTATACCACAAAGACACCAAAATTAATTATCATGGTTTTATGTATATGAATCGGGAGTCTGGTTAGTATGACATCGGTGTGATATGACACTAAATTCAAAATTAATTGGATATAGTTCAAACGACTAATCCAAACCGTTCAAACCGATTTACTTTATGAGTAATGTATTTACATATAATTTTTTTTTATATTTTTGAATTATTTTAGTATCAAATCAAGCGGTCAAAAATGTTGAAAAACGAATGCATTAAAATTAACTTAAAAACTCACACATTTGACTGCTTGATTTGATACTAAATAAATTCGAAAAATTATAAAATTTGCATGTAACACACAACTAATGAAGTAGATTGGTTTGAACGGTTTGGATTCACCGTTAAAAGTCAATTTGGTAGATTTTAGAGTTGGTATTTTATAGGCTGAAATAACACTAATATCATACTAGCCGGACTCATGAATCGGACAATTATTATTATTCGCTATTGGGCTAATGGGCATACTGTATTGTCCTTATCTTTGAATATATTTCATTTTCAAAACCGTCCAACGCCGCTCGGTGCGTGAATTAAAGAGGTTTGGCTTGGGCTAGGTCGTTATTGGGCTAATGGGCCATAACATAAATGTCTAAGTCAATAGGACTCTTCAAAAATGGGCTTACTTCCCAAGCAACCTCTCTCTCTCTCTCTGTCACTGTCAAATAAGTTAAAACTTGAAATTTATCAAAAAGTGTTGTTTAATGTTGAGAGAGTAAAATTGAATTTCTGAATTTTCCATGACAGCTGGTTTCTATTGCCTTATTCTAACCATTTTGAATAAATGGTGAAATTCAGGCGTCATCATTTTTCATCACTATTTTCTGGGTTTCCTTCTTTTGTTTGGATTTGGTGTCCACTTTAGCACTCTTATATCCATTCTTATATGTGACATGCTATTGCAGGAATTTGTCCAAATTACTCTTAATTATTACCCTTTTTGCGATGACAAGTGGGAATCATAGAAGGAAAAATTAGAATTGGAATTGGAATTGGTCACTTGATTATAGAATCGGAATCGGTCACTTGATCGTAGAATCGGAATCGGTCACTTGATCGTAGAATCGGAATCGGGTGAATCGATAAAAATGAGATGAATCGGATTGGAAAATCGGATTTTGTTTTTTTTGCAGAAGCTGATTTTGTATTAAAAGAGGCTGGAAAAATTATGGGGTTCTCGAAATGGGAGGTGTGAGTGAGAGCTGGTCATAAAGCTCAGTAGAGGGAGCTCCCTAACAGCTCAACCGGACAATGGACCCCACTATCAGTGAAAGAAATAACTAAAGAAGAGGGATTTACGCTAATACAAAAAAAATAAAATGGTTTGGGCCTGGTCTTGAAGAACTGAACAAGAAAGGCCCGCCTCTAAGTGTCACAGTTCACATACTCTAAGTTCATTTTGAACTAAGCCATTGTTATGTTTCTCATTTGAACTGACTAACGGGACCCCACCTCTCCACTTCTCTATGCCAATGGGAGCATTTTCATTTGTTCTATGAACCGTAGGCCCCAATTCGTCAGCCTATCCTTGTCCCTCCCTTGTGCCCGAATCTCTCTTCTTCTCCGTTCACAACATCCCCGTTAGGGGTGAGAAAATCGCTCATAACTCGTAACTCGCTCATAACTCGCTCACTAACAACTCATTAATAACTCGCTCATTAACGACTCGCTCATTAGAGAACTAGCATTTGGTCAAGTGGCTAAGGCACATGGCCTCTACGTGAGAGGTCATGGGTTCGAAACCCAGGTGGGGGAAATCATTTGTTGTAATAACAAATGTATTAAATAGTTGGGTGGCTTGACCTCCAACCTTTACTCAAAAAACGACTCGCTCATTAACAACTCGCTAACTTAATGAGTGAGCATGAGCATACCCCAACTCGCTCATTAAGTATTTGCCACATCTAATCCCGCCACATTTAATCCCAATTTATTAAATTAAAATTAAATTGAATAAATAAAAAAATCAACTAACATTACTAACCTAAATTGACTAAAGTTGAAATTAAAATTGAAAAAAATGAAGCTCCAAAGTCCAGTGATCCAGTCCACTACTATACTCCAGCCTTAAATAATTGACGCTAAAAAAGACTTGTTTAGTGATGTATAATTCTACTGTTTAATACTTGTTTTTTTTTATTATTTTGATTTTGTTAAATTTGGTTATGGACAATTTTTTATTAAACTATGTAATATTTAATTCGTGACTTGCTCAGTTGCTCATAACTCGCTCATTAATAACTCGCTCATTAACGACTCGCTAACTTAATGAGCGAGCATGAGCATACCCCAACTCACTCATTAATCAGCCCTAATCCCCGTCTCCACCAACAAAAAGAAAAAAAATCGGACTGAAAACATAATAAAATCGGCCTAAATCAAGTAACTCGGTCTGAAATCGGTGCGACTGTTTGACCTGATTTTTTCCCTAAAACTTGCTCTCCGTGTAAATCGGTCAAAAATTAACTTGGTCTGGTCTGATTCCGGTTTGAATTGGCCGATTTTGTCTTCTATGGATTGAACCCATTGAACCTCATGTCCTCCTTCATAAGCTGTTTCACCTCCTTAATATCTCCAGTCTTGGAAAAACCATTCATCAAATGTATTAAATGTGAGCAAATCTGACTTTATGTTTCTTCTCATCAATATCCCTTGTTTGCAATGCCCATCAATCAATGCAGTTAAAGTCACTGTATTAGAGTCCCATTAATTTTTTCAGAACATGTTCCTGAAGTATTAAATGGATCATGCAAGTACATGTATAGAGAAACTTGTAAGCCTCAAGGGGCCTAAAATTTGTACTATTCGGGCCGAAATCATTATGTGTAATTGTGGTATTTTGATAATTCAGTGTTAATATTTTGTTATTTAGTAACATGGTTAATTTAGTTTGAAAAATGGTTGGACAAAACAAAGTTTGCAGACCTAACACCATCTGTGACACAATTTCAACGTTGCATTATGGTATAGACTTACTCAATCCTGCTTTAACTTTAACAACATCTGTGCCATAATTTTGCCTCTTCAAACACTCTTACGGCAGCAATTCTGTTTGATTTATAAATCTCCCTGCACTAATCGAGTTAAGCCCCACGGAGAAGTCTCGGTTGATAGTGCGACTATGTAGTAATAGCGGCAGCCACTAAATACGAATTAGAAACTCTCATACAATAACTGAAAATCTATATCAAATATGATATAACAATCAAAGCAGATTAGATCTAACAACGGTATGTCAAAACTCTGGAAATTCACACTACTATCTATTTTACTTACTTTTAATTTTCGCTAAAATACTTTGATCATTGACCAGATCTCAACCCTTGAATTTTCAAATTTTGTCTAGCCTTTTGAAAGATTGTGGTTTAGTCGCTTAAGACTGTAGATCTTATTCTCTGTAGATCGACACTCAATATACTACTCGATATAATTATGTACTTGTACTTTGACTCAATGGAAAAATGAATATAAAATTTATTAACCTACTGAGTGCAATCACACATTTGCACTCATCAGGAGTGATCTCCCATCATCCCCACTCTCCCCACTACTTCCACTATACATTTCCACGTACAATGCACATTCCCAGCCGAACAGGTACGCTATGATTATTACTATCTGATTGAATGTTGAAACCATCAGTATTTATTTTGCAAGACTATTGCTTGATGAATTATTTTTCTCGTAAATTATTTGAAACCCTCAGCCGTCCCCTTTTTCGATAAATAAATAAACCATTAAATGAATAAATTACTTTTAATTATTATACACCTTTTGTTGTTGGAAATAGAATAATAATATTATATAGGACGAGGTTATTTATTTATTGATAATAATAATAATAATAATGATTACATCAGTGCGTACTATGCATAGAGCATACCAGCCAGTACTTGGAATCAATATTTCCATCAAAGTTCAAACAACTGATTTAAAATTGTTCAATATGATTTCCATATGATATTGTACGTACATACTAAATTATATATATTTAAAAAATACTATATAAATATGTAGGTAGAAAATAATTACATGCAAATCAAATAAAGTAATTTTCTACCTATCTAAAATAATAATAATAAATTTTAACCATTGTAAAATTTGAGCTACAAGTGCATTTTCATGAATGGTTCAGATCAATTATTTAAACTCTCTAAAAAGAAATATTGATTCAAAATACATAGCAATATATGCTATTCAAAATAATTATCAAAGAATATCACACAAAAGAAATTCCCATTTCAGAAGCATTAAATTGAAAATTCTCCTCATTCTGCAATACGAATTTTTTTTCCCATTTCAGAATGTAATTATTTAAGACAGTAAATTTGACCCGCCACGCGGAGCACTACAAAAGGACAGACACAGAATGTCTCGTCCTATTCGTGCAAAAAAGCGAGTGTGTATCCTCTGAGATATCTCAAATTTTGCATGACTGGCGTGTCCGGTGTCTATTCGGGGATAGCGCAGGGGCAGTATAATTTGGGCTTTGAAATTCGTGTAGAACGTATTTGAACGATTGAGATTTTACATTAAGTCACGCAAAGTTTGAGATATCTCAGAGAATACGAATTCCAAAAAAGCGAGGAAGAACTACAAAGGATGTGAATAGAACAAAACAGCGCTGGTTCGGATCTGTGTTTTGCTCCTCTCTTTCAGTGAGCGATGAAGCGGAGATCTCTGGCTCTTCCCATCGCCATCTTTCTCGCCTTCTCTCTCCTCTGTCTATTCTTCTTCTCCTCTTACCCCCTCTCATCTCTCCCTCTCTCTTCTCCAAACCCTATCCCTACACTCCACCACCCCCCTCTCAAGGTATACGTCGCCGACCTCCCTCGCTCCTACAACTATGGCCTCCTCGATCAATTCTGGTCCCTCTCCACCCCTGATTCCCGCATTGCAAATCCTACCTCCGACTCGAACCCGAAACTGATTAATCCTGACCCAAGTTACCCACCATACCCCGATAATCCATTAATTCAACAGTACTCAGCGGAGTACTGGTTGCTCGGCGATCTCGAGACGCCTCCAGATTTGCGGGGGAGGGATTCAGTGGCTGTTAGGGTTTATGATTTGGAGGAATCGGATGTTGTTTTCGTGCCATTTTTTGCGACTTTGAGTGCAGAAATGCAGCTCGGATGGGGCAAAAAGGGGGCTTTTTTGAAGAAGGACGAGAGCTCCAACTTGGATTATAAGAGGCAAAAGGAGGTTGTGGAGAGAATTAAGCAGTCAGAAGCGTGGAAACGTTCAGGTGGTAGAGATCATGTTTTCGTTTTAACTGGTAAGATTGAGGATTCCTGATCTGCTATTGTGCAAAACAATTTTAAATTGCAAACATGATAAGTTACATTACATATGTAACAACAAAGTGATATATCAGACTAGTTAGGGGGTACCAACTGATATTCATTAAACCTTTGGCCAATACTCACTGGTACCAGCACGGCCTAAATGGTACTCAGATGCAGCAGACTATGCTGAAACTACTAGTTATAACAAGAACCTAGACATACTACTTTTATAAGAATGTCTGTTAAACCAGGAATTGCATTATTGCTTATTCATATCAGCACCAAGTCACTCATTTAAGCTTAGAAGTTGCAAGCAGCTTTATATAAACTATTAAAGAACTGTAGTGGGGAAAAAGTAAAAGGAAAAAGGAAAAAAAGAAAGGATCAAGTAGGGTGCAAACGGATTGGATATTATTCCTCCGTATCCGTATCTGAAAATTATATACGGATATCAGATATCTGAATATCCATGTGAATATCTATGCAGATACGGATATGGTTTTGAATTTTAATTATCCGTATCCGAATAGTAAATATATATCATATAGTTTAATGCATATTATAAAAAAAATTATGCTATTCACCATTAAAATTAACGGATATCTGACCCGTGTCCATTTAATATCTGATCCATGTCTGTATCCATTTAATATCCGATCCGCATCTGTATCCATCTAATATCTGTCTAATATCCGATCCATATCCATATCTCTATCTAATCTGTCTAATATCTGATCCATATCCATATCCGTCTAATATCCGATCCGTATCCATCTAATATCCGATCCGTATCCGTCTAATATCCGATCCGTATCCGTAACCGCCTAAGATCTGATCCGTATCCGAAAAATAAAAGCGGATACGGATATGGTTTTACCACTATCCTATCCGTTTGCACCCCTACGATCAACAAAACAATTCTGTAATAGCAACATCAGATTGGTACGGTCTGGCTTTATTGATGATTAAAATGCTGGACCTAAAAGGACATTATTATTTTTCTGTATTAAATCTTGGATTGGATGTTGTTGACAGCTCAGACCCAGTGGCCATGTGGCATGTGAAGGCTGATATAGCACCAGCCATTCTTTTAGTGGTTGATTTTGGTGGCTGGTACAAGCTCGACTCTCAATCCATGAAAAATGGTACGGCTCCAGAAAGGATTCAACACACACAAGTATCTTTGATCAAGGATGTTATTGTACCTTACACACATCTATTGCCTACTCTACCTATTTCAGAAAACACAGTAACTCGTCATATATTGTTATACTTCAAAGGAGCGAAGCACCGTCATCGGGTTTGTCTCCCTTCACTTGAACTTACATTTGTGATTTTGTACCAAAAGTAAATGAAGTATGGCTATTTTTAGGTTCAGGCTGATTTTTGTGGTCTGTCCTTTCATTTAGAGTACATCAGTCTAGAATAGGCAAAACTTATATGCACACACACACACTCACACCACAGGCACTGTTTGGTACGATACAATTAGGAGATCAAATGTGTGCATCACAATGGATGCATCTGTTTATGTTAATTTGCTGGTGCGTGGGAACAATGCCATCTAAAATAGATAAGTGTGCGTCACAATGGATGCATCCGTTTCTGTTAATTTTATCTTGATTTTGAAAATAGATAAGTGTGAGTATCTAACACAGTTTGTTCAACTGTACATTTTGCATCTTAAATTGATCAAACAGAAGTACACAACACACGCGCGCCCCCCAAATAACTATAGCTGTCTTAGTTTCATATTAACTATCAGTACATGTGTATATCAGTATATCTGTATTTATGTACAAGTAAAATTAATATGTGCCCATGAGTCAGGTCCAGACTGCTTCTGATCAGATCTAGGACAGAATTGACTAAATCTACAACTTCTATAGGTCACTTCATTGGGCTTTATTAGCAAAGATGGTAGATCATTGGGTATAATTCTCAAATAACCTTGATATGTTGACTTACAGGGAGGTTTAGTCCGGGAAAAACTATGGGACATACTACAAAATGAACCAGATGTGATAATGGAGGAAGGCTTCCCGAACTCAACAGGTCGCTCTCAATCAATTAAAGGTATGCGCTCATCCCAGTTCTGCCTCCACCCGGCTGGTGATACCCCCACCTCTTGCCGCCTCTTTGATGCAGTCGCAAGCCTCTGCATCCCTGTCGTTGTATCTGATAACATCCCCCTTCCATTTGAGGGAATCATTGATTATTCACAATTCGCCCTTTTCATTTCTGAAAGCCAAGCATTACAGAAGAACTATTTGGTGACTTATCTTAGGAGTATTTCGGAGAAGAGGAAGGAGAGGTTGAGGGCTAATATGGCCAGGGTGCAGAGTCATTTTGAGTTTGACAACGGGTTTCCTGGTGGGGTGGGCCCGGTGCCGAGAGATGGTGCGGTGAATCATATATGGGAGATGGTGTACCAGAAAGTGCCTAATGTAAGGCAGGCGATTCTGAGAGAGAAGAGGCGGCCAGAGGGAGTTGTCGTCCCTTTAAGGTGCCATTGTACATGATTCTTGTAGCACGTTCTAATGAGCTGATCTTTGTTTTTTATTTTTAAATGTCACCTTTTGTGTTATTTTTTATTTTCTGATGAGCTGATCATTATTTGTAATTAATGTAGTGCACGGGTATTAGTAAATCATATCTGAAATTCACGAGGATATAAATGTTATAGCATTATGTATTAAATCTGGCACGCTAACTGTCATTTATTAGTAAATCATATCTGAAATTCACGAGGATATAAATGTCATAGCATTATGTATTAAATCTGGCACGCTAACTGTCATTTATTAGGAGAACCGTGGGTTTAGTGCATTGTCACGAGCCCCATTTTTTTTTATCATGTTTTAGACAATAAACAGAACTATAATGGTTGATGGCATTTAATTTGGTACAGTCAATTCTATTCGAGCACAAATGCAAGCTTTATCGTATCACTATTCCTACTACTGTTGCCGCAAATTTAATATTGTTCTATTGCCTTGGAAAGTTGGAATATCCATTCTGCTATTCTTTAGAATATTCCATCTAAATATTTTTCATTATATGACTTGTCAGTTGTCATTTGTCAAACAACAGAAGCAGTCGTATCAACGATAACAAAAATAAAAATAAAATTATATTCACTCTTCCAATAAATTAATTACTTTAGCTACCATGTTATTCTAATAATGTGGATAAAAAATTGATGGTACTCAACTTTTCATAATGGAAAGTTTTGCAGTGAAATTACCACTTTTGTGCAACAAAAAAATAAAATAGCATAGTTTCAGAAGCAGTTATTTATTACGAATGACATCTAAAAAAAAGTTAAATTCTATGAACAGGTATGAAAATGAGCCCTGCATTCCCTCTCAAAATTCTAGAAAGGAAATTAGTCCTGGTTCAATTAAAAATTTGAGACTGAAATATATCATGAAATTACCAATTAAGTGTGATCAAGAAACAAAATCGTGCACCTGAAAATCAAATTTAAAAAATTATTACTAACAAATAGGTATTAATAATACAACTGGTGAAGATCCAAAATAAATTAAAGAGCAAAAGAGCAAGATCCAAAGGACAAAAGAGCAAGATCCAAATCAATCCAGCTCTTATTGAAGGACAAATAAAAGAAAGTCCAAATTCAAAAAGGAAGCACACCAAGCAAATCAAACTAAAAGAAATTAAAGAGTAAACTTATAATATATACTCTTTTATAAATATAACATAATATTCAAGTGATGAGTTCTATCCAAAGTGATGGTGCCCCTTGTGCTTCTTGGCCTCATCCTCTGCTTTCCCCTTTTCCTTGTGCTCATGAAGCACGTATCCCCCGGCTGCCACTGCAACTGTTTCCGCCACCTTCGCCTTTGTCTTGTGGACGAAGGCGTGGTGCTCCTTTGCCTCGTGTTTCTCGTGCTACATGTCATGACAGTCATGACAACTTAGATCTTTTAATGGTTATGAATTCTGCAATTTAAGATATATTTTATGGAAT
Source organism: Carex arenaria (assembly GCA_964058825.1). NCBI lineage: Eukaryota > Viridiplantae > Streptophyta > Magnoliopsida > Poales > Cyperaceae > Carex > Carex arenaria. The sequence continues at coordinate 183,576 of CAXKVW010000300.1, read as the reverse complement.
ACTTAATAATTTACCACAATGTAAGCACCAGCAGCAACTGCAATCTTCTCTCCCTTATGTTCCTTGTGCTTGTGCTTCTTTTCCTCCTCCTTGTGCTTCTCATACAATTCCTTCTCCTTCTGCTTCGCTGCGAGCTCCTCCGGCATCTTCTCCTTGTGGTGGTGGAAACCAAAGTGGTGCTTCTCCTCAGACATTTTTTTCTTTGGTTTTTTTTTTTTTTTTTTTTTTTTGTCTGTTTAACAAAGTGATCAGTATTTCAATTTAGATATTTTGAGTTAGTTGGATATATAGAAATCAAAAGTCAATGGTTGCAGGTTGATCGTAGGGTCCACAATTATCACAAATCTTGGAGGAGGTAATAGTTAATAATTTTATCTTTCATTTAATTGCAATTAATAACATTTGATATTATCCTGTTGCATAAAATTGTCTACCAATATTTTCAGGTCATCAATGTATATATGCCACCTAATTCAAAGATTATGATGTTGGAAGAGACAATTAATGCCCATTGATTATCCGGTTAATCAAGTTGAATTTAAAAAATATCAAGAAAACAACAAATTTAATGTAATTTCGTTGAAGATTAGAATTACCGGGTTACATCTATATAATTTTTTTCAAGTTGATTTAATATTTTTTGTGGTTATATTGTTCAGCTCGGACTTAATTAATCCTAAAATCATTAGATACACTTACAAATAATACTAAAACCATTAGATGCCAAATATGAAGAGTTGTAAGTGTTGTTACAGCTCTCTTATTACATGAACTATTGAACTGTGTAATTTCATAAAAATAATGTCAATTATTAATTAATCCCTGATGGGGTGGTTAGATTTGGTGCTAATCACGCATTTCATGGGGTCTCTCATGTAATTATCAAATATTAATTGCTTCACCAAATAATGATGCTTCTCAACTAATAAAAAAGTGCTTCAATTATTGACTTGAAATTCAAGTAACTTTCTCAATCATGTGACATTCCAATTTTGAATATTTGAAAATTTTATTTGATACGAATAGAAACACTTAATTGAATTTTTTTTTATAAAATTATAACATGTTTAGAGTCCCTTTGAATTTATGTAAAAAAAAATGAACACTATTTAGTTGTGACGACTTTGAGGTCACTTAAGTGAATATATAGATTTTATGTTATTCCTGAAATATTTTAAAAGACAAGTTTTATTATCAAAGTGATAAGGGGCTTATTGTAAACTAATCAATACTAGATAAGAAGAGAAATAAGTTAATATTTCTAATAACAAAAAAAAAAAATTTACATGAAGGACACCTATAGCCACCTTGACAATTTATTCTTACCTAACACCACTAATTAATGTTCATTGCCGCTGCTGAATTTTATCTTCAAGTTTTGTTAAAATATAAAAGGTATCAATTAAAAAGCCCAACGCTTTTCTATTTTTAATTTATTTTGAGGTCTCTCTCCTGAAGAGAAACGAAACCTTCGAGAAAGACGGAGGAGAGAGAAACCTGGCTTGTACGGTTAATTGCTTGCATTCTTGTAGATGATTTCAAGCGACTCGATTTGAAAAGCAAACTCGATTCAAGTCACGTTGTGCCGTCCATAACAGGTGCGGATTTCGAGTTATTCCTAGATCTTTCAAACTAATTTTATTGTTATTGATTAATTGTTGATATTATTGTTTGCTTGGTATTGCATGTTGTTTGTGTGATGACTATGATTTGCTTGTCGGTCGCTTGCTTATCATTGTTGATTGGTTTGATTGATTTCTAGTTAAGTGTAAATAAATTACCTTGTTGTGGTTCAAATTTGCATGGCATGATTGTATTTACTTAAAAACTAGTATATGACATAATATGAAGGAATTTGACCAAAATATGAGCTTAATTTAAATGGACTATTTGCATGATAAGAATTCATCTAATTGCAGACATTACTATATTTTCTGAAATTAATTAACTATAATTTGATTGGAATCTTTTGAATAGAACCATGAACTATAGTGTAAATATGCATGGTATTTCTCAGATTAATTAAATGGATGCAGGAGCATATATTTCTAGAATAATTCTTGAATCTGAAACGCGACATGATTTTGCAAAGAATGGGTTATGACATGGTATTGTTGTAGGTGAATTATGTTGAAATGTAAGGAACCTAGAAGTAGCACCTCCAAATTAAGTAGCTAATCACACTAATAATTACAGTTGAAAATGTGCATGCATATAGTACACTATAAATGTTGCAAATGATGTAGTGTGCGGGTTTCGAGTTATTCTCAGGTTCCTCTAACTTATTGTTGTTGTTTACTTGTTAAATTTCTTGTTTGTTGTTGATGCTTGCTTGGTTGTTTGCTTGGTTGCTTGATTGGTAATTAGTTGGAGTTAAGTTCTTGATTGTGCTTTTGAATTTTAAAGATTGAATGTATGATTAGTCATATGGAGCATGAACATGTTTTGTAGAACTGAAATGTAACATAACTTGAAAAGTATATGAGATAGTAGTATGCGTTGGGAATTATTAGAACTCGATGTCTGTTGTTTGTTTGCTTGGTTGATAGCTAATTTATACTTAAAATCATAATTGGGATTTTGAGTTGCATGGCATAAATAAATACTTGTCATATTAGGTAAAATCACATTTTATGAAAAGAAAGCATGATATCAATTTGGCATTTGGTTCTGAAATGTGAACTTAAAGCTAAAGTATTTTCTAGTGTTATATTTTTAGATCGAAGCATAAAGATGCATGATCATATTTTATTTATAGTTAAATATGGAATCGAAGAATGATGTTCAAATTTAGAATCTGGTTTTGGAACATGAGTTTTGAGTTATTATATACATGATATGCACACGAGGCAAATTCATATTTTTCTAGAGATAAAATAATATTGTTTTTAGCATGTGGTTTGGAAATATGAAGTCATAATTAAGTTATGTACTATAAATATATGTACAATAAAAATTGGATATACCATAAAAGTTGGATGTCCAACATTAGAATCATCCTTTTGATGAGAGTGATAAAACCTTAAAAAATACCCTAAAAATCTTAAATTTTACAAAATCATAAAAACCCTAAACCCAAAATAATCCTAAATATAATAGAAAACCCTGTCATAAATCTTAAGCCAAACATGATGGGGTAATTCAGCAACAACAGATTAAGCCTTAAGGAGACTTAATCCGCTTTCTTTAGCTTTCTTTGTTGCTTAATTCTGCCGAATATTGGTTTCTTAGCGCATATTAAAATCAACTCCTTTAGCCTCATTTTGTCCGGATCATAATCCTATGCCGAACCTTAAGGCACCCCTACCATTTTCTTTAGCTTCCTTAACTTTCACCTACGGATTAAGACAACCGAACATCAATTTCTTAGCGCTACTTAAGCTTTTAATCTTCCACTCTTAATCCTTTGTCGCTGAACGACCCCGATATAAATATCATAACATTATGTATTAAATCTGGCACGCTAACTGTCATTTATTAGGAGAACCACATGCTTAGTGTAGTTTCACGAGCCCCATTTCTCTATGGAAAAAATAATGTCCAATTTTTTAGAATAATATCTTTTGGGTATACTGGACCTTTTAATAAAATGGTAATTTATTAGATGTTTTTCTTTTGAAAAAATTATTTAATTTTTCTTATAGTTTGCTTCATTTTTATTTATTCAGTTTTACTGTGTCAATCATGTATCATGTTTTAGACAATAAACAGAACTACCATAATTAATAATAATGGTTGATGGCATTTAATTTGGTACAGTCAATTCTATTTGAGCATAATTAATGCAAGCTTTATCATATCACTATTCCTACTACTGCATCCCAAAGTGCCTGACAAACTAATGTTTACATGGACTACTAACGGTCAGTTCACTGTCAAACAAGCATATCATATGCTTCAGCAAATGCAACCGCTAGTTCGTCGCATAACAACAACTCAGGAATCAACCATGTGGAAATCGATCTGGATCAATCAAGACATCGTCCCGCCCCATGCTAAGGTTTTCCTGTGGAAGACCTTTCACAATGCAATCCCTGTTGAAACTATTTTACATAGGCGTATATGGGCAATCAACTCCACCTGCCAGCTATGACATATCAACATGCCTTTCCGTGCTCTGGCATATATGGAAAACACGTTGCTCGTTTCTCTTCGACAAACGCCCGATCAATCCCTGTTATACAATATCCAACTCTGCTGCTGACCTTGATAATACTTCTCTCATTCACCAGCTTCAGTTCGCCTCTAGTGAACAACAAACGTGCTCAGACAACATCCTTGCATTGGATGAATACCAATGCTGGTTAGATGTCTCATTTACACCACCTGATCAAGGAGGAGCAGCCTTTGTTCTCAATAAGCAGGGCATCTTAGTCCAGTATGAGGTACAACACTATCTCGCATACTCGGCTTTTCACATGGAAACAATGGCACTACTCAAGTCGACACAAGTGGTTGAGTCCCTCAAAATAAATGAATGCACATTTCACACTGATTCTCAACTACTGGTAAGTCATTTCTCCCAACCAGCCTCGCTGCAAGGGCTGAATGGCGTGCTTACACCTATCTTATGCAAATTGCTAAGATACTGGCATGCAAAACAGGATACAAACTTGTCTATCGAAGGCGGGAAGACAACAATCAGGCCCACACATTAGCTAACTGGGCGTGCAAACACCAACTGGCATACACCAGATATACTTTGCCAATCTTCCTGTGAAATTTTGCAGTGAAATTACCACTTTTGTGTTACACAAAAATTAAAAAATAGCATAGTTTCAGAAGCAGTTGTTTATTACAAATGACATCTAGAAAAGTTAAATTCTATTAACAGATTATGAAAATGAGCCCTGCATTCCCTCTCAAAATTCTAGAAAGGAAATTAGTCCTGGTTCAATTAAAAAATTGAGACTGAAATATCATGCAATTACCAATTAAGTGTGATCAAGAAACAAAATCATGCACCTGAAAATCAAATTTAAAAAAAAATAAATCCAAAATCAATCCAAAATCAAGCACAAAAGAGCAAGATCCAAAATCAATCCAGCTCTTATTGAAGGACAAATAAAAGAAAGTCCAAATAGGAATCACACCAAGCAAATCAAACTAAAAGAAATTAAAGAGCAAACATATAATATATACTCTTTTATAAATATAACATAATATTCAAGTGATGAGTTCTATCCAAAGTGATGGTGCTCCTTGTGCTTCTTGGCTTCATCCTCTGCTTCCTCCTTTTCCTTGTGCTCATGAAGCACGTATCCCCCGGCGGCCACCGCAACTGTCTCCGCCACCTTCGCCTCTGTCTTGTGGATGAAGGCGTGGTGCTCCTTCGCCTCATGTTTCTCGTGCTGCATGTCATGGCACAATCAAACAACTTAGATCTTTTAATGGCTATGAATTCTGCAAATTAAGAAATATTTTACGGAATAATTTATAATTTACCACAATGAAAGCACCAGCAGCAACTGCAATCTTCTCCCCCTTGTGTTCCTTGTGCTTGTGCTTCTCTTCCTCCTCTTTGTACTTCTCGTACAATTCCTTCTCCTTCTGCTTCGCTGCGAGCTCCTCCGGCGTCTCCTCCTTGTGGTGGTGGAAACCAAAGTGGTGCTTCTCCTCAGACATTTTTTTCTTTAGTTTTGTTTTTTTGTGTGTTTATGATCAGTATTTCAATTTAGATGATTTTAGTTGGATATATAGAAATCAGAAGTCAATGGATGCAAGTTGATCGCAGGGATCCACAATTATCACAAATCTTAGAGGAGGTAATAGTTAATAATTTTATTTTTCTATTTTGTTCGAGAAAATCATTCCCAATATTTTAACGCATTTAATTGCAATTAATTAATAACATTTGACATTATCCTGTTGCATGCATAAAATTAACTACCAATATTTTGAACGCGTATCCTCTTCATTAACTCAAAAGGGAATCTTTTGAGTTAATGAATCTCAATCGTCTGATTTTAAACGGAGCCAATCCGGCTACCCCTATAACATAGGGGGTCTTTCAATATTAGTGTAGATCTAGTCTGCACGAATCTTAAAACATATTGGATGGTTGATATTCATTAACTCACAAGATTCCTTTTTGAGTTAATGCAGAGATACGAATTCCAATATTTTCAGGTCATCAATGTATATATGCCACCTAATTCAAAAGATTATGATGTTGGAAGCTAGGGAATCCAATCTCTTGTCTCATGTGTTACAGCTCTTATTACATGAACCGTGTAATTTCAACAAAATAATCTCAATTATTAATTCCTAATGGGGTGGTTACATTTGGTGCTTATCACGCATTTCATGGGCTCTATCATGTTATTATCAAGGAATAAGGGCTCTACAAATATTGCTTCACCAAATAATGATGCTTCTCCACTAATAAAAAAAGTGCTTCAATTATTGACTTAAATAATTGAAATTCAACTAACTTTCTCAATTATTAATGCTAACTTTGCACCATTGCATTGAGGGACGGATTCATAGTTTTTGTCGAGAGGGAGGGGGCAAAAGAAATTGAATTGGATTTAAATAACTAAGCGGATTTAAACACATTAACTAATTGGATATTTGATAAAAAAAAAAAAAACAATGTTTTAACTTATACTTTCTAATGCTCTGACTTGTAATTTCTGATGTTCTGACTTATAATTTTATTTACCAATCATAATTCAAGAAATTTATTTTAAATTTAATCCTAAATTTAATCTGAATTACCAATCAAACATTCAATGGGAGAAACAAAACCGGTTGAGACTGATAAATCTCCACTAAAACTCAAAATCCAGAAGGGGCAGCCGCCCCGGTACAATGTGGGTCAGCCCCTGATTGCATTCACCTTTAGCTTTTACAGGAAACTGAAACAAACCTAATACACGATGTTTTTCTTATCAATAATAGTGAGAGATTATGTTATTTTATTATTGAAGTATTGTATAATCAACGAAATTTCCATGTTCAAAGCTTTATCAATAATATGCTATATTTACATTGAAACTTTAGATCGATCAATGCATAATTAACAAGTGCTTATTAAAAAATAAAATAGGAAAATAACAATTTGAAGAGTCACAAACAGAAAAGTTTACGGCCTCCTAATTGGTAATATATTTTATGATACATCCACAAGGTATAAATATTTAATAAATATCATTCGAATTGACTACAAAAGTAAATTGAAGGTGTGCCCTTAATTGTTTAGATAGAATATGTTTCAAATTTGAATTAAAAATGTTTAGCCTTCCATCAAATAACTTGTAACAGTGAAATTTTTAATGATTTTATGTTGAATGATCAATCACATTATAAATTGAGTGAAATTTAATACACATTCTAAATAATTGATAACACATTTTCATTTTTGTTTTGTTATTTTTTAAATAATGTTTTTCAAATATAAGTACAACAAAAATTGGATATACCATAAAATTAAGTTGGATGTCCATTAGAATCATCCTTTTGATGAGAGTGATAAAACCTTAAAAAATACCCTACAAATCTTGAAAATTTAAAAAAATCATAAAAACCCTAAACCCAAAATATTCCTAAATATAATAGAAAACCATATCATAAATCTTAAGCCAAACACGATGGGGTTGTTCGGCAACAACGGATTAAGCCTCCTTAAGACTTAATCCGCTTAATCCTGCCAAACACTAGTTTCTTAGCGCGGATTATGATGACCTTATTTATCCTCCTTTTATCCGGATCTTAATCATCTGTCCGGACCTTAAGGCATCTCTATATTTTTTTTAACTTCCTTAACTTTCACTCACGGATTAAGACAATCGAATATCAGTTCCTTAACGCTCTTTAAGCTCTTAATCCCCCACTCTTAATCCCTTGTTGCTGAACGGTCACGATAGATCCAAAGTGACGATGGGGCATACTGCAAGCATCGCTCCACAAGCAAAGAGAAAAATATTGCGCGTTGAGGCAGCATTAATTGATTTTAAACCTATAACATAACATCTCACATATATAGAAAACAATGGTTTAACAATTGTAGCTGGACATGTTTCCCAATTCTAATTGATTTGAATTGCCCCCTTTCAAATTCAAATATAATTATGTCTCTCTAATCACAACCCCATATCAATGCTCTTGTGATCGTATAGCACTTATCTCTTTCCCTCGTGAAAAATGTTTATCTGATTATATCTTTTTTATAAAAAAACTATTGATGTTGAGCTGGATAAAATCGGTTGGTTTATTTATGTTTGCATTGACAAAAAAGACGTGCCCGGGGTGAAGATCATACATATTTTTTTATTTAAGAGTATACTATTGATGTATACATATATATTATTTTATTTAAGAGAGTTTATTTTTTTCGTAAGTTAGGATTTTTCAACTGGATTTGATTATTTCCAATTATAGTATAACCGGATAAACGAAAGAGAAGGGGGGAGATAAAGAAATGTTATATCATACATATTTATTTGAAAATGTCAGTGATATGACAAAAATAAATAAAAACGGTGAATATCTAATTCGGACCAGGTTCAAAAACGGGCCTCGCCTATCCTGAAACTAAATCTGCCTACCTCTAACCAGCCCAGTCCAATTATAAATGACTAAATCCTAGCCAGCCCAGAATTCTATTCTGTTAATAAAGTTTTCGGCCCATAACTTCTAATATGCCTTACCCGCTACCCTTTCCAAACCGCTAATCATTAACCAACCCGCTATCCTCTCAATCGCGGAGAGACAGAGAGGAGAGATCTGAGGCGATTTTAGGCGATCGCGGAGGAGAAAACGAGATCGGCGGCGAAGGAAAAGGATCGCGCGAAGGAGATCGCCTCTTTTCTTTGCTACTTCTGTCGACGTCGTGACTGGTACCGTCTCTTCTCTTTGCTCTTAACTTCAAGTCTCTAACCCTAATTTTTTTTACTGAAGGATTAACATACTGGATAGGTGGATCCTTTACTGATAAGCTAGTTTTTTTTACCAATTTGATCTCAGTTGGAAAGTAGTAGATATTCATGGCCAATCATGCTAAATTCTTGGTTAATTCTTTGAAAGAAATGGATATGTATTTTTGCAATTTATGCTTCTTCATCACTGATTGAACTGTTAGAGAATCAATTAATCATTAAATTGAACAGCGTAACAAAACTTGTTTTGCTCAGACACTTAATAGAGCTATTTTGTTTTCATCCTGTTTCTTGAACTATTGATTTAATTAATTAATGGATAATAGTCTCATAATTCTCATTTTTCCGTTAGTTCATGTATCAACCATAATTCTTTATTTACTACTCTTACAATTTGCTTTCTTAAATTGTGCATTTATGCATATGCAATTTTCTAATGATTTTTCAATTTTCCAACTGAAACAAAAGTGTCCACTGGTTTTGTTTTAACTTTTAAGATGCAAGCATAACTATTAGGCGCAAATATGTAATAATTTTGGGCCAATTTGCAAAAGTCCAAAATAGTGCTGATTTGAAATGAAATTATAAAAATCTGATAATAGTTTGTTATTTAGAATATGTACCAATTTATGATTTGTGATTTAGAAAGTGTTTTGATTTGTGATTTTCTTCTTTCTTCCAATTTGCAATCTTAGTTCCACACCACCTCAAGATGATCGAGGTTGTGTTGAATGATCGGCTGGGGAAGAAGGTGCGTGTCAAATGCAATGAAGACGACACCATTGGTGACCTGAAGAAGCTTGTGGCGGCGCAAACAGGTACTCGTCCTGATAAGATCCGGATCCAGAAGTGGTATAACATTTACAAGGACCACATCACGCTCAAGGATTACGAGGTTCATGACGGGATGGGGCTGGAACTCTACTACAATTGAGGGTTTGCTGGTATGATCTCTATGTTTATTCCTGGTACAAAATTTTGACGAAAGGTCGCCAGAAAATTAAGATAATTGGGGGTTTTGGGTTAATTTTTATCGAAATTTGGTTTTTTTGAATTGGAATTGGAATATAAATTTAACTATCTGATCTTTCAATTTTGTTGTAATTATAACTTCCTAATTAAATTAGGTTATAATATTTAATGAATTTATAATAGTTGGTAGGTTGTTAAATTATGTTATGCATTTAGAGTTAGGGTTTTGTGTGCAACTGTAAACAGATGAGATAGACATACCTTTTTCATCTGTGCATATAAGATTAATCTATGCTTTGATTAGGGTTTCTGGTGCATTACAATTGTTTCTGTGAATTATACAAAGTGCATAAACTTAAGGTTAGGTCTTCGTGCAATATTAGAAAAAACTAAATTGAAAAAGAATTGTGCCTTTTTCCTGCACGTATACCCTTAGAAAAGTCTTATGATTAGACAGAAGCATAGCAAAGTTTTTAAATTTGCATGGGGTGTATGTACTTTTTCTTTTAACAAAAAAAAAACTTTGCAGATGCTGTCAAGACTATTTTATTAAATAAAAGAACCACAGCTACACTGTTTGACATCCTTTGAAATTTAAAAGCCCTAATAAAATTATGATAACCTCTACTGGCATCTAAATTCTCTTTGCGCATGGGTGTATCTCTTGGCAGTATTTCAACCATAACTTCAAATCCTGTGTCATTCTATCTGCTACTCTCAGTGACTGCATGCGGGAACCTTCAATTATCACTTTGTTTTGTTGCTTTTAAATATTCCAGCATGTGCACATAAACCAAGAGGACCATTCCTTTATAGTCCAGCATGTGCTTTTAAATATGTCATGTTGCCTCCCCTTGCAGCTCTTCTCCAGGAGACACTCTAGGTCTCTTGAATCGTTATGTCCGGTACCATGAGGGGGAAATAAATCTGCTGTTATAACAGGAACTTGTTATTCCTATTCCACCTGTTCAATTTTTTCCATGTGCAATTCTCAACGAAGAAATTTTTTCATGCGCGAATCTCAATGAAGATCGGCGGTTGGAATTAGAATAACAGGTTCCAGATTTATTTCCACCATGATGGTAGTTTCCAGGCTGGTCGAAATGCTATTCCACACATCTAGTGTGTAGGGGGCAGTGAAAGATTAGGTGCAAGCTTGTCTCAGTTGGGCAGCAGTCACACATCATGCAACACATTTCACATTGTATCTTTCTTTGTTGTAGGACGTCATGTGTTAGTATTTTCTCCTTTAGCGATAGATAGGCAAACACTTTCCTTGGTGGTGGGGTGCATATGTACTTGAGGCTAGGATTTTATGTGCAACTTGTGTTACAAGAAGATCAAGTAAACTTGCACATTTTTTACTTTTGCTTGCATGTGTAACTTGGATGTCTGGTTCGACAGAAATATACCATTGATTTAGAACGAAATATTATGGGTTTCTAAGAAGCTATTTTAAAATGATGAAATTTTGCTCTGATCTTTAAAGAAGCCTTTCAAATATAAAGCAGGGTTTCACTACTATAATAATTTGTGTTGAGATCATTATGTAGTTTTCATTTGTCTGCTTAGAGATTACTTTTTTTTTTTTGTGTATTGATACCATGTATCAGGCATTTGATATTAAATACTTGTGGCATTTTGTATTGCAGGTTTGTCATGAATGACTGCAATCAAAATCAGAAGATTGTCTAGTAACTTGTGTGTGGCAGAAAGGAGAAACTATGTAATAACTCTTGTTTGCATGTCATCAAATTAATTGCATTTGGTGCGCTTGCAATGTATATGATTGCACTGTTATGCTGGTAGTATAAACAAATATAAATAGTGTGGTATTTTATGGTGCTTTTGTTTCTCTGTTCATATATGTTGGAATGTTAGGTTATTCAGCATTTCTGTGTTGTGCTGCTAAATGGAAATTTCACTGAGTCTCACTTGATTTTACCTGCACGTTGGTCCTCTGTTATCATTTTAGGATGTTAATTCATTTGGAGTGGGTGTTTATTCCTTTTCCATTAGCCCAAAACATAGTGCATTGCTTTATCAATTAGCTGGGACAGACTAGAGGTGTGCCGTGTGCGCCTTGCCAGGTACATATAAAATTTGAATCCATCTTATTTTGTTAAATTTTATGGAAATACTTCTTTTTAAAAAAATTCCGATCATCCCTTCTCTAAAATGGGAAAATTTCCAGTGTGCTCATAGAAACTTTTGAAATAGCCAATATTCCCATAAAAACACCATAATATCCAATATTTCCATATAAACTTAACATTATTTCTTCCATTCCCTTTTAATTATTTAAACTCTTATTTAACTAATTTAAAATTTAAATTGACCATTATAACCTTTAATTTAAATGGAGGTCTCTTGTTTTCTAATTGTCTTTCCTTCCCTCTTGGACTCCATCGCAAATTTACTGCACAAACCTCAGGCTCTTCCTCTTATCTGTTATCATCCCAAATAGCAACCTCTTAAAGCCGTACTCCCTTGACTCCCTTGTTGGTGATTTTTAATGACTTGGCAGTTGCCTCAGCAGCCTTCCTGTACTCGTGTATTCTACATTACAGTCTGGTAAATCTGGATGACTCCTTTCAGCTACTTCTTCACTCAGACACGAGCTTATAAGACAATTTTAATATGGGAGAATGAAAGCTTAAACTGGGAGAATGAAAGCAAAAAAAAAATGGATAATAAAATTCAACTGTCGTCTTATTAAAGAATAATGAAGAAAATAAGCCAAAATTGTAGCACATGCTACACATAACCAGGCATGGTCAAATGGTCAGCAAAAGGTAATTAACATACACAATATTGTGCTCGTAGAAGAGTCTAATTCCAATCACAATTCATTGCAAGCAGTGTAATGGATTCCGGACCATACAGGTCCGTTAATAGATCTCCAAATTAAGTTTCTAGAAAGAAATCCCACTGGAGGATCTAAGTTGAGTAGCAAGATTCCAAATTAAAGTCCATTAATACAGCTCCATTAGCAGAGGTAAAGTGTAATAGTCTGACAACCTGTACATGAGTAGCAACAGGAGGATCTAAGATCCCACTAGAGTTATTGGGTGATTGGGTCTAGTCGGCTGATAAGCCCCATTACCAATTCTATATCAATTTACATCTATTTTTGTTCATTTCATATACGGAGGAGAGGAGGGAGAAGACAATTAGAATAGGGAGAAGATAATTAGAAAACAGGGGGTCTTCATTTAAAAATTAAAGGTTCTAGTGCTCAATTCAAATTTTAAATTAGTTAAATAAAAGTTTAAATAATTAAAAGGGGATAGAAGAAATAATGTTAAGTTTATATGGGGATATTAGATATTATGGTGTTTTCATGGAGATATTGGCTATTTCAAAAGTTTCTATGGGCACACTAGAAATTTTTCCTAAAATTTAAATGTTAAAATTATATCTTAATATGATTTATATTATTTTCTCTGTAAAAAATTACAACAATTTAAGTTTGTTTTAATTGATATCAAGAATTTGTCAAAATACATTGACGTGAATAACTTTTTAACGTTCAATTTTAACTTATTTTTAATATTGATTCATATAAAATAAATCTGAAAAATAATAGTTTTGATCTTACAACTGGGATCTAAACTCAAAATTTGAGTTACTTCGTAGGATTTGGACTAGGGTTGTGGGGAGGGGGGGCTCAATTTTACACCTTGTTTGGATGGAGAGTAGAGGAAAGGAGGGGAGGTAAAGAATAGAAGGGATGGAATAGAATAGAAAGAAGATTAACATATTTAACTTCTTCATTTTTGAATGATTAATGAGAAAAAATAAATTTAACTTTTCTTTTTGTTTTGTTTTTTGTTTGGTTAATTAAAATTATAGATTAATAAAATATTTTTAGTATTTTTTACTATTATACTCTTTACAATCTTTTTTTTTATGAAAACCCGTAGGTATGATTGCTTATACACAAAATAGAGATGTTACATAATTAATCCCTATGCCAAGTAGTCTCCCACAAAAAAAAAAAAAGAAACAGAAAGAAAACAGTAGCGACTAGTGAGAGGAGAGCCCTGACTACTGAACTAAGTGCATGAATTTGAAAACAAACAGAAACCAACTACTTGCTGCCTTGCTGGTATGGCATTGCATCATTTTCTAAAAATGAAAAATCTAAACATTCAATCTAAAAACAATGACTCATTGGTATGGCATTGTTTGGTTCCCTGTACTTGCTGGTACGAAATCAGCATTCATTTTCTAAAGCACCTCATCAGAGTTCTTAAAATTACTGTTTAGTCTGTGGTCCATTCAATTGTGAAATACTCCAAATTTAGATTGCTACTCAGCCTGCTTCATGTGTCTCCTACGGTCTAATCAGCAACCAAGTGCGAGACCAATAGCACCGATATTATAGTGCTATGACATCAAAACAATTGCATAAACTGCAGCAGTGCTATGGGTTCTCACCAGCAGCAGTTTGGATCTGCTTTCTTGCCAGTATGTTGGTGTTGGTCTTCATCATCTTCATTCATCTTTACCAGTAAGTGTTTTGCTCCAGTTTCAGACTGACACCTCCCGTACCAGTGGCATATGCCCTGTACCCTCGTACCAGTTTTGATCAAAAACTGCCTGCGCCTAATCCTCTTTGCTGTTTCATTGATGATACAACCTCCAATTGCCAAGTTACTTCTTCCTTCAATTCCATTGATGATATAACCTGCTCAATTAAGTACTTGGTGGCTGCTGTTTAGGTTTATGGAAAAGAAAGTTTGATGAGAATTTTTATAGTACGATATAAAGTGTTGGGCATTTGTTTCTTTTTCTCTCATAATATTCGCAACAACAAAAATTTTCCATCCTTTACACCTTAAATTAAGAGGAAAATCGATTCTATTGATTTCAATTATACAAGATTAATCTTTTCCCCTCCTGTACCTCTCATCTCCGCCATAATTTTGTCAACCAAACATGATTCGAGCGAAATTTTTTTTTCTATTCCATTCCCTCCCATTAAACTCTATCCAAACAGGGTGTTAGAGAAGGTAAAGTGTAACCTCTGTGGCATTTCCCATTTTGTGCCAAGTGCACCCAAAGATCGTCATACTACATGCACGCAAAGAAAATGCTCAGCACTATGCTTAATTGCTTATGCTATCACAACAAATCAGCAAAAAAAAAAAAATACACAAAGATTGTCACACTACCATGCATTCAGCAATAAATAATTTTAATGCCACTGAGAATATCTACTTAAATTAACAACTTCCAAACACTGATCATCTTTCAAAAAAAAAAAACAGAGAGAGAGAGAGTTCTAATTGCAAAATGCACGGATACAGCAGAGAACCAAGTAAAGCATGAATTTTTATATTCTCAAGGCCGCTCAAAATATTGGAAGTCTAATTTTCCCAAATAGTAAAAACAAGGAATAAAAAAAAAACTTCCAGCTTTTCAACAGAGAGAGAGTAACATGACAGACAGAAACGCTAGCCTGCAATTAAAAATTAGAAAAAAAAAAAACAATTCTGCATGTTCATTCCAGTACCAAAATTCAAAGCATAATCTCACTGAGATGCTAAGAGCAAATTAAACTACAGAAAAAGAGTTGCCAGAAAGCTTGAAAAATATATTAGCCTCCCTTTCCGTCCATTCTGCTACCTCTTCTATCTAACATCCTTTTTCCCTCACCTCATGGCATCCCACCAAACATAGTGTTTAAGTGCAACAGAGAAAGTTCAAGACAAATAAATGAAACAAGTGAAATTACTGGATTCGTATCCTCCCAGATATTGTAGAGGATCTCCCCCACTTTACGGTTTGAGATTCAGGGTAACCTAGGGGGCAATATTATTGGGCTTTGAGATTCGTGCCGAGTTAAAAATAATGGTCCAGATCCACTAATTGTAAAAGATTCCCTTTTTAGGTACCTGGCAGGACGTGAATTCGAAATTACTGGGGGGCCAAATTAGTGTTGACATTCTAGAAATGATTGACAACAAATTACTGTTTGGATTCAGGAGCTTGAATTGGGGTTAATTAACATGCCTTTTTTTTTTTAATTAGGCTTGAATTTTGTCTCAGATGCTCATGCAAGTAGTGTGCAACTGAAAACAGTTACATTTCATACCGAGAAAACAGGGCCTCCTGTTCAAATCTGACCACTTAATTTAATAAAATGGTCCGGATTGGTTTCTATGAAATCAGGATTCATGCAGTTAGATCAGATGGTCCATATCTGAATACTATGGCAGTTGGAGCTGTACAAAAGAGGATCATATTGGGCAATGCGCATTAAATTGATCATGGACTAGGTTCTCATTTGTATGATCAATATTTTTAAGATTAGCCCTATTTTGGTTCTTATAATAAAATGCTCATTTTGGTATAGTAACCTAACCTATTACTAAAACATACATAAAGAGTACTCAATTTAGTATAAATGTATGGTACTTAGTGGAACTAAGCAATATAAGCCTTAGGTTAACTGCCAATAAAAATCAAAATTGCATAACTTAAACCAAATATTACAAATATTTATCAATTTAACCTTAATTAGCTGTCTCAAATGTGCAATTAGAGAGGATCAACCAAAGCAAAAGAATAACATCATAGAGATATACTTGTCAGAAAAAATCCTGTACCCCCTTACCAGCAAACACCTGATCTGAGAGCTCGGCCAGAATCGCATTTACTGACAACAAGGCAGCTGTGGACCCCGCAATCACAGCTAATACAACTCCAGTGAGCCCCAGCACCTTTCCCAAATCGGGCCATTCAATCTCTCTAACTTCCTGTGCAACCCCGATCCACAAATTGTCTCCTTGTTGCTCTCTCTCCTTCTTTTCCTTCAGCATCTGCTTCAGCTCGGATGCCACTTGAGTCGAGGAATCTGGCTCTTTCTCCTCAGATTGAGTTGAAGTTTGAGATTGTTCTTCCAATAGAACCTTTTCAGATGCGGGGTTGGAGGAATCGTTGGATTTCTCTATGGCGCAGAGGCGGCGATGAGGGATGCGATTGGTGATGAAGAGAGGCCGAATCGAGGAGTGGAAAGAGATAGGAGCTGAAATGAGATGGAGAGGTTGAGATAGTAATGGTTTGGACTTGGGTGCGACGAGGCCCAGCTGTAAGGAGTGGATGGAGGAGAGCGCCATGGCTGATCTTCCCGCTCTCCAATTTGCTACAATCGGGGCCGATAAGGAAATTAAATTACAAGGAATAATTTTTTAATTATTATGTTATCCATGTACATCAGTACATATCTTCTGCATTAACTCAAAAGGGAGTTAATTCATCTCGGCCGTGTGATTTTAAACGGAACCAATATGACCGTCTGATTTTAACAATATTAGTGCTGATTTAGTCTACACGAATCTTGAAATGGATCGGAACGTCCAGATGCATTAACTCAGAATATTCTCTTTTGAAGTTAATGCAGAGGATACGAATTCCACTCCGACAGTGTAAACTCTAGAGAGGGTCCGTATCCTCTGAGATATCTCAAACTTTGCGTGACTTAATCCTTACCGTTGGTATAATCCAATGGACCAGAATTTATTACCTTTTACACTCGCTGCCCAAATAAATTAGTATCCTGACCGGCTAATTCCTCTATTTCTCTTCCCTTCACGCCAAAAATAAAACCCTCCGCCAAAAACACATATGCGCTCCCGCCAAAGAGAAGTACGGAGCAGCGCGACTCTCTTCTTCCTCTTCGCAGGCCCCTTTCACCCGTCGTCGAACGAAAGTACGCAATTTCCTCTCCTGTGACAACAATTCCTTTATGCATACTACATTTCATTAGTAAGTCTAATTTATCTTTCTTTTTCTACTTGCTTCATGCATCCAAAAAATCAAAAAGAAATCAAAAATCAAAATCGAGAGTTAGAAATTGTGTACTGTGTGGTTTGAAATTGAGGTATGTTCTAAATGATTAGAAATTTGATACATTTTGGAAATTGAGGAAATGTTCCACCCAATTTCTTAAAAATTGAGGTGTGTTCTAACTGGAGGTAAATTTCTTAAAAATTGTGTACTGGATTGTATTTGAAAATATTCTCTTCTCCTCTCAGATCACAAGTAGGCATGGATCTAAATGGAATAGAACCTTTGATAGGAATGGAATTTGATACAACAGAAGAGGCATGGAAATTTTGGCAAAATTATGGCGGAAAAGTGGGTTTTAATACAAGAAAGTTCTATAACAATCGAAGTCCTAAAGATGGTAAAACTACTTCAAGAGGATTTGTTTGCTCAAATGAGGGTTCTCGTTCCAAGGATAAGCGAGATGATCAAACCAAGTGTCCTCGGCTTGAAACACGAACAGGTTGTCTCGTTCGTTTGGATTTGAAATTGAATAGAGAATCAAATAAGTATGTAGTTACAACATTCATTAGTGAACACAACCACTTGCTTCAGCTACCAGAAGCTTGCCATCTCTTGCCGTGCCAAAGAAAAGTAAGCATCTATATCTTTCATTTTAATTTTTATGATGTAAAAAATATTTAGAACAATTTAGTGAAGCATCCAGAGCTGAAAAGGCATTTAAATTTGTAGGTAACTGCAGTTGCAGCCATCGATATTGACCTTGCAGATGATTCTGGAATTCGTCAAAAAGCAGCACATGAGTTGATGGGGCGCCAAGCTGGTGGGGTACAACATCTCGGTCTCACTTGCTTGGATCTGAATAATTACTTGAGGGATAAGCGTAAAGAAACTCTAGTTCATGGTGAGGCGGTTAGCATCTTAATGTATTTCTGTGAAGAAGCTAGAAAAAATCCTTCTTTTCAGCATGCCGAGCAAATTGATGACAAACGAGAGATTAGTAATATTTTTTGGGCTGATGCACAAATGGTTATAGATTATGCCCAATTTGGAGAGGTGATTATTTTTGACACAACACATGGCACAAACAAGGAACATAGACCTTTTGGTGTTTTTGTTGGCTTTAACCATTTTAGAGAAAGCGTGATATTTGGTGCTGTACTCTTGTATGACCAAACCATTGAGTCATTTAAGTGGGTATTTGACACCTTTCTAAAAGCCCACAATAACAAACAGCCCTTAACTATCTTTACCGATCAAGATGCCGCAATGGGGGTAGCTATAGCTCACGTGATGCCGAATGTAACACACAGGTTATGTACATGGCACATAATGGAAAATGCCGCAAGTAAATTACTTTGTTACAACAAAGGTGATGTAAATTATGTTGGTGAGTTTAGAAATTGTGTTTACGAGTACGAAGATGAAGTAGAATTTGAGAAGGCATTTAGAGATTTAGAGAGTAAGTTGGGGGGAACTTGGTTGCCATTCATCTATAAAGAAAAGAAAAAATGGGCATATTGTTACACAAAAAATAGTTTTAGTTTGGGGGTTCGGAGCACGCAGTTAAGTGAAAGCCTTAATAGAGATTTAAAGAATTATTTAAGGTCGGACTTGGATATTGTTCGATTCTTTACACATTTTGAGAGGGTGGTGGCCGAAAAGCGAAGAAAGGAGGTTCAATCAGAATATGAATGTAGAAGAAAAATACCAAGGGTTAAAATGAATGTTCCTATTCTCATTCAAATGAGTAAGCGATACACGCCTAAGATTTTTGACATATTTCAATTAGAGTACGAAATGGCCATGACAGCTCAAATTGAAGGTCCAATAGCAAACTATTATGTTGTCACAATTTGTATGGCTGTTGAAGTTGAAAGTGATTCCTTTAGAAAGTGTGGGAAAGTCTTTTGTGATCCAATTAACCAATCAGTTTTCTGTAGTTGCAAAAAGTTTGAGAGATGGGGTGTCTTGTGTAGCCATGGATTGAAGGTGCTCGATACAATGAATATCAAGTTGTTGCCTGAAAAATATGTGCTTAAGAGATGGACTCGTGAAACAAGAAATTGCACGGTTCGTGACAAAAATGATTGTATTGTCATTGATGATAAGCTAGATTTTTCTCGAAGAAATCGAGATCTTTGTCGGAAGTTTTCAAACATAGCAGCAGATGCATCAAGATCTGAACAAGTATCGACCTTTTTACATGGTGTCTTGGATCAAGTTAAGAAGCAAGTTGATGAGAAAATGCAAAACATTCCAAACACATCAAAAACTGGTGGTAATACCTCACCTTCAACTGATTTGATAGAAATGTTGACTCAAAATCCACTCGGTTTAAAGAAAAGAAATGAGAAAAAGAGAAATAAACGACACAAGAGTTGGCTTGAAAAACTGTCCAAGAAAAATGTTTCTAACAAGCAGCCCCTCAAGCAAAATGCCTCTACAGTTTCAGTGCCAAGCACCTCACAGAAGGTAATTTGATAATGTGATAACTTTAATAACTAACTTCTTAATTTTGCATATTGACACTTCATATTTCATATAGGCATTGGATGTATTAGGTTCAACTACAGATGCAGCTATAAAAAACGCATGTGGGAGGATGTCTCAAGATGCTGTTTCGCAAGATCTTTTGATGGTGAGTGTCACAATTTTCACAAAATACAGTTTTACCCTTTTGTGCAAAATACTTCTCTTGATTGTAATAGTTAAACATTAAAGCCAATGCAGGGTGATCCAAGCAATATCAAGCCTTTGGAAAATAAAGGTTTTATTAAGATGGTATGTTGGTATTATTGTGTCCTTTCTTTTCTCATTTTTTTTTTTGAAATTCTAATAAATGCTTACTTTCTTATATTTACAAAATATTCCTATTTGATTTACATTAGAAGTCAGAAATTTTGATTTCACTATCTGATGTGTTTTTTTTTTATGCAGGACATAATTGGCAACAAAAAAGTTTACCCATCAACTAGCAATATTTATGAAGGAACTCAATGAATGAATGAAGGACAAACATAGGAATTACTTGTGCATTTTTGATAGATAGAGCTCTCTTATTTTGTTATACAACTTGAATTGCTCTTGCTTTCCTTATAGATATAGCTCTCTTCTTTTGGTTAAGTTACCATGTCAGTGTAGATACTTTACACCAGAACATGCTTCAAGTTAACTGTTGTTGTGTTAATTTACTTGCGCCAATTATTTTCAAACTAAATCACTCTTTTAAAGCATACTGTTACAAGCATAAATATGTTATTTTTGTATAAAAACATAATAAAACTAAAACAAGGGACTAAATTGTGATGTTTACACTAAAAGGGTAAAATATGGTACCAGAACTCTGTACCAATGTACCAACCTCAAACCATGCCTATTGAATACCAGAAACCAAATAAAAGCAAAGAAAATGAAATCTGGTACCATTAGGGTTACAAACCGGCAAAATAGAATAAAAATAGAAAAAACATGTTTTCTATTGGAATCAATGCATGAAACTTATAGGATATATAAATTATACATAGATAAACATGCCCATATAATTTTTTTCATTTTTGGATTCATAGAATAATTTAAATGAATCAATCAATTTCGATTTGATGAAAATCAATGAAAAGTCAACTCTAGTCAAACCTGGAGCATAAAATTGAAGATAAATAAAAAGAAATATATATAAAATCATAAACATGCATACAGAGCATAAGTCAAGGTTTCTGTACTGCTTGAACACAACAAATAAACTAATATCCATGAAAATTCACTAAAACAGTGAAGAAAGCAAAAAATAAACTAAAATCCATGAACACAATAAGCATATGTACAACACAATTTCCTTTGTTTACAACACAAGCATCTTTACATTTAAACATTGATGTCTCCAAAAAAGTACTGACGCAAGCCCGGCTTGACTCAACTCGACTCGTGCAAATACTCGCCTCGGCCCGGCTCATGTATATACTTAGCTTGGCTACTCCAAGATTAGAGCTAATGTGCTTGATCAAGACAGTAAAATTAGGCTTAAGGGCCTTCGTTGCGGGGCCACCATCTATCCCAAATTTGCTGAACCTGATAGAAGAAATCCACAAAAAATAAATCAGTGCAATGGGTGAATTAGTAGCGCTGTCTGTACTTTCGTTCGACGACAGGTGAAAGGGGCCTGCGAAGAGGAAGAAGAGAGTCGCGCTGCTCCGTACTTCTCTTTGGCGGAGGCGCAATGTGTTTTTGGCGGAGGGTTTATTTTTGGCGTGAAGGGAAGAGAAATAGAGGAATTAGCCGGTCAGCATACTGATTTATTTGGGCAGCGAGTGGAAAAAAGTAATTAGTTCTGGTCCATTGGATTATACCAACGTTAAGGATTAAGTCACGCAAAGTTTGAGATATCTCAGAGGATACGGACCCACTCTAGAGATGCACTTGCATCCTCAGAAAAACGAATCCGAAACCTCTCCCTTGTCTATTCTCTCTGTCCCTCTCCCCTTTTCGTACTAGCCTAGTAGCCTTCCTCTCGAATCAGAATCAGTGACCGTCACGAGCAAGTGTCAGGTCTTAAAACCTGAATCTGTAATTCAAACTCAAAAGAGATCGATTTTACTGGTAATTCGAACAAAAATAGAACTCAGTCTCAGCTAACTATAGCCTTGACAGAAAAGAGAAGAGATGAATCTCAAAATTGCTTATTTCTTTCATATCTCAATCAGTACATGGATTGGCCTTTTATAGGCGATTCTATTACAACAATTCAATCTAAAATCAGGTTATTGGATCTTGCTATCTCATGTCAGAATGACACCTCAGCTTCAAGATCCGACCCGTTTATTCCAACTCTAACTAACTCTCAACTGTCAGCGACTTATTTATTTATTGACGCTACTGTAAGTCTGGGCCCACTCACAGAGTCACTGAGCTCTTAATGAATCTGCCCGGCATCGCTGACCTCATTGCCCGTTATTCCTTCTCCTTCAGCGGACGGGTCAAAATTTCCAACGGCTACTCCCAAATTGGATTGAGGTCGCGACACTCCCCCCCTCCTTAACACCATTCTCGTCCTCGAGAATAAAATTTGGATACCTCTCCTTCATTGAACTATAGTCTTCCCAAGTCGCATCGTCTATTGACTGATTAGCCCAGTGAATCAATACCTGAGGTTCCACTGCATTTCTCTTCTTACTCATGCGCCTCGCCAAAATTGTCAGAGGTTGAATTGGAGGAGAATTATGTGATCCGATGAC
The DNA here is from genome assembly GCA_964058825.1 of Carex arenaria. Lineage (NCBI taxonomy): Eukaryota > Viridiplantae > Streptophyta > Magnoliopsida > Poales > Cyperaceae > Carex > Carex arenaria. The sequence goes on along the minus strand of CAXKVW010000300.1, from coordinate 160,697 downwards.
TGGAATAGTAGGGGATACTGCTTGGGAATCGCTCACTCTAGCTTTCAGCTGTGACACATGAAAAACGGGGTGTATCGATGATTCAGGAGGTAGGTTCAGCCGGTAAGCTACTGTACCAATCTTTTCAATTATCTCGTAAGGACCAAAAAACTTAGGATTAAGCTTCTGATTCTTCATGCCTGCTATTGTCACTTGTCGGTAAGGTTGTATTTTTAGATACACCCATTCACCTTCTTTGAAATGCCTCTCAGTGCGATTGCTGTCAGCATAGATTTTCATCCTTTCTTGCGACTTCCTCAAATTCTCCTTCAATTGCCTTAGAACTTCTTGCCTGTCACTGAGCATTTCATTCACCGATTCCACTTGACTTCTAGGACTGCTCCCCAGTGCCAGTTGTGGAGGGTCATATCCATACAGTGCCCTGAAGGGTGTGGTTTTAATAGCTGAGTGATAACAAGAATTGTACCACCATTCAGCCATTGAGAGCCATTTGTGCCATTTCTTTTGCTGATTATAGCACATTCCCCTCAAATAGTTTTCTAGGCATTGGTTGACTCTTTCGGTTTGCCCATCTGATTGGGGGTGATAGGCAGTGCTCATATTGAGCTTCACTCCCAAACTGCTCATGAGTTCTCTCCAAAAGTTACTGGTAAATATGGGATCTCGATCAGAAATTATCGTCTGGGGTAGGCCATGGAGTTTGTAGATGTTATCAAGAAAAATTTGTGCTACTTCTTTAGCTTTAAAAGGGTGAGAGAGAGATAGGAAATGTGCATATTTAGTTAAGCGGTCAACAACCACCATTATCACCTCTTTGCCATCTGATTTTGGAAGCCCAGACACAAAGTCCATGCCTATGCTTGACCACGCTTCTTCAGGTATTGGAAGGGGTTGAAGTAAGCCAGGAGTGGAGAGGTGTTCAGGTTTGTTGAATTGGCAATTTTCGCATCCTCTCACAAACTGGTGTATATCCTCCTTTAAGTGTGGCCAATAAAATGACTTTTTTACCCTTTGGTAAGTGACTGTGATGCCTGAATGACCTCCAATGGTGGATGAGTGAAGTGCCTCCAATATTTGCCTCCTCAATTCCCCACGATTGCCTATGCATACTCTTCCTTTCTTTCTGATCACACCTTGGTGTTGAGTGAGGTGTTGTTCTTCTTGTTGCAATTCTTTGGCAGTAGCAATTTTCTTCTTGAGCCCTTCAATCCACACATCATTTTCATAGCTATCTTGGACTTCATCTATCCACTTAGGTCTGAGCTCACTGACTGCCAACAAACCTGCACAAAAATCAGAATTTTCTCTGCTACAATCCTCTCTTCTTGACAAAGCATCAGCCACTACATTTTCTTTGCCCTTTTTATACTCAATTACATAGTCTAAGCCCATCAACTTGCTAAGACCTTTATGCTGAAGTGTTGTATTCACTTTCTGTTCTAACAAGAATTTTAAACTGATGTGATCAGTCCTTATCACAAATGGCCCCCCAATCAAATAGTGCCTCCATTTCACTACGGCTGTAATAAGAGCAAGGAGCTCCTTTTCATAGGTTGACAGTGCCCTATTTCTTACCCCCAATTTCTGGCTCATAAAAGCTATGGGTCTCTCCTCTTGGATAAGAACTGCACCTATTCCATCATTGCTTGCATCTGTCTCCACAATGAACTTCTTTGAAAAATCAGGTAGAGCTAGGACTGGGGTTTGTGTCATGGCCTCTTTGAGTTGTTCAAAAGCTGACTGAGCCTCTGAACTCCACTGGAATGCATCTTTCTTCAACTGGTCTGTCAAAGGTTTTGAGATCACCCCATAATTTTTTATGAATTTTCTGTAATATCCTGTTAAACCCAGGAATCCTCTCAATCCCTTCACATTTTTAGGTACTGGCCATTCCTGCATTGCTTTGATTTTCTGTGGATCAGTGGACACCCCATCCTTTGTTATCACATGGCCTAAATACTCAATCTGTTCTACACAAAAATCACACTTAGATCTTTTCACAAATAACTGGTTTTCTTGCAATACCTGTAGCACTTGCTTGAGGTGAGATGCATGAGAGTTCAGATCCTTACTGTAGATGAGTATATCATCAAAGAAAACTAACACAAATTTTCTGAGAAATGGCTTGAAAATTGAGTTCATCAGGCACTGGAAAGTTGCCGGTGCATTTGTGAGGCCGAAAGGCATCACATTAAACTCATAATGCCCTTCATGGGTCTGAAATGCTGTTTTAGGCTTGTCCTCCTCACCCATTCTGATCTGGTGATAACCAGCTCTTAAATCCAGCTTTGAAAAATAATGTGCCCCCTTCAACTCATCTAACAGATCATCAATGATTGGTATGGGAAACTTGTTCTTGATTGTATTCTCATTCAATTTCCTATAATCAATGCATAATCTCCAACTGCCATCCTTCTTTTTTACCAACAGGATAGGTGATGAGTAAGGACTGGTAGAAGGCTGAATAAAAGAATTTTTTAACAATTCCTCTATTATTTTCTCAACCTCCAATTTCTGAAAGTAAGAGAATCGGTAAGGCCTGAGTGAAACTGGCTTTGCATCGGGTTTTAAAGGAATTTTGTGGTCCATTGTTCTAACAGGAGGCAAGGTTTTTGGTTCTTCAAATAATGGACTGAATTCTTCCAGAATCTCAGTAATTTTTAGTGGACATTTATCTCCCTGCACCTTTTCTCTTACACTACTACAAAACAAGTGTGCTATCAACACTTGGCTTCCTTTCTTTGTTTCTTTCTCAACATTCAGATCTTGTCCACACAATTTTACTTCAGCCCTTTCTTCTTTAATCTGCAGTTTTACAAGTTTGCCCCTGTACTTAAACTGCATTATCCCATTCAGCCAATCTACTGTCATAACACCAGTGGTTGCAAGCCAATCAATGCCCAAAATAATGTCAAATCCCGGAACCTTCATTACTCTCATATCCATGTGAAACTCTTGCTTCTGAATTTCAAACCTGAGATCTTTACAAATCTGTGTTGAGTTCATTTGGGTGCCATTAGCTATCGTCACCTCCATCGGTTCAGTTTGGGTAGTCATCAGATTAAGGGTCTGAGTCAGTTCAGGATCTATGAAGGAATGTGTACTACCACTGTCAATGAGAACACAAACTGGTATATTACCAATATAGCCTCTGAATTTGAATGTTTTTGCAAGTTGAGACTGTAGGTCAGTTTGTAGGTTGGTATGAGCACATATGGTTATCATGGCTTGTTCCTCTTCTTCCTGTTCTGGCACATTCTCTTCTTCTTCTACTGGTATTAACTCAGGCACCTCCTCTTCTTGCTCAATTTCAACACCATCACAGTCCATTGTGTTCAACATCTTGGAATTACATTTATGCCCCACATGCCACTTCTCCAAACATCTGAAACATAACCCCAATTTTTTCTTTTGCTCCGTGGTCATGGTGGTTGTATTTCTAGCCACAGTAGTTTGAGGAGTTGGTATTTGAACCCTACTGTTGTTTCCCTCCCATTTCTTCATAACTACCTCATTGTTCTTCTGCACTTGCTGAATCACTGGTTTCTGATTATAATGCACCCTCTTACTTCCCCCTTCTAGGGTCAGTTCTATCTTCTTAGCCAATTTGATCGCCTGTTTTAATGTGGTAGGTTCAAAGAGGTCTACATTGTTTCGGATATCTTCTCTCAACCCACTAATAAATGATCCCAAAAAAAATTCTTCACTTGAGATCTGCGTTCTACAAGTCAGTCTGGATTTGGCTCTCAAATATTCTTTTGCATACTCAGCCACCTTGCCATACTGTCTGACCTGTTTAAACTGGTCAATTGGGTTGCCCGAACTGTCAGTAAAGAAGTCCAGAACTTCATCAACCAGATTCGGCCAGGGAGGGGTTTTTCTGGAAATTTTTAAAGACCTGTACCACTCTTTGGCATCATCAACCATGTTCATAGTAGCCATGCGTGTTTTATACTCCTCTGGTACTTGATACAGTTCAAAAAACTGCTCACAATCTTCTACCCACTCTACAGCCCTTTCCCCGTTGAAAGAAGGGAAATCCATACGAGGAAGGAAGAATTTCTGAATTTGAGAGTTGAATTCACCTTGTTTTTCGATCTTAGATTCCTCCTCGTTTTCTAGATCAATGTGAGGCTTCTCTTGACCTTTCTTTGCCTGATCATCGCCTTGCTGGTGCGCAGTTTCACTGGTTTCTCCTTTCTCCCAGTTATTCGCCATGATGATCGTTTCCAGCATTTTTGTCATTCGATCCATCTTAGCTTCATTAGCCTCCAGCCTACTAGTAATCTCTCTTTGAGCTTTGCTTAATTCTTGCTGAGATGCTTCAGATTTGGATTCCATTCTTGTGAATCTCTCATTGATCTCAACCAGATCTAATTGCTCATCGCCATTGCCTGTGGTCTGGCTCCTGGTCTTGCCCGTCATTTGCCGCTTCTTCTTGACTTGCACCAGCTTGCCCAGATGTTACTGCTCTGATACCAATTTGTCAGGTCTTAAAACCTGAATCTGTAATTCAAACTCAAAAGAGATTGATTTTACTGGTAATTCGAACAAAAATAGAACTCAGTCTCAGCTAACTATAGCCTTGACAGAAAAGAGAAGAGATGAATCTCAAAATTGCTTATTTCTTTCATATCTCAATCAGTACATGGATTGGCCTTTTATAGGCGATTCTATTACAACAATTCAATCTAAAATCAGGTTATTGGATCTTGCTATCTCATGTCAGAATGACACCTCAGCTTCAAGATCCGACCCGTTTATTCCAACTCTAACTAACTCTCAACTGTCAGCGACTTATTTATTTATTGACGCTACTGTAAGTCTGGGCCCACTCACAGAGTCACTGAGCTCTTAATGAATCTGCCCGGCATCGCTGACCTCATTGCCCGTTATTCCTTCTCCTTCAGCGGACGGGTCAAAATTTCCAACGGCTACTCCCAAATTGGATTGAGGTCGCGACAGCAAGTGATTTAGTTTCCCTCTGCCCTATCTCGAACGGCCTCGCCAGTGCCTCTTACGCTGCTAGTAACTCTCTCTCTCTCTCTCTCTCTCTGCCAGTGCCTCATGTGAGATTCCTGATTCTTTTATTTTATTTGTGAGATTATTTCCAGAATTTACCTTGCAATTTAGGGAATATCAAATCATTGGATGGTTGACAAAATTTCTCAAGTAAATTTCACCTTTTGTTGTTCTAATTTTGAGTACCAGCTCCAATTGTACTGGCATGAAATTGGTTATTTCTGGAGGGAAAAATTTGAAGTGTTGAACCAAAATTTAAATATAACCATTTTGTGACATTCTAAATTGGTATTGGACCACTAAAATATTGATATTACAAACAATTTCCTTTCTATAGAGTTTAATATAATAATACTCAACAATTATAATAACGGGATTTTTGCCCTTTCAGAAATCTAATATAGCAGAAACTTGGAAGTAATTAGCTGAGTGTCAAAAAGAAATACAGAACATCAGCGAGCAACTTCAAGCCATGTCAGAGCCAAAGAACATCACTTCAGATTTCAGACCGAAAGGACCACTTCATTCTGATCCTAAAATCAAACCCAAGGAGTTGCTCTCCTTACTAATTTCTTGCTGAAGGTAGTGTACAGAAAGAAATTTATTTGCATATCATTGTTGGAAAAATGAAATTGTTGTTTGTTTTAATTGTAATATTGTAATTTTATGAAAAAATTGTCCTTGTTCTGACATATAATATTGTTGCTTGCTGTGTTGTTTGTGAGGTATGTTGTAATTTGTAAAACATATTTGGATAAACATATTAATTACAATGAGAGCATAGAGTTGTTCATGAGATCTTAATTAATATGAATTGTGTTGTTTGCAGAAAGTTCAATATGCGCAACACTATTGTACCAATCATGATGACAGTATGCCAAACAACCGTTGGCATCTCAAATTTATGCATCATAACAAAAATCCGTTGGCATATTAAATTTATCAAAAGTTGAAGTAAAACTATAAATTTAATCTCAAATTTATTAATCATTCAACAACTTCAACCCATTTACATCAACACAGATTTAATACAAAAAAAAAAAACAAAATTACTAGCATTTACATAAATTTTGAAGTTTCGAGTCAATGTTCTTCACCAAAAACGAAACATTTTTTTTTGGTTTTAGTCAGTCCTACACAGGTAATGTATTTTACTCTTTTTTGTTTTTGAGAGGAAGCCCTTAGGCTGTACTCCAATTGGGGTTACGCAGAGGGAGAGGAAGGAAAAAACACTATGAGGAGGGGAACCGTGCCTCAGATTGCAGCTGCCTGAAACTTTCACCTGCTCCAAAACAGAAGAAGCGGAGGTGAAGCGGAGAGGAATCGGAGGTGAACGCGTATTGATTTTTGGCGACAATCTTCACCCCAAATCAGGATGTAAAAATCATTGTTTGGGGTGAGCTTCACTCCCGAAGGCTTCCTCCCTCTTCCATTAATGAGGGCCTTTCACCCTCGTTGAGGAGCACAGCCTTAGGCGTGACTTTAATTAAAAGGAATACTGTTCATTACATAGCTTAAAAAGGAACGGGAATAAAAGAAGAGAAGCTTCTGACAAGGTCCTAAGTAAAATAAGCATAAAACACCCTACAACAACAGTAAATTACGAAAAATTCCTAACAAACTAAAAGGATCCTCTCTGGGATGGTTTCCGATTTTCTTACTCTCTTTAGAGTCCAGCTGCCTTTCTGAGCCACAAGATGCCTCTCTTGGTCCTCATTCCTCTGTTCCGCCACTAACCTTTCTTTCATGTTATCCCATTGTCTAACATAAATTCATTGTCCTGGAGGTGAGTTTATAGCTTCATATCCTGAATTTCTCTCAGTTCCAAGCATCTGTCCATGGTGGTGTGCCCCTGTCTCCTTGCCTTATTTGCCATATCATGGGTTTCTTTTAAGAAATCTCTTTGCAGGAATTTGATTAGTACCCTCTGCCTGACTGCCTCATATTGAGCTTTGCATCTTGCTGCAACTTGCTGAGCCTCCTAGGATGGCATCTCCTCAATGTTGTTGCCCTGTATTGCTTCAACCAATACCTTGCAATCTGAGTAAATTACATACCTGTTGTGGTCTGTATTGTGTGTGTACTCCAGGGCCTGTAGGAGCCCCGTTGCTTCAGCTTGCAGAGCATCCTTTGCCGACAATGCTCTCCCCCTAACATAAATCAATCTCCCCCCCTGTGTCATATACCAACAGGCCCATTCCCACCTTCTCTGTCCTATCCCATGAAGCATCCATGAGTATCACCATAGCCCCCATTGGTACAAGAATCGGGGTTCTATGTTGATGGGTACCAATCGGTTTCGCCAGTTGTGCTGTAAATGGTCTTGCTGCTGCTAGAATCTGAGTTGGTGTGGATCTTTTTGCCAAGAAGATTTCCTCATTCCTTGCTTTCCAGAGTCCCCACATGATATTGCAAAAGGTCGAAATTTGATCTTCTGACAGGTGGCTGACCATATTTAGTAGGATTTCAGTGATGTGGAGTGGTAATTCACCCACCCGTAGCGAAAATTCCAAGGCATACTAGGTCGTTCTAGATAGAGGGCAAAAGAAAATTGTGTGTACCAGATACTCATTTTCTTGTCCGCACCTTGGGCAAATTGGATTTATGGCCGGAATGCGCCTGTGCACCTTGGGCAAATTAGATTAGATAACCATCAATGACAATATAAACTATATGAACATAACCAACTAACTCTGTAAAAATAATCACATAATTCTGTACACATCACATATGACATTAGGTAACCATATTTGACCATATAAACTCTTTAAACATAAAGCACTATCACATAAAACATAAAAACCTAAAAAAGCATGCAACAAAAAGCAAATTAACATGTAAATCTGTCACATAAAACATAAAAACCTAAGAGTGAGCCTATGGTACTATGCATATCACGGATGGGTCCATGATACGATTCAATATCTTCGTTTTCAAAGTTCTAACGGTCGATCCGAACCGTTCAATATGTTTTCCATATGAATATGTACTTGCCGACCAAATTTTACATTTTTTTGAATTTTTTTACTTTTTTTTTAGGTAGGCAGAAAATCACTGTTTTTGGATGGTCCAGAATTTTCGGATCAAGTGATTTTATACCTATATAAAAAAATAGTAAAAAAAATCAAAAAAATGTAAAATTTGGTCGGCAAGTACATATTCATATGAAAAACATGTTGAACGGTTCGGATCGACCGTTAGAACTTTGAAAACGAAGATATTGAACCGTATCACGGACCCATCCGTGATATACATAGTACCATAGGCTCACTCAAAACCTAATGGATATAACATGTACACATCCGATACAAAATTGGTAAACATAAGCTTAACTTATGTAAACTTATTTGTAATGTATACTGCATCACACAATGTATAAATCTAGGACATTATGTGAAGATCACAAATCATACATACTCTATAAAATGAAATTATAAATCCTATAAACATAAAGCATACATCTTAATACACATGAATCTGGATTTCTCTAACCATCGAATGTTAAGCATGCAAGAAAAAGCAGATCAACATGTAAATCTGTGACATAAAACATGAAACCTAATGGATCTATATATGTCAACCTCCGATACAAAACTGGTAAACATAATCATAAATTATGTAAGTTAATTGTAATGTATACTGCATCACATATAATGCGGTATTCAATATGAGTAGATAATCAGAGAAGATAATTGCAGAAGAAACACTATATTACTACAGCAATTACAACAAAATTTCAAATTGAAATAGGAATATTCAAAATCAACTATCAATTACAACAAAATTTGTATATAACTCACTGAATATCCTTGAGATGATTTTAAACGACTATAAATAAAGCTTCGATGTTGATGTTGCTCTTGAATGACAGAATGAAGATGCGACATGATAATAATCGTCGGTCCTACTCAGGAAAATACTACGAGACAATGAAAATCGTCGTTCCTAGTAGCAAGAATAATATGGAATAATGAAGAGATATCAATCCGAATTGGTAAAGGAAAAAAACAAGAAATAGCGAGAAAGTTGAAAATGGAAATGAAATCGCCTGGCAAGGAAAGAACAAGAAGAAGAAAGATTCAAAAAAGGAAAAAAAAATAGCAGTAAACATGGAAGGTTTTAAATAGGCAGCGCCGGACGTGGGGACAACATGAGGGGGCCGCTACCTTTAAAATCTGTTGAAATCGCGTGGGGACCGTTCCGGGGATTGCTAGATGGGAGATATTACCTTTTCTCTAATTTTGGATAAATACAAAACTACTATTTTTGAATTGTCCAGAATCTTCTGATCAAGTGATTTTGTACATATCTAAAAGAATGGTTAAAAATTTCTATAAAGTGTAAAATTTGGCATCTACACAAATTTTCGTATGCAGATCATGTTAAGTAGTATGAAACGACTATTTGGACTTTGAAAATGAAGATATGGAACCGTAGTATGGACCAAAGTGCACTATGTAGCCTCACTCTAAATTTAATAAATAATTACACACACATACACCACAAGAATAAACAAAATAATTGAATTGATAGAAACATCACATTAATAAATGCACAAATAATGTTAATTTGAAATGCTTTCTATAGCAAACCTGTCAAGCTTGCATGTACTGAAACCTAATTCAGATTTAATTTGGCACCATGTTGCCTCAAATGAAATTTTATTTTTAGATCATAAAATGCACCAACCATAGTTCCATGTCTAAAATAAGAAACGAACACATGAAATTTTATTTTTAGATCATAAATACACCAACCATGGTTCCATGTCATTTCTAATTAAATGAAGAAACGAAACAAATACAAATTTACTTTTAGATCATAAAATGCACCAACCACAGTCCCATGTCTAAAATGAAGAAAAGAACTAACTAGTTAACAAATTCAATTACAGTAAATGGCTTCTCTTCATGCAGTTGGAGCGCACAATTGCCTACCACCTACAACAAGAGAGAACAAAAAAAATTAAATGGGATAGTTATAATGAAACAAAATTTGAGTTTCAGCATGATTCTCATATAAAAATGTACTTGTAGATAAAATTTTATAAATTTTAGAATTTTTACACTATTTTTTAGATAGGTAGAAATTCATTTGATCTAAAGAAGATAACAAAAAACTCTAAAAATATAAAATATAGTTTGCAAGTGTATTTTCACATGGAGGTCATGTTAAATGGTTCGTAAAACACATCGTAACCATATTTCATATTAATATCTTATAAAAAGTGAGCGAGAAGAAATAACTCAATACTTTTGCCATATTTCTTTGAGAGTATTCAGTGATCCCACCGACATGTGGCGTGATCAAAACATTCGGTAGTTTTAAAATTGGGTCATCTGGATCGAACGGCTCGGACCATGCCACATCAATTCCAAGGCCACCCAGGTGACCCGTTTTGAGGTGTTCATACACCGCATCGTAATCTAGAATGCCTCCTCTTGCAATGTTCACCAATAATGACCCCTGGAAGCAACACATTAAAATAATAACCATTCCATAAAGAAAATATGAGTGGCGCCAGGTAATATGCATATTGCCGATAGATTCGTGCTATGGATTTAAATATCAATTTTGAAAGTTTAAACCATCAATTTTACCATATGAAAATATACTAGCATATCAAATTTTACATTTTTGTAAAAACTTTTACTAAATTTTTAGATGGGTAGAAAATCATTGCTTTTGGACGGTCTAGAATTTTAAAATCAAGTAATTTTCTACATATGCAAAAAATATTAAAAAAAATCTAAAAATATAAAATTTGGTTTGTTGGTATATTTTCATATAAAGATCATGTTGAACAATTTAGATATTATATTTAAAATAAAAACAAAATATAAGTCGATAACGCAGGCCACTGTGTAATATACATATTACCATAGCCTCAATCAAGAAATATAGTCAACTTCAAACATTATTTCTTTTATCTACCTTTTTCATGGAAGACACAAACTTTGCATTAACAATTCCAGCCTGAAAAAAAAAATTGAATTAATTTGTTATATTGTCGGAATTTATTGTCATGGCAAATACATGTACTAGACACCAGCAATAAACCTAGTATGAGGCCATATTCATGTCTCCTTTAATTGATTAATTTATTTTATTTTGTGTGTGTGTTGGGTTTGTGTGGGGGGGGGGGGGCGGGGTGATGGGGATTTTTGAAATGAATGTTCTTACTGTTTCTTTGTTCATGGACAAGCATGTCACAACTATATCTGCCTCTCCTGCAAATTCATACATATTCTCGTGTGTGCCTTTTTTATCAACCAAACCCAAATTTTCATCAAAATCATAACTTGATTCTGAAAAAACAAAAATAGAAGATTAATGCGTATAAAAAGGAGATGATGAAAAACCAATGTTATAAAATGCGGTTTCTATGCGGTATGCAGAAGGTCACCACATACCGTATTTGCGAATTTTTATGCAGATTTTAAAATAAGAATTCATATATATGTAAACCAGTATGCGGTATGCGGTAATATGCAGCATGCGGTACTATGCGGCCGAATATGTGGCCGAATATGCGGTAGTAATATGCGGTCGAATATGCGGAACCACATATATTGACCGCATATAGATTTCTATGAGGATTGCAACCGCATACGCATATACCGCCGCATATGCAGCCGCATAGACCGCATTTTATTACACTTGAAATAACTAATGAAATAAATAAGCTTTTATGTACCATCTGAAGGCCAATTTCTCTTAGTTGCAAGAATCTTTGTGCCAAATGGTCTCAGTCTCTTTGCAAGGTCTACACCTATAGCCCCGAAAACCAAAATAAATACCTAAAATTCACAATATTGTATTTTTGAGGAAAGACTATATCAACAAATGAAAATAAAACAAGACAGAATAAACAGTTAAAATTTACAGTTTTTCCAAACAGTGTTTCTCCAATCGGTAGACACAATTCTCTCTTCTTCACAGCTATATCCATCTCTTTCTGAAAAATATTAAAAACAAAAAGGAAATTTGATTTCTTTTCTTTTGAAATAATCAAATTTACTTGATCAAAAGAAAATAATGAAATTAAAAGAGGGAAAGGCATTACTTGCTTCCTTAAAAGGCCCAACATGAGGTAAATTGAAAGCTCGGCACATGATAGAGAATTTCCGGTTGTACTTCCTGGTATTCTTGCAACTTTAATTTTGCTCCTTGTAGCCGCCTCTACATCCACCCCTACAATAGTTTACAAAATCTCAAATTAGTAATATTTTACATATCAATATGCTTGATTTATCATATGCAAAAGAAAAATGCCAAATTAATCTCCTCGTTTTTCACTACAGGCAAAAAATTACCTATTATCTGGTAAGTGTTTATCTTTAGCACATACATTTTCACTTAACTATTTGCTAATGTAATAAAAACTATTTTTAATCTGATTAGGTCTCATAAAAGTACAAAAGACCAACTAGTAGTAGAATCCCAATACTCAACCATTTTTTTCTGTAAAATATAATTTTTTATGCAATTTTCAGTGAAAAATAAAAAGGATGAAGTTGCAATTTTACTACCTTCTAGGGCAACACCAAATTGCATGACGAGTTTCATTTGAGATGCCTTAGCTATGACAGCGGAGTCAAAACGGAAATTTTTCACAACACATAAGTGGTACCGGTGAATTACTTCTGGTACCTTTTCTTGTGGTACGACATCGACCTGAAGAATTTACTTTCTGTCAAATGATGCAAAATCTGTCCTAATGTAGTTTTTTCATTGTGATTACTACTGATACAACATTACAAGCAATCAACAGATTAAAGCACCAATGGGGAACCATTGGTTATTTTACCATGACCTACGTATCAGTAGGCATGTGCTGATACTGGTACCAACTGGTACCAACTAAGCCAAAATTTGCACTGGAAAAACAAGACTAAATTACTGATCATGACAACAAGTTACCAAACAAGAAATCAAACGATAAACAGTTGAAGAAAATTAACCTGAATAAATGGATATTTTTGTAGGTACTCAATTGTGTAATTATGGGAAGAGGGATAAGTAAGCCCGCAAAATAGCACACGTGTGATCTTCTTGTGGGACCCGTTCTCCAGTGTTTCATTTGTCATTTTGGAATAACCTGCACTGAAATCCACATTTTGTCCCTTTTCATGCATGTTTAAATAGAGGAAGCCGTCCTCTGTAGTTAACATTGAAAACTAATATCCTATATAACCTCCATATATTATGAAATTTGCATAATTGCATCTATGGAGACAGTTTAAGCTTTTTTTTTTTTTTTTGGGGGGGGGGCGATTCTTCTAGTAAATTATCAATCTTTTCCAAATAGAGACACAAAAAGAAATTGCCACTGGATAAATAAACTAATCCTAAAACACATGCATTCAATCACTCACACACACACAGACCAGTGTTCTAAACAGCGCGCTATAGCATTTTTGGACCTAAACGCTAAAGTATGGCATCAAAATGCACTAATTGAGCTACGGCCGCTATAGCGGTAATAGTGGTCCGCTATAGCGCATAGAGTGTAGCGCAAATAGTGCGTGCTATGAAATATGGGCTTTTTTTGGGCATTTTTATATGGGTTTTAAATAAAAGACTCAATTAAGCTTTAACCGTGAGTTTTTTGGAGCAATTAACGTACTATGCTTATTGATAAATTAAAAAATCAATAGTTTATAATATTACTATGGATATTTTGAACAGTAATTTGAACTTTGTACTGATTCAATATGAATATTATAATTTTTTAATCAATTTGGTGTTAATTATTGTTAGAGTGAGTCTATGGTACTACGCATATCACGGGTTAATTCATAATACGAGTCAATATTTTTGTTTTTAAAATATTAATTGTTGATCCGAACCATTCAACATAATCTTCATATGAATATCTACTTGCAGACCGAATTTTATATTTTTTGAATTTTTTTTACTATTTTTTAAGACAAGTAGAAAATCACTTAATTTGAAAATTCTAGACCATCCAAAAACAATGATTTTCTACCTGTCTTAAAAAATAGTAATTTTTTTTTAAAATATAAAATTTCTTCTGCAGGTACATATTTGTATAAAAATTATTTTAAACAGTTCGGATCGACTGTTAGATTTTTTAAAACGTAAATATTGATCCATATTACTAACTAAATTGTGATATGCATAGTGACATATACTCACTCTTATTGTTATATGAGACTTTAGATAATGTTGATATTTAGTACAAATATATAATGTAATTTTTGTAAAAGAAAAAAAACGCTATGTGGCATAGCTTCTGCTATAGCTACGTTATTCGCTATAACTTTTTTTGTAGCCTTCTTGCGATGATGCGATGACGAGATAAATACTATTTATATGACATAGACACAAACACACACACACACATATTCCCAGAGTAAACCACTCCTAAATCATTCTTTAATTTGGGTTACGCTAAATTTTATATTTTTTGTAAATTTTTTACTATTTTTTGAGATACGTACTAAATCACTGTTTTTGGATCGTTTAGAAACAATAATGTTGTACGTATCTAAAAAAATAGTAAACAATTTCCAAAAAATATTAAATTTTTGTCTCTAAGCACATTTTAATATGGAAATCATGTTGAGCGGTTCGTATTGTCTGTTCGGACTTTAATCATACTATTTTTAGAGGCTTTGGACGGTGTCTGGTCCAAAGTCATTTGGACCAAATCTTATTCCTCTAATTGTTGCTTTCAAAATATAGTAATTATCATGCCTTGAATGCTTAATAGTGTTTGTTTCTCGATACAGCTGTTTTCTGGAGGATCAATATATAATACACCAACCACAACTGTCATTAATATTCATACATAAGTGTCAATATATTGTTTTGGTTGCCTTAAATAAAAAAATATGTCATGCTTGCACTAACAACCTCTCTTTGCCACTTAATTATGGGAAATGAAACTTTGGAATTGCGTTGTCGAATTGTGTTATTTTATTAATCGTCTGTACAGTTTTCATGAATATTTGGTGTCAGTGAAGTTTGCTTCATCAGAACAATATCAATCAAGTCCATATATATAACGTATAAATTAATTAGATCTGATTAATTTAATCTCACCTGCTTTCCTATTCGCACAATGCCTTACTTGCTACTGACCTGTCGTCGTATAAATCCTTATAAATTACATGGCCTACTCCAAATCTCCAATAACATTAAACAAAGCCACGTTTTTAATTGGGAAAATTAAATAAAGGAGAAGTTTTTCTATTGGAAACTGCAAGGGTATTGAATGCAAAAACGATATAATTAATGAAAATGCTTAGGCAGCTCATGAGTCAGGACAGCAAGAACGGCCGTATCAGAATATGATTTGAAAGATATGCGTGTCATGCGAATATATAATTACTCGTGGCAATATTTTCCAGTCATGTTCTTTTTTAATTCTGTAATAATTCGTGCTAATGTTACGCAAAAATTTGTGATCCTTGCTTTTAATTAACTAATGCCTAATATAATATCTTGAGATCCTTGCTTCAATTAACTAAATGCCTAATATAATTGCTACTGATCCTTGCTTGTCAAATCGAATCAATTTTCGGATCCTTCAAATCATTTGTGATCCTTGCTTCAACATAATATTATTCATTTGTGCTCGTCCGATTTTAGATTGTCTTATATTTCAAATCATCTTGATTGAATTAGATCAGATTCCCTAAAACAAACAGAATAGAATCGTCGAATTGAATTCGGATTTAAATCAAGTCAGATGGGAATCAAATTAGTTTTACTACCTGTAATCAAGGGTATACGTAGAACTAGAAAAATAAAATGTAAAATTGTATAATGTGGTATGTGGAATTTGAACTCAAGTTATCTGACAACCATAATGAGCATCTTTAACTGCTTGGGTACAAATAAATATTTCATGTTCTATTAGGGAGGTTAACTATATAAAAATTGAAAGAAAATTCAATTCAATTTTAATATATGTAATAAAAATTTCAGAATCATTGGGGTGACTTACGGTTGTGGAACTGTGTATATATTCAATTTACATACACAGTTCTCATGTGGGAACCGTGTTAGATCTCCATAAAAAGGCGCTAAAACAAGTGATTTATACACAATCATGGTAACTGTGTATAACAGCAACAACAAAGGTATACACACAGTTCCAGCAAAGGAACTATTTATGATTTTTGGTAACTATATATACGATTGCTATATACTGTTACTCTTAATTTGTACACAGTTTGTTATTTTTCTTTTGAGTAAAATATAGGGATCATGTCCCTATTTGTCTTTATTAATTCTAGGTTTCGATATGAAACCTATGTTTGATAACAGAAAATTCAACATAGTTAAATATTACTTATGATACAGATATGTAAAACATAAAACAAAACAAGAGAGCATGCATCATTTAGTGTAAATATTTCCACTGCTCTTGTATCTCTCTAAGCAAATATTCTATGGATTTGGTCTTCTCTGTAAAAATTCTTGCACATCTTTTCCTCCAGCAAACGAACATTGCTAGCAGCAGTAATTCTCTTGATTTCATTTCTCCTTTTTTGTGTACCACCCAGATTTGTGCTTGTTGTCTTCTTAATAGAAACCTCCAATTCCAAGCCGGTAATGCAAAGACTTGTGCCAGCCTTTTGTACAATTGTATTGCAAAATTACACTCTGAAAATAAATGTGCAATTGTTTCGCATTCCCTTCTGCACATTACACACATACTTGGCATATTCCACCCTCTTTTTGCCAAGTTGTCAACCGTCAGGATTTTGCCATAGTAAGCTAACCATGCAAAAACTTTGATTCTTGGAGGTACTTTCATCTTCCAAACTTTGTGTATCATGACCTTATAGGTTGGTGTATCCTTAATTAAGGCGTTGATATACTGACTTGACCGTAAACTGCCCCGTACTACTTAGTTGTCAAGCTACACTGTCTTGGTTTGCTCGTGATGCTGGTTCCAGTACCATTATATTAGAAAGATTCAGGAGCTGTGATATGAATTGATCTGATCCAATCATGCGAAACCAGGATCGATGTAATGTCCTGTGTACTTAAAGCTTCTTGTAGTGAAATATCATGATCGATCACCTCCATATACAGATCCTTAAACTCATGTTTTAGCAATCCATATCCCCAATCATGATGCCAAAATCTAAAATAATTCCCATCTCCTACTTCCCATTTCATATTTGTATACAGTTTGTTATTAAGAACCATGTATAATTTCTTTGTTTTTTTAATTAAAATTACTGATGGGCTAGACTCGATAGTTGCGAGCCATTAAATCTAAACATTTAATCTATTTAGAAAATCCAAATACATTCACTCTAACCATTTGACTAATTGACTAACTAATTAAGTTTACTATTTCCAACATCCCTCCTTAAACTTAATTATTTTTCATTCTCTCCAATATAAGGTAAAAATATAATTCTTCTTTTAGAGGCATCTTAAACTCGATTATTGTCGTGGGATTACATCAATGAGTCATCTGCTCATCATACTTGATCTCCCATCAAGTATCTTCATAGTCACTGCTTCACATGACTTACTATTTCCGCTCATCATACTTGATCTCCTATCAAGTATCTTCATAGTCATTGCTTCACATGACTTACTATTTCTATGAGCATCATACTTGAATCTGTTAGTGTTGGTGTTCTAGACTCAGATCATATGTATGATATGTTTAGTTTATTAGTGAATGATTTTATCATTTTGTACCTTGAGTATTCATATTAGTGGATCATTTAAGTTGATAACTTAAATTGTAGAACTTCACAACGAATAAATTTGTTTACTCTTAAATGTCCCTTATCTTTGCAATAAGCAAGGTACACTGGTTGACCATATAAGATAAGTGTAGTGATTAGATGATGGCCATGTTCTTTAGGTTATACGATAATGAGTTATCGATCTAATCACACATGTGCATACATGGAGATGTATGGTACTGGATAGACCTAAAAGTGAAATATCATATGGATTGTGTTCTGTGTTATTGATATTTCATTGTGTCTAGAATTTTTTCGTTAAGATATTTATTTTTCTTACATAAGGGATGTGTATTGTTGGTACTGTTCAACGCTCTTTTTAACCAGGAGTTATATAGGCAGTTACTGCAGTGCATATAACTTATGCGGAAGAATGATACTTATCAAGAAACCATTGTCCCTTATATGTTAATATAAGTGATGATATCTCTGGGCTCCTTGATAAAGTTTGTATTATGTGTATGCAATATGATTATATGATAATCATATCATAATTAAACTTAGAAAATCAAGAAAGAATAATTGGTAAGGATGACTCATTCCTACCTTACGATTATTTGGATATCATGTGGCAAGGAATTGACACAACAACATTTTTAATGTTACAGGGATCGTAATTTTGCATTGTGTTTTTTATCCACATCATTTGGGTAATCAATATACCATGGCTAGTTGTATCATTGATTTATGAAATTAAAATATTTAATTCCATTGCCATAATGATGGGATCCCATAGGGTCACACCATATGAAAGATTAAAAGAAAATATATTAATAACGCATATGTGATATGTATATAATATGTGATATGTTAATTATAATGAGTTATAATTAATTTGTATAAATTATATGTTATTAATATATGAATAATTTTATGACATGGAGACATTGTAAAATAATCCTAGTAATATTTAAAGTATGTGTGACATATTTTAAATGGCTTTTGACACATAAGAGATGCATATAAATTAACATAGAATATTAATTTATATGTTGGCATTTTTAAAGTATGGGATTGTGGACTTAATTAAATATTAATATGATTAATATGATTAGTATGTTTAAGCCCAAAGTCCAAATATATGCTGGGGATAATTGATTAGTAATGGCATAATTTAAAAAATATTTAAATATGTCATTAAACCTAATCAATTTCAAAAAATATGAGTGAAATTTCGGGACAGTTTTTGAGGTAACTTTGAACATAAATTTGAAATGGCAAATGTTAACTATTTTGGACGTATGACCTATGAAATTTGAAACCCTTTAAGTCTAAAATCCAACAATAAAGGTTTCAAGTCGTTTGGAGTTACCTAGGGAAAGATATAAGAGTTTTAGTACCAAAAGGTCAAAAAATTCAGTGTATATTCTCTTGGCCGAAATTTGTATTTTCATTTCTCATTCTCGCCCATTTTCTCTCATATGTTGAGACTTAGAAATCCTCTAAGAATATTTAAGAAAATTAACAAGAGGGTTAAACTAGAATTAAGGTTCTACTTGTTAATCTCTTACTAGCCTTAGAGATACAAGTATTTCTTTAATCTTTCGGTGGATACCTAAGGAGGCTCGTCACTTGAAGGGCTAAAGCACAACCCCTGTTGAAAGAGAGAGGGAATAAGAAGTTGCTAAGCGAACAACCATTCTTAATTTAATTTGGAGATCAAATCTAAGGTATTATGTTATTGCCTTCTTGATTAGGCTAATTAAGATTGTTTATTGCACTTATAACTAGATCGTTTGTTTTGAGTCGAATAAAATTTTTGTTTTATTCATTGCTATCTAAGCATCAAAACTTTCATAATATTGTTCATATAATGGCTGATTTGATCAATTTGTTCCTTAAGTTTGACATTACTATATAGTATCTTGGAATATAATTCCGAGACTGTGAAAACACTATTTCATAATAAGTAATAAACTCTAGATTTCTCAAATCTTTGTATATATCAAGGAACACTATATAGATAAGATTAGTGTGAGGTTAAATGTAGATTGTGTTTCACAAATCAATCGATTGCGAATCGATTTAATCTCACAAATGCATATTAATAGAATATGGCATTGGAAGGACCTTATGTGAACATTGATAGGATTTTGTGTTTGGTGCCATTATATGTTCACATGGTGTAAATATCATATGTCTGAGATAATCAATTTTCTTTTGTAAGGTATTAATCTTTTGGTACTGTCTAACACCTTCTGCAAAGAACGCTTACAAGGATAACTACTCAACCACAACATCTTTATCTTCCATTTCAAAGTTCAAACAGATGGTTCGAACCGCTCAACATGATATCCACGTCAAAATATAATTAGAGACCAAATTTTATATTTTTTGGAAAAATTTTAGTATTTATTAAGATAGGTACAAAATCACTATTTTTATATGGTCCACAATTTTATGAAAAATAGTGATTTTGTAAGTATTTTAAAAAATAGTAAAAAAATTTCAAAAAATATAAAATTTGATTTCTAAGCACATTTTAACATGGATATCATGTTGAACGGTTCATATCTTTTGTTTGAACTTTGAAATTGAAGATAAAAATGTTGAGATACAATTGGGGCATGAAGCAATAATGGGGCATTTTAGCCCTCCTCATATAGAGTAATCTTTTTGACATATTTTCACAATAAAATCTCAAACAAAATAACATCATATGACAAATAACATTCCTGAAATTATATAAAGAATACAAAGAAATCTTGACCAATCAAATAGATTTTACAATTTTCATGTGGAGAGTAAGTGTAGCGAGTATGTATTTAAATAAATTTTGACTTCTACACAAAAAAAAAACATAAAAAAGATGTATGAAATCAGAATGTTTGATTGAAGGGCTGATATTTAATCTGAAATTTCATATTTTAATCAAAGCCGTTGACGAAGCAGGCCATGCATCGACATGCTTAATATAAAAATATAGATAATTGCTTATGATCCATCCTTTAATTAAATAATGCCTAATATATTGGTTTCGGATCCTTGCGTTTAATTAACTAATACTTAATACAATTTCATGATATCCTTGCTTCAATTAACTAATGCTTAATATAATTGCTAGTGATCCTTGCTTGTCAGATACATCGAATCAAATTTCCGATCCTTCAACGTACCTACATTATTTCATATCATCTCTCAAAAAAAAAAAAAAAAAAAAAAATATTTCATAGCTCTTGCGTAACCAACGTGTCCGATGCCTATTTGGGGATAGCGCGGTGCCAGTATTATTTGAGCTTTAAGAATCGTGAAGAACGGTTGAGATTTTCCAAAAGTCACAGAAAATATGAGATATCTCAGTGGATGCGATTTTCAAAACCTAGACATAAAAAAATGAAATAAAAACTACTTTGTTATTTTTGTTGGGTTTGAAGAGTTGACTAGGTGGAGCATAATGTATGTAGGCCGAACTTGGGTCGGATTTGCAGTTAAAGTTTTGTGCTCTGGATGATGCCTTTGTCCAAAATTTGTTTATTAAAAAAAAAATCATATGTTATTAAAATAGATAATGATTATAAATTTAAATAACAATATAAAATAAATAAATATGATTTATATTTCTTCTTTTGCAATCATATGAAATGTTTGTTACATTGCAACTTTGTTCTTATGGGTATTAAAAAATGATATTAAAAAAAATATGGTTAACAAGTTATAATTTTAATGGTTCATTTTTCATTATTTTCCAAATCTTGACTATACTACGTTAATTTATAAATTTATTATGTAAACACTATATCGGTTTTAATTAGTTATATGGACTTTGATTGATATTGTTCTGAAGCCAACTTCAACAATACCAAATAAACTTACAACTTGCTAATACTGTTACAAAAAAATTCTTTACTGACTGTTAAAATAATCCTATATTAACTGTTATTGAGGCATCATCATGTTTTTATATAGGCTAGCCAAATATATGGGTGTTGGCCACAAAAAATAAATTTTTTTAATATGAAATAACAAATCTTTATCGGTTCTATACTTATAACCGATACAAATAGTAATTTTATAATTTTTTTAAAACCGGCTTATAATCTATCTGTGTCGGTTCATATATAACCGATACAAATCTCACTATCTATATCGGTTTTCATTAATTATTCGATACATATAGTACTATTTGTATTGGCTTTTAATAGTAAACCAATACAGATAGTGCTATTTGTATCGGTTTTATATGAACCGACACAGATCCAAATTAAAAAAAAATTAAATAATATTTCAAAACTGTATCGGTTCTATTTAACACTCGATACAAAAAGTAACTTTCAGTATCGGTTGCTTAACCGATACATATTACTTTAGGTATTTGTGTCGCGTGAATCAGTGTCTCCTCTAGGTTCAACATTGATGTGTGTTAATAACCGATACAAAAAGTGTTTCTTCCACTAGTGGTATTAGAGTGGGTGGCGATTTGACGGTAGTAGTACAGTGTGTGTGGGATTGTGAAGCCTAGTCCAACTAGCTAGGGGCGTGGCTGAAGACAGAAGGTGTGGGAGGGGAGAAGCAGCGGAAGCCGTGCGACGTCAAGACCTAGTTCAACTAGGGGCGTGGCTGAAGACAGAAGGCATGGGAGAGAAGCAGTGGATCGTGGGTGAGACACGACGTGAGACAGATATTTGAGTGAAGGCGTGCAATTTAGGTGAACCGGTCCGACCAAAAACATAATATATCAAAACTTCGGTCGGTTCAGTATAATCGTTTTTTAAAATTTCAAAACCGAACTGAACCGAATCGAAGTTTTAAATCGGTTCTAAGAAGTTATCGAACCGAACCATTAAACCGAAAAACCCAAACCGTTAGTCCAATCTAATTATGTTCGGTCTAAAACCGATTAAACTGGACCCAATGAATACCCATACTCTCTTCCATGGTACCCACAACCCAGGTATTTTTTTGTCTTCTGAATTACTGGGTTGCACTTCAATAGCTTGGTTACAGCATAGTTGGAAATTTGGAATCGAATTTTCCTTCCCGTACAACATTTGGTAATGAGGCTGTGGGTGCCATGGAAGAGAGACCTCTATTTAAACCCAAGCGAGACCTCTTTTTAAGGCGAAGAAACTTGCAACGAAGAACACTACAAAATTATACTGTCCTGATTTAATTCACAACTCATTTTAGCTCGTTCCCTCTCTCTCTCTTCCATGGCACCCACAATTAAGGTATCTCACCTCTCTCTCTCATTCTCTCATTCTCTCACTTGGCAGTGACTGTCCAGGGTCTCTCTCTCACACACGCGCACAAAAATATATATCCAACCTCACAATTCTCAATACTTTTAGGTACGGGAAGGAGAATTTGATTCCAACTATGCTGTAACCAAGCTATTGAAGTGCAACCCAGTTCTATCGGAGAACAAGGTCTCCATAAGAGGTTTGGTGGGCGAACTGTTGAAAAAATCGAACTCCGACAAGCAGCTCATCTCTTTGGGTGTAGGTGATGCCGCCACGTACCCGTGCTTCCGTAAAGGCCATGAGTTCGCCAGTGAGGCAATTGCAGCTGTAGGTGCCTCGGCTCAATTTGACTGCTACCCGCCATCCCATGGATATCCCGCTGCTCGCCGGTACGTTTTATACTGCATTATGATTTTCTAATTTTAACGTGTCATTTCATTATGTTTCCAAATTTTTTTACATTGTTTTATTGTATTGGTGAAATATGTAGTTTGAGATGATCTTATGGCAGTACAGTTTACGCCTAGTAAACAAAAGTGTTTTTGTCTTAACTTGAAGGAAGCAAAATTCAAAAATTAATTACATGGCTATTGATATATGTTTAACAGTTTTACCATTGAATCTCTGAAAGAAATTTAAAAAATATTTGTATGGTCCTCATTTATTTGGTTTTATTGGAGGAATATTTTTGTGATCAGGACTGAAGGTTCAATGTTTTAATTTATTGTAGGTTGATTTGTTTAGATTTTATACTTAATCTGACTTTTCTTACTATTCATATAGAGTTCACACTTAATTTGTATAAATTTGAATTTGTTGAGAATTTACTTCTATTACATCAAAATTTACGTGCATGTCGCATTGGGTCCCACTCTAAAGCATCAAAAATCGTGTTAGCAAATCAATATTTATGTTTAGGCTCTAGGCGAGCTGCCGATGAGTTTTCTCCTAGTGAGAAAAAACTATGATTTTTTTATCATATTTATTTTAGAATATTATATATAGTTACCTATAGTGTTTTCATTTTTAAAATATTTTTCATGTAAATGTAATCAATATTTCTAAAAGAAATATACAAGTGATTATTTCTGTTGGAAAAAGTAAGTATTTCAGCAAAAAGAAGTGTTCATTCTAACTTCAGACAAATATGTATTTACAAGTTAGATGGATAAAAATATTGAAAGAGCTCATTTGACTTAACATAACGCATGCCAAATAGAGTCCCAAATCTGAGAAAATGAAAAAGTAGATGATTGATGTGTTGCGTGAAGTCAAACCATTTCTATCAATATATTTACCCGGCTATGTAGTAATTTGTTTTGTTATTAATTCCAAACGGGTGGCTGATGATAAATAAATGTGCATCATTTACTGAATAAAAATATAATTTTAAAATGAAAGAATCGGAGGGTTTGTATTTCCTGTTGTCTGGATAAAGATGCACACTAAAATACAAAGGAGGAATTAATGCTAACAATTGTCCGAAAATTTTGGTAATTTTAAAACCAGATTAAATAAAGCTCTCAACTATTGTACATTTGGGCATTTGTACTTAATAGTCAACAAAGTTTTACAAAGCGTCAACTTTATAATTTTTAGGCTCAATTCTAAAAATAAATTAGTAAATATCCGCTTAATACATTTCAAGTGTCGACAATATAGATATGTCTGAAGTAAAAATTAACTTAAAACAGTTTCACTTTTGTTCATACAGGGCAGTAGCTGACTATCTCTTGATTGGAGTAACTATCCCCCGTATCAGCATTTGTGAGTCTGACATATTCCTGATGTCAGGCGGGACCCATGCAATACAGATGTGTATTGCCGTGCTAGCTCGACAGCACGGCCGGTCCAATCTGCTTCTGCCACGTCCCGGATTTTCACCGTATGAGGCAGCATGTGAATTGTTTGGTGTGGAGCCACGGTACTATGACTTGATTCCTCAACGCGGCTGGGAGGTTGATTTGGCCCAGGTTCGGCATTTGACCGACTCTGAGACGGTCGGTATGGTGATCATCACACCTAACAATCCATGCGGTGTTGTCTACTCCGTAACACATCAACTCCAGGTCTATATTTGCAGTTACTCCTTAATTCTTTGATGTGGTAGATCTATGTATAGCCCAGCCCCAGGGGATGCTTAGTCATTCCATGCGGTGCTATCAGGGTTCCCATGATTTCAAAAAAATCAATTATGAAATTTAACTGAATTTTTATTTTTCTAAAAGTTTTTATATAGTTGAGCTCCTCTCATAAATTATCACATGTGTGCTTGTAGCTTAGTGGTTAGAATTCTTATATGTTATTGTAGAGACTTAGGTTCAATCCCCGGCTGCATTATGCATTTTAAATTCTTAGGCGTCAGATTTGTGTCAAGATGCGTACTGAATGAAAATCGAAGCACTCTGAAGAGGTGTACATTGCAAAGCACCAAAGACTTACTCTCTTTAGAACTATTTGTTATACCAGAGATGTTTAAATGAAGAATTAATAATATATGATCATTCTACAACCGAAACCAAGTAATTACAATTAAAATTTGATAGAGTTCATCTCATTTATATTATTAATGTACGATATCAGAGTTAACATCCACAAAGAGGACCAGGTTTTATGATTTTACCTTTTTTTTTTGTTAATTCAATTGTCCAAAAACTGATGGCACAATGATACAATATAATTTATTTACCTATATTTCATCCATTTTCTTTGCAGTAAACTCCTTTTCATTACTGTATATTCTGAAATTTTGAATAGTATAATTTTATTACTGCAGATTGCTGAAACAGCAAGAGGTCTGGGGCTACCGGTAATAGCAGACGAGGTGTACGGACATATGGTGTTTTCTAGCAACAAATTTGTACCTATGATTTCCTACGCCCATGTGGCACCTATCATTACCATCGGTGCGTTGTCTAAGCGTTGGATGGTGCCAGGCTGGCACCTCGGTTGGCTTGCCTTTACTGATCCCAATGGAGCTCTTAAAATGGTATGTTATATATCATAAATACTCCATAATAAAGGGTTTAATTTGAAAACCTGCAAATGACCCAAAAGAGGTACTAGTTCTAGAATCCTAGATACATGGAAGAAATTTACTTAATTGCCTTGTTGAACATATTAGAAAAATCTACTTGACTCGTTTAAAAAAAAAAACATTATCCTCTGATTTTTTTCCTTGTATGTTACTGGTAAAGATCAGAGCAGCAACAGAAGCTTTGATGAATGTCACAGCAGGCCCAGCATCAATTGTTCAGGTTAGATTCTTAGAACACAAAATTTTCACCTTATAATTTTATTTGGTATTTTTCCTCTGATAACGGATGTGCTGTTTTTATTTCACTATAGGCGGCCGTGCCGAGGATATTGTCTGATTCACACGAAGAATTTCACAGAAATGTGATCCGGTTACTGGAATCTTCGGCTGATATGGTTTACCAAAGAATTAGTAAAATTGAAACCCTCTATTGCCCTTCGAGGCCTCAAGGCTCTATGTTCATGATGGTACGATTTTTTTTGTCAGATAGTATTTAATATTGTTATAATGCATACAGTAATGTATTGGATTATCTCAAAAAAAAAAAAAGGAATAAAGAAGAATAACTAAAACCTTGTTTGGTTACAATTGTATACCACTCTAAGATGTCAGTGTATTGTATGGAAATAGGATAAACAATGTCAAACCATATATACTACTATCACCATTGCTAGTATGGTATAATATTGTCCCTTCTTTTACAAAAAGGTTTCTGAATATCACAAAATGGATAGGTGGAAATAATTACAAAGGCTCTATCTGGCATCAGAGATGACATGGAATTTGCAGCAGAGTTGATCAAAGAAGAATCCATTTTGGTCATTCCAGGTACTTCAAAATTAATATCTCAAACACTTGAAATGAGTCAAATGAATTGTTATTTTATTCATGACCTCTTGGGGAATATATAGAGTTCCCATATTACAATCTAGTTCCTTGACTTTCTCTATATACCTATTTTACAAATTGGTCCCCTAAACTAGATACAATTACCTACACTCTCCCTCAAGATGGGCGAAAGATATCTACTAAGTCCATCTTGTTACAAAGTCTCGACAAGTCTAGTGAGCTAATTGACTTAGTGAGACAGTCAGCCACTTGCTCTCTAGTAGCTATATGTTCAAACTCTAGTAATCCATTATTGAGCTTCTCCTTGATGAAGAACTTGTCGATCTCTACATGCTTGGTCCGATCATGTTGCACGGGGTTGTTTGCGATGCTAATAGCCGACTTGTTGTCGCATCACAGCTTCATTTGGGCCCCTTGGTCCATCTTGAGCTCCACTAGCAGGGCTCTCAACCACAATATCTCAGCAACTCCTAAGGCCATGGCCCTATACTTTGTCTCGGCTGTGGACCTTGCAACAACCAACTGTTTCTTGCTCTTCCAGGAGACTAGGTTGCCCCCTACAAACATACAGTATTCAGATGTGGACTTCCTGTCATCGGCAAAACTAGCCCAATCTGAACCACAATAGCCCTGAATGTTCAAATTCCCATTCTTCTGGAAGATCAACCCTTTTCCAGGTGCACTTCTCAAGTATCTCAAAATCTGGTACACAGAGCCCATGTGGCCCTTCCTACGGTCATGCATGTAGCGGCTCACCACGCTCACTGTAAATGATATGTCAGGACGAGTGTGGCTCAAATATATCAAGTGGCCTACCAACCTCTGTTACCTCTCTCTATTAACTGGCTATCCTGCCTCAGCACTCAGCTTGGACTTACTGGTCAATGGGAGCAACAGCAGGCTTGCATCCAAGCATACATGTCTTTATAAGCAAATCTAGTACATAATTTCTTTGAGACAGAACAATCCCCTCTGCACCACGAGCTATCTCAATCCCAAAGAAGTATCTTAGTTGCCCCAAGTCCTTTAGCTCAAACTTCTTACCCAATCTCGCCTTCAGCTGGGCAATCTCACCCTCATCATCACCAGTGATAATCATGTCGTCCACATACACAACAAGCATCGTAGTGTGAACTCCATGTCGCCTAAAGAATATTGTATGGTCTGCTGGTACTCCATGCCTACCATAGCCCTCATAACCCTGTCAAACCAGGATCGAGGGACTGTTTCAGCCAATAGAGAGACTTCTTGAGCCTACGCACCTTCCCAACTGTCAGTTTCGTGCCAAAACCCAGTAGGACCCCCATGTACACCTCCTCCAATAAATCACCATGAAGAAAGACATTATTCACATCGAGTTGGTGTAACTTCCACCCCCCATTCGCTGCCAAGGAAATCAATGTCCTCACTGTGCTCATCTTCGCCATGGGTGCAAAGGTCTCATCATAGTCGATGCCATTGGTCTGACTGTACCCCTTTGCTACCAATCGGGCTTTGTAGCGCTCAACCCGACCCTCTGGGCTTTGGTTCACAGTGAAGACCCACTTGCATCCCACAGCTTTCTTGCCTTATGGTAGTGACACTAGCTCCCAGATTTTGTTCTTGTCAAGAGCCCCAAGTTCCTCTAGAGCGGCAGTTTTCCACTTTGGATCCTCCTTCACAACCTGCTAACACTTAGGAATAGAGACAATGTCCAAAGATACAATGAATGCTCAATGTACAGGTGATATGTGAGAGTTAGAGACAAACTGGTCAATATCATGTGGAAAACCATATTGTTCAGGAGGAACACCCGTATTGATGTGAGAAGTCCTTCTTACCGATATAGGAGTAGGAGGAGACGAAAGAGGAATCACATCACATGTGTATTCTGAGTCTAAAGGTGGTGTAGGTGTCTCAAGAGTCGAGGCAGGCAGGGACAAGGGACTTAGCACAGGCGGCGTTGTAGGCACAGTAGGCACGGTACCCTCATTCTACTTTCCTCTCCTCATGTACACTCTCAGCTCCCTTGAGCCTGAGTTTGACCATGCTCGAGTTCATTCCCCACATGTTCCGGCACAATGGCCGATTCCTCAGCAACCGACTCAACAATCGGCTCAAGCGGGCAAGGGACATCCCCCACGCTCACTATCCTCTCAAGCGGACAAGGGGTATCCCCCACACTCACAATTCTCCTCTCACCACTACTGCTACTCTCCCCCCTCTCGCCTCATACCTCCTGTATCGAGCGAGTCCCCGAAGGATGATGTGGCCTAAGAGGAGCATCATGGCTCAAACTCGAGGAATGTGATGTCCATACTAACAAACAACCTCCTCTCCACGGAGGTCCAACAAACATAGCCTTTTTGGGTGGCTGAGTATCTCACAAAGATACACTTGATCGCTCTCGGATCCAATTTTCCCATATTTGGTCTGTTGTCCTGCACAGTAACATAGCTATAGTGTGGCGAACTGCTAAAGTAGCGGATTGCTACAGTAACAGTGAAACGATGAACAGTGGCTAACCCTAGATCTAAAAGCTCTGATACCAACTTGAAATAAGCCAAATGAATTGTTGTTTTATCCATGAGCCCTTAGAGTATATATAGAGTTCCCATATTACAATCTAGTCCCTTAACTTCCTCTATATACCTATTTACAAATAGGTCCCCTAAACTAGATACAATTACCTACACAAACAAATAGGATTGAACATATTTTCTTATTGGGTGAATTTTATTATTATGCGGCATGTGTGTTTTGTTTATCAATTTAGTATTTAATTTGGTCTGAGCCACCTGGGTTAGTCCCAGCGTGTACCAGTATCACTGCTATCTACATTTTATCATCAATCTTTTAATATCAGGTTCTATTCTTGGGCTGAAGAATTGGGTGAGGATTTTTTTCGGGGTGCCCATCGAGTTATTGAACAAAGCGTGTGATCGGATAGAATCCTTTTGCAAGAGGCGCCAACTCAAAGCAAATGGAATGATATAGCAAAACTGAAATTCTTCTAGTAAATCTGTAAAAGGTTCATTGTGGTCCCAAATTTGTGTTTACATAGGACCCTCTGATAGTTACATTTATTACTTGTGAGTGATATATTTCTTTGAATGGTTTTTAATAAATAAATAAATAAAGAGGGAAGTGGTTTCTCTACTTGGACATCCCAACCCACTCAAAAAGGAATTTGTATCCTCTAAGTTAACTCAATTGGAGTTTAGTTCTGGACCATATGATCTAAATCTCACTACTACAAAGGTGCGATGTCCTAACGCCCATTTTATAACAATTTAAACTGATCTTGGTTTGAAGTCGATAGACTAAAGGTGCTGTGACAAGTTAGTAAATAAGTTAAAATATTGTTCTATGGGTTGCGCCCTTAGGAACCGACTAGAGACATTCTCCCTCTCATCGTTTCTCTCCCTCATCCAGGATGTTTCTTGTACACTTGGACCAGGTCCGTTTGGCCATCAGCTCCCTACCAACGCCATGATCGACAACCTCCCATTGTCCCTTCTCTGATAGCCGATCGAAATCAGCAGTCACCTCCGAATCACTGTCAATTGCAGCATGTTCTGTGAATAATGCATCACATGTCTCAACTAGTAAGGGTTTCTCCGCGCAAATTATTTCTAGGGTTTGTGAGTTCTGCACTGGTTGTGGGTTCTCTATAGGGGCAGAGGTCTCAGTTGGCTCTGGGTTTAGTTCAGACACATTAATGTGGGAGGTGGTGGACCAGGTATTGTCCAATCGACGGATCTGAATGACCAACTTTCTTGCTTGTCATTTTGTTCTTTACGGTTTGAGATTAAATCTCAGCCGGTTTGGAATTCAGACTAGTGCAGGGGGAAACATTATTGGACTTTGAGATTCATGCCAAGTTAAAAAGAACGGTCCGGATGTACTAATTGTAAAAAAGATTCACTTTACAGGTAATGGAGAGGATGTGAATTAAAAAAGTATAAAGGATTGAACATCTTGCCTACTATCTGAGGCTTGCACTCTGTCACACGATCGATCCGTGTCCTAGCTATTAATGAAACAGTTAACAGAGCCGAAAAAAAAAAAAACACTTTTTCTTGATCAGCGCTGCTCTCATTTCTGAAAAGGGAGGAAAGCCCAGAGGCTCCTCCATCTTTGGATTTGGGTATAAAAAAAATGCATGTCCTTGTGGCTTCTCTTGCCTTCAAATAGAAGTATAGGACATGATGTACTGGACAATCTGACGCTTCTTTTCCAAATTTTGAATAGAATTGAGATGGGAGAAAATCAATTGGTTAGTCGTTGCAGGTGTGATTGACAACTCTCGTTGCTTCCGCATATTTTACTATATTATACACACAGTGTTTTTATTTTTTAGAATAAAGAGTTTAAATACATTATTATAACGCATAAAATAATTTTCATAATAAGATTTTGCACATATATGTAGTACTGCCTGCTTTAATACAAGCAGATAGTATACCGAATGAAAAATTTATATAAGAACCATCTAATTAAAAGCTTTCATTTTTTGTACTTTCATCATCATGTATTCACTTTTTAAAAGTTTAAAACTCATGCACCAAACTAAAACCATTAAATATAATCTATATTATTTTCTCTACACGTACATAAGAAAATTTCTCAACATGCACATAATAATATTAATTGAACTCGTTTTAACATTTATATGGAATTTCTGAAGTCAATCAAATTAAAGCTGGTAAGTCTAACATATGGAATTTCAAGAAGCAAGCACCAAAATTGAATTGTTTCTTTTTAACTAATATGTTCATCATAAACAGTTAAGTCCAATTTTTGTTTTTTCCAATCCAAAGAGGGCACATTTTTCTTTTTGTGATAAAAAAAAAAAGGGTGACAAAACCTGGAGTAAACTGGTGCATGCTGCATGCATCATCATATGACATCCTTTGCAAGGAACCTAAAAGGTGGTGACAATGAAAAACAAAACAAAAGGTATTTCAACCATAGAGCTCACGCCATGGCTCCTGAGCTCCTCTTGCTTTTCCTGGAGCCATTTCTTTGAGCTTTTCTTTTCTAAACTCAAGATTTATATGAGCAGCTAAATAATCTCCCAAATTGCAAATTGTCTGAAAAATTTAAACAAAATGATATTTCTCATCAGACAGTAATAATATACGTGAATGCAAGAAAGTAAATATTTGAAAGAAAGGAATGAGGCAAACTTGCGATCAACAAAGTCAGGATTGAATATACATATAACCAATACAACTTGCACTGTTGCACACAAACAAAACATAGTATGATCCATGTACTGTACTACTATGTGCCAAAACATGCCAAAAACTGACATGTATGTGCCAACAAATCGAACCACAGAGAAGACCCGTTTGGCAAGTTTAATGCAAACAAAAGTCCAAAACTGAAGCAAAATCGAACCAAATAAAAGATCTGCATTTTCATGGGACCAGTACAAGTGGTACAACACCTGTACTGGTATTTCAATGTAATAAAGTAAAAGACAATGCCGGCCCCGAAAAAAAAATTGCAGTACCTTTCAAGTTTCATAAAGGTTCTACCGAGTCATATATATCAAAATTTAAGATCAGTAACCCAGATTACATACCTCCATATCAAAACCGTTAGATTTCCCACTTCGCCCCTGACTTGAACCATAAAGAAGAACTGTCGCTATATTCAATACAGAAGCCATTTGCACCAAACAAGCTACAGGTTCACTATAAATTTTCAAATCTGAAGGAGGTTTAGCTATTTTTGCAGTCAGGTCTCTTGAAAAGTCAGTTTTAGCACCTATCTCAGCCCCGTATAGTGTAAACCCAGGAGTGACTATGGTTTTGTTGATTAAAGGAAGTATTATTGTTGGTTTACTAGGGTTTTGAGAGCTGATTAGTGAAAGAATTTCATTCATGGCACATGCAGCAATTGGTGGAGCATAGTTTGGTAGAACTAAGATAGAGACCTGAAAAGGATATACAAAAATGGAAGTAAATAAAACTGGGAAGAGAAAAATATGCATTAACAAAAATACGGCCAAAATTATTAAATAATAATCAACCATTCCATATCAGTACCAGTCATTAAATCAAATCCTTAGGAAAAAATCATGATTTTTATCTTTCAAAGGGAAGTTGTGGGATTAACTCTTATTCAACCAACTTGTGGACTAAAAATTAAATAAAGTGATATACAAAACAAATTTGCTAGGCCAGAGACTGACATGAGGAGACCCATTCGGATCAATAAAGTGAACCACATCACCCAAAACCTGAGACCCATTGGCCCCATACTTGTCCAATGCAATCGCAAAAGAAGACTCTTCCCTGTAAAGAAATTCAAATAATATACTTATAACTAAGAAAAGAGCATAAAGTAGAAAAATGCTTGAAGTCAGAGATGTTACCGGATGACATCAGATTCGGGCTTTGGATGAAGTGCAGTGGCAATGGATGATCCAAACCCATCGGGATCTTGAAATAGAAGGATCACCTTCGAAGCAAGCTTCATACCCTCTATTTTTTCTATCTCAAACACACACACACACACACCAAAAGATAAGATGGAGACAGGGCAAGTAAAAAGTGGAGAAAGAGAAAGTGCAAAGGTTTTTATAACAAATTTAACTTTTAATGTACAATCCTGAAAATACCTTGGAACTATTAAAATTTATCCATACTCCCACTCTTGCTGTCTTGCATAGCAATTTACATAATGCTCTAGGATTTATTTGAGTCATTCGCATAAAAGATAAATAATGTCTTATCATTATACAATTTTGCTAAGAAGAGGCCTAATCATGTCCATATTTAAAGTTTTGTAAAAGGTAGTTACTGTGCTATCTCTATATAGTTTTGTTTTCTTTGGGAAGGAAACCAATTATTAATGATCTCGTTGGGACATTCAAAACTTTATCTCACTTTCAAAAAAGGAACAGTTAAGATGTAAACATACGGTATAGTACACTAATTTCACAATTCAAAATGTTCTATTATAAAAAACAAATTATAAAGAAAAGGATTTTAGAATTACATTGAGTTAGTTTCGGATGGGATATTAAATGCAAATTCAAGTATGTAGATGGGATATTAAAAATGTCAAGCAACAATAATGTTTAACATAAGTTGTGGCAAAAATGTCATGCATTATTAAAGCGCATGGCTTACAATATTTGAAAAATGTAGAAGGATCTATATAAAGGTATTATGGTCTTATTGATGATTTAAGTCAGAACTTATACTAGCTGCCAAAAATTCAATGCACATCATATTATGGTGATTGCAATACAGGCTTCAGCAGTTCAGCCCCTCCCCAACATTTTGGCTAGCTGAGAAGAAAACTATAATAATAGCTCTCCAATTTTTTCTTTATTCAAACATTTTTAGTACTCTACTATATCATTTCTCTTGACAAACTCAAATTTCCTAATTATTATAACAATTTATAGTATAACCACAGTTTTCCAAAATAAAATTAATAGTGCAATAACAGTAATAGAATTACAGCATAATTACAATCACATATCTCAAAGAAATTCACATATTTTTGTTTTCGTATACACAGATGGAAACATGTATAAATGTATAAATGCTGTACGGCTTGTAGGAATTGTGTGGGGATGGAGGGTTAATTTTTCTGAAAGACAACATTCAGCACAATATTTGTTAGCTTTTTTTTCTTTTGAACGATTAAGTGATGTTGGAATGGAACAAAATATTATAAATTCACATCGGCTATGGCATAATTTTAAATTGACAGGATCGCATTTCTTTGATAAAGTTGGTACCTCAGGTCGAGAAGCGGAGGGAGTGATAGAGACAGATCGAGGTCGAAACGGAGCTCGAACGAAAGAGAAAAGACGAGAATCCGACGGGGAAGTACGAAGAGAAGAATTCCAGTGACAGTCTAAGAAACAAAGGAGTATCTAAATCTAGGTTTCAGAGCTCCCGGTTTCGCGGAGAGAGGGGATGGAGCTGCGCCGCTGCGGTGGGGGGACTGAGTGCAGAAATGTAAGTACAAGAAAGAAAGAAAAGGGTAGATTCGATGGAATCCGTATCCTCTGCATTAACTCAGATTTTGAGCTTAGTATCTCGACCGTCCAATCAATCAGGATCCGGAGTTCTGGACCAATCCGGCCCGACCGAAACGCACAGGCACTTTAATATTCGTGTCAACACAGATCGGACGATCCCGATTCATTCTCTATTAACTCAAAATCTGAGTTAATGCAGAGGATATAAATTCGGTTCAATGGGCACTAGAGCCATCCGTTACGCTTTAAGATTCGCTCATGGCCATTCTGAGTCCGTAAACACGAATTTTAAATCACATCTGACACGTCATATTTCGGAGAGAGTGGACTGAAGGAATTTGAGTTTGGGTTCATGATGTTCATCCCGTCTCGAAAATCTCGAAAAAACGGGCCGAGATTAAAAAAGTAAAAAAAGTGTGGAGGTATTCAAATTCTATCATGTATCTCCCTTGTCAGAAAAATCAGCCTCTCTGTAATGGAGTTTTTTGAGTGAGTCTATGGTACTATGCATAGCAAGGATGAGTCCGTACTACGGTTTAATATCTTTGTTTTCAAAATTCTAATAGTCGATCCGAACCGTTCAACATGATTTCTATATAAATATGTATTTGCTGATCAAATTTTACATTTTTTTTAAATTTTTTACTTTTTTTTAGATAGATAGAAAATCACTGTTTTTGGATGGTCAAGAATTTTTACATCAAGTGATTTTTTACCTATCTAAAAAAATTCTAAAAAATGTAAAATTTGGTCAGCAAGTACATATTCATATGAAAATCATGTTGAATGGTTCAGATCGACCGTTAGAATTTTGAAAATGAAGATATTGAACCGTAGTACGGACCCATCCATGCTATGCATAGTACCACAGGCTCACTCAAGTTTTTTTGCCTTAAATAAGTCGTCTCTAACTGTTATTTCGCGTTATTAGAGCAGTTAGGAGAATTCGTATAGGAGCGTTGACGCTAGCATAAATGGCAGTCACTAAACAGCACCTGTCGTGTACGGATACAAGAGCGGTGACCGTAAACCGAGTCCGGATTGGCCCTTTATCGGGAAGAATCCCTGTTGGGGCCTTATCGGACCTATCTATTGCTGGGCCTTGGGCCTTGTCTTATTTGCGAGGGCCCTTGTCGGATCAGGCCTTGCTAGGTCTAATGTTCGCGGATCATGGGCTCTACTCATTTGACCTCGGGTTGGTCCCAAGAAAAAATCTGAATTCCGATCTGTTCTTGGTCCATGAGTAATTTGCGAGGGCCTTCTGTACATGATCCTATCAACATACAACGGCTCCTATGGCACCAAAAAAATATAGGCTGCCCTCGAAAGGAAAGGAAGAGGATCTTAGCAGTTAGTAAATGATCATGTCGGACGGGCTAAGCGTTGTATCCTTGCGTAACGCACTGGATATGGGCTCCATCCTCCATCGAAAGCCTTTTTGGGCCACACTACATTTGATTGCTGGAACTGCTTTAATTCTAATTGAGAGTGCATGCCACTGTTTCACCGCATGTAATGTTGTGCAGGATCTGAGATAGGAAACAAGAACTGTTCTGATACTTACAAAATCCTGAATCAGAGTTTGTACAACAGAGGTGGAATTGAGACATGGCGCTGTTTTGTCTGGGTACAATTGGATGCTGGTAGGGAAAGATAGAGACTTTAGAGAACCTTTTTGGATTCTTTTGTAAAGGGGAAATGTGGTTGAACAGCTATATGTGGCAATGGAGCGAGGTGAGGTGATTAGGTAAAAGAGGAATGCTGGATTTGGAAAGGAGAGAGAGTTGTGGAGAGAAATGAGAGCATTAGGAGATGAAATAAAAGAAGAAGAGAACAACTAACGAAAGAGAGTGGATTTGAGCAAGATACTGTATCTGGCAGAGAAAGGGAACCAAGAAGTCTCATGGAGTGGGGTGTGCTCTTATTTTGGGTCATTCTGCAAGCACAAAAAAAAAAAAAAAAAAAAAAAAAACAAGGTTTCACCTGGGTTACATTTTGTGGCATTAGTGTGCTTCATAGTTTTATCTCTCATCTTTGCTTTTAGGCTCTTTAGCAAATTTAATGCCCCTTCTATTTCTCTTTCTGACAAGGAAGAAAATGGAGGAAAATTAGTCAAGTAAACTTAACTAATTAGTAATTACTTGTTTGTTATAAGTTTGTGGGTTTTTGTTTTGGATATGGATAAAATTTGTTATTGAAAGAGACATTCTTGTGTAAATTAACATTGCAATTTGGAAGAGAGTTCATGATTTTATGATGTCAATTATTTCTTTTGTAGCCATTTGGAAGAGGGAACATGATTTGGTTTAAAAATAAATCTTTTATCCTGCTATTTAGAATTAGAAAAAAACAAATGATTCTTTGTCTAATTCAAATGACGAAGCTGATTCAGAAGCTAGTTATTACAAACAACAAAAGAAGATAAAAAAAATATATAAATTAATCAATAAAAAAAGGTAAATGTAATGATCTGATAAAGGTAAAAGGTTAAGGGCCTTTCTTTGTCAACCAGATGTGTTGAGAGCCAGTAAATCTGACCCGAACTGGTACCTTCGGTGATGACCCGAGTGAACCTACAATCAACTTACAACTGAGCTCAGGCCAACCGAAAACCTGATCGAATTGCCATTCTAACAGGAACAGGTCTGAAATCTCAAACAAGGCAGAGACTGGGTCACATAAAAGGAGGGAAATCTAGAAAAGCTGGTATAGAAGTTCATATATATTACCAGTAAAATATATAGTTACTATTTGTTAGTTTCTTAGAGGCTGATAGCAAAATTAAGGTGGGATATTTGCAAAATTTCATTAATGGGTCTGAACTCTACCGATCCAAACTAGCAAAATATTTGGATTTGCTCTTGCTTCCTCTTGTCTTCTCATCAAACAATTTGTACCAGTTCATGACTAATCAATCACCTGTTATCTTGTTACATCTTGACCTCTCCTCATTTTTTGAGTGCTGGTATTTTTAGAATGTAAATAAATAAATTCTACTCCTTTCACATGTTTTCAATTATATTGAATTGAGTTTAAATTAAACATGCTAAGAAATAAATAGCCAGTGCAAGTAGTTTATTGGATCGATTTTAGAAATGAATCTAAACCATAAAACCGATTTAAATGATATTTGTCAATTTATATAAACAATTTTATTTGGGCTCAAATCAAATCCACATTCAGTCTTTGAGATCGGCCCTTTCTATTATTGGGCCTTCTAGCACATAACCTACCTGTTTCTTACGGAATTAGTGTTTTCCAGTTTATAGAATATTATATTACCGTTCTACCCATATTTTTCACATTAAATCAGTAATTAACATGATTGTTGAAAGGACCAGCAGCTCTAAAAGCTAGAAACAGAATTCTGTGATCAATCTGATTTATCTTGATTGTGATTTCGTTGATCATTTAATTTATCATTTCAAACCACTTAATATGTCATGTGCTCCTTTTGTTGTGCTCAAATGAAACAACCAGGCAAAGTTTATCATAAAAAAAAAAAAAAAAAAAAAGTAGTAGATAATTTTGCATATACTAATGATCACATCAGCAAAATCAGAATCACGTATGAGATTGTTATGTGTACCTGAGTTATATATTATGCCTTACATTATACCATAACCACATCAATTTATATTGGCGGAAAACTTCTCTTGCTTAATAATTTAAATTTTTTGTTAATTGAATAAGAGGATCCAAGGGCTCAACGTAGTATTACTTGTCAACAGCGGTGGAATTTCTTACTCATATGTATTGGATCCTAAATAAAATAGAAAGAAAAGTCTTGAAATTTAACCGATTAATTCCTTGAAATGATCAATTTCTTGAAAACTATGAACAAGAGCTATAGTTTTCACGAAATTAAAATTTATAATAAAATTATGAATTTTGATGAAAATAAGTAAAGAACAATTGAAAATTTAAACGGTACTATGATAAAAAGAAAGAAAGAATGGGCTGGAGACATCACTAGGTTCACAAATCACAGAAATGGGGAAGTTTAGAGTTAAGGGTACACATTTGGGTGCTCCTTAGCCTTGTAACCTGACAAGTGGTAAACACTTTTTCACCTTATTGAGCTAGTGAACCATGTCCATTTGAAAAACACACATTGCTCTCTTCCTTTATTTCTTACTAAACCTTACAAGCGGGCCCTCACTAATTCCCTACGTTTCTCGATTGAACTCGGTTCGGAAGTACACCAATAGAAGACTTTTCAGCGGCTCATGTGTACCAAGTTCAGATGATCCTTAGATGATCTGAGAGGATCATCTTCTTCCTTCAGACTTCAAAAAAAAAAAAAAAAAAAAGAAGAAGAAGAAGAAGAAGCAGAAGAGAAAGTGAGAATGAGAAATGAGATAAATGAAACTCCTCAATTCAATTTGCTGATGATGGGTGATAGATAAAGGTAGGGAAAATTGTAAAAATCGTAACAGGTTTCAAATGGGGAGATAAAATTCTAAAATTGCAAGCGTAAAGAGATACTACAAAGAGAAATTATGTGCAGAGGATTTGAATGAAATCAAAATCTCACGGAAAATTGTGGTTCGCAAGTTTCTATTTAGAGTTTATATTTGAGTTCCTATCCTATGAGTAGGATGTTCAACTGGTCGGTTCGTTCAAACAGAACTAAAATAACCAAACCAATGTTTTTCTCAGTTTTTGAAAATCCAACTGAACCGACCGAGCTAAAATAGCAAACCAAATTAAAACCAAATCGATTAACAGATTTAAACTTTGGTTTGTTCAGTAGAACCGAATAGAGGATCGAATTCAATCTCAAAAAATCAATACTCAATACATCAATACATTCAGAATTTCATAGAAATAAAAATCAAGATACCACTACACATATTCAATTTCATACAAATACCATTACACAGGTTTAATTTCATAAAAACACATAGATTCAAAACAAAAAATGAACCAAAATAATACACGAAGTCTCAAACTATTAATAAAATCGGTTGGTTCGGTTTATTCGGTTTTGAGAATCCAAAACAGAACCGAACCATTTAAACTGAACTATTTCATAAAATCAACCGAACCGAATCATTTAAGCCGAAAAACCGAACTATTTAAACCGAAGTTTTCTGGTTCGGTTTAAAATCAAATAAACCGAACCATTTGAACATCTCTACCTATGAGGTATCCGAATACATAATCGGGAAAAAGAAATGCTGTCCCTTCTAATACGTCCGAGAATACATAATTAATCAGGAATAATGCTCAAGTAAAAGTGTGATAACGCTCACGGGCACACACATAGTCACACAAACAAGCATTGAAACACAAATAAGCAGAATATACAAACCATAAAAATTGTAATACTTTTACCAATTTATTTTGATGAATCAAGAGCCCATATATCTGCAGCGTATATATGCAGTATACACCATGAGGGAGGACATCAACTCTGAAATGAATTAATAAAGAGGTTTCATTTTTAGCACATCATGTGTATCAAATATATTCCGATATAATATTGCACATAATATCTGATCACTTTCTAACCGATG
The DNA here is from genome assembly GCA_964058825.1 of Carex arenaria. Taxonomy (NCBI): domain Eukaryota; kingdom Viridiplantae; phylum Streptophyta; class Magnoliopsida; order Poales; family Cyperaceae; genus Carex; species Carex arenaria. The sequence continues at coordinate 120,345 of CAXKVW010000300.1, read as the reverse complement.
TGTGCTTACTAATTACTAGATGCATGCCTGAGTTGCACGAATAACAAGCTATCTATTTAGTACTCTTTGTTGGGTTTATTATGTACGATATAAATATAGTTAGCTTAAAATTTCCATTTCTCAATTATTAAGATGTTTATACACCATTTTTTACCATCCTGTCATTAAAGAAATTAAATTCGATTATATTCCGGTGATAGTAATGTATCCTACATTTTGAAGTAGACGGATACTCTAGAGCACTGAAATACCTGTTAAATTAGATGGATATTCTGGAGCTAAAGCCAGTACTGTCTATAGCAGCTCATTTTCTGGCCCTCCTTGTCCTTCCAGCAGCTCTGCAATATTAAGAAATTATTAAAAATCTTAAGAAGTTTGGAAAGTACACGGTCATTTGTAGCTAAGAGAAGTTATTAAACACCAAAAAAGAAAAGAAAATGAACAATAGACTGCGACAAATATTAAGTTGTGTTATATTTGAAGGAAAATGAATGAGTCTTTCAGCACAAAGTCATATAAACATAAACACAAGGCGCCTCTGCTTTTGAAATTAGTTAAAATATAATCACTTCAAAAAAATCAATATATGCTTGATTCCTTTTTAACCAATGAAAACAGTTGTTCATATCTCCTGTAAAATATGTAATTACCTGATGGCAGTTTTTCATTTATATCTTGACCTCTAGTCCGATCAAGCCTAGGACAATCCCTAATTATACTACCTGCACGAGGACGGAGTCCCCCTAGTGACTGTAAATTGCCACAGTTACTCAAATCCAGGGTTGATAGAGATTTAAGATTGCTTGAAATCTCAGCTGGGATGGATACCAAATGTTGGCAACCAGATATAATCAAAGTTTGAAGGGAAGTGAGGTTTTGCAAGCAACTGGGAATTGACTTTTCAAGCTCACCACAATATCCCAGTTGGAGTTCCTTGACAGATGGTGGTAAGACCATAGCATTTGGGCTTCTTAGCTTGGGGCACCTATAAATTCTCAGATTCTCAAGCGATTCAAATCCTCCAAATGACTCTACTGACAGTGATTCCAGATCCGGGCAATAGCTTAGCTCAATGAACTTTAGAGCTGGCAGGTGGTTTGGCTCCAACAAATTCTGAAGACTTTCTGGTCGGCAGCAAGAGCTAATGACTAATTTAGTGATGAAACGAGGGAGGTGAGAGATAGTTGAGACCGCACACACTTTAAACCTAACTTCTGTTAAATTTGGCAAAAACTCTTCCTTCAACCAACTTGGTGATGAGTTACCAACATAATTGTAGATTTCCAACTCTTTGAGATTATGATGGGGACATAAACCATCAAGTACCTCATTATCATTTTCTCCATGCCCAGACCATTTCAATTCCAAACGATTAATGAATGGTTTATTGTTCAGTTGTGCTGTTTGAGCAGCTTCTTTGCTGGGAACGTATTCAAGATCGCTTATATGAAGAGATCCACTGAGTTTGCAAATGCTCTTTAATATCTCAATTTTCTTATTACCTTTCAAGTGAACCTTCAGGTTGTTAGTTTGGATTGCTTTGCCAATATTTTCAAAACGTTCTAAATTAACCACATTGTTGAATCCTTCGGGAAAAATTTCAATCTTTGAGCAATCCATCATATTTAGATACTGGAGGTTGTAAAGGTTACAAATGGAGTCCGGCAATGTTTTAACATGTGAGCCAGAAATATCCAGAAACTGAAGATGCTTTAGGTTTCCAATGTTTTTGGGTAGCTTCTTAATTTTGCATCTTGCAAGAGATAATGATCGAATATTTGTAAGCACATTGCACCATGTTTCAATTCCAGTAACGCAACAACTGTTAGGACCAACCTTTAGAGATAGCAATTTCTTATATTTGCACAACTCCTTTTGCTCCTCCACCTTTAATTGGTTTTGAAGTACTGATAAATGCCGAATATCCAGAGAGACTTTCTGTTCAGATTGCTCATTTTCTAGGCAAAAGCACTCATCTTTTGTTATAGATAGGCACACATCATGCATCAGATCATGAATCACATATCCACGTGCAAGTGTCTGGAAAAATCCTTTCCTTACAAGTTCAACAAAGTAACCATTCGCCAGAGTGCTCAAATCTTTGTGGTTATCTAGAGATTCAATAAAACCTTGCATGATCCAAAACTTTGTTAACTCAGATTGGGTGAAATTAAAATCCTTGGGATAGAGTGAGCAAAAGGAGAAACATTTTTTCAAATAAGTGGGTAAATATTGATAGCTCAATTGAAGTACCGGAAGTATATCATGTTCCTCTTTTTGTAATTCCCACATTTTACTGTCTCTGATATTGGTCCAGTGTTCAACACCAGAGTCATTTTTCAATGCACTTCCGATTGTTATGGCAGCAAGCGGAGATCCTTTTAGTCTTTTACAAATTTCCTTACCAATAACCTCCAATTCTGGATTAATATTGTTTGACTGGACAACCGAATCAAATGCACAGCTCTTAAAGAACTCCCAGTAAATATGCTCTTCTAAACCCTCCAAATTTATAACACCTCTGGAGCCTATACTTGTGCCTTGAATTTTCACACATTCAGGATCCCTAGCTGTCACCAGCACTACACTTCCTTCAGATGCTCCTTCCATTGGTGCCAATAGACGTTGCCATTCTTTGCTCCAAACATCATCAAGAACTAGCAAAAATTTCTTGGAATTTAATCTCTTTTGTAAATATTTTTGCAGTTCATTGAAATTATTAAGATTGCACTCTTTTTCATTTCGAGTGGCACTCTCAACTATTTCTTTAGTTAACCTTACCAAATCAAAATTTTCAGAGACACAAACCCACATAATTTGATTATTGAAGTACCGCTTTACAGTTTCATCATTGCAAACCTTTTGAGCAAGGGTAGTTTTCCCGACGCCTCCCATGCCTACTATAGATAATACTGATACATTACATTTCTTTTCCATTCTACTGCTACTCTCTCCAATATCCAAATTAGAAACACTCACTCTTTTCGCTCTCTTCCTTTTACTTGATCCAAAACTGGGAACTCCCATTAAACGGATCACTTTGTTGAACTCTTTATCACGCCCATACACATTAGATGTATTAAGAAATGTGCTTGTAATCGGTCTAGCAGTTTGGCTAAATTGTCTGGGATTTTCTGGTATACGAAGATTGTCACAGATTTCTTTCATGTCATTATAGACGTTATTCAGCCTATCAAGAACCAATTTTACTGCAGTTGGGAAATTCCTCATCCAGTTATCTATCCAGTTCCGAAAAACTTGAGTAACTATAAAGCTCTTTTCGACTTTATGCTTCAATCTTTGATACTGCAATTCATCAACTATGCTTTCAGCTTCGTAGACAGAATCTTTTAGCAGGGAAAGATGGTTGTCTATTCTGTTGTATTTAGGTAGTCGCCAGCATTCGGCTCTCTCAATTAGGAGTTGTGCCTTAGGCAGTGCTGCCCTAAGTTCTAAGAGGTAATTATGAACATCGTTCCTATTATGCCAAGAATCAACAGCAGATTGACCAATGGTTGACACCAAAAATTCGAGTATTTTATCCCACAAGATCATTATCCCCTGTTACAGTTATCAACCACAAGGGATGGATTAGAGTAGCGAAATAAGAAGCAAAATATTTTTCTTTCCTTTGTTCACGTTACCTTTTTTGCAATGAATTGAATTAAAAGAAGTTGTTTATCTTTTGTGAGGTTAATAAAATGGGATTTTCCCTATCAACCAAAGATGAAAAACAGAGAGCAGCAAGTTTTTTCCCGTTATTTTGTTATGCTAAAAGGAAGAAACACAACAAAATGCAAGTTAAGATCATCATTTTGAAAATCAGAATCAGAATCGTAATCAGAATAGTTAAGTTGATCATGGAATCAAAATCAAGTCAATCTGTGAGAATCAGCCGAATTGGACCGGAAACCGGAATTCTTTTTTGAAAAAAAAGCTTGTTTATATTTAAAAAAATTGATTTTTTTTGGGAAAAGATAACTAATTTCCTGAAAAATTATGTTAGCTTCAAAAATTTAACTCAAATAATACGTAATTGTAATATATTCCAATATTTAAAACTAAATAGGTAGCCTATAATGAATTATCACATAAAGTAAAAAAAATATATATTATATATTTGATTCAAGACAAAATTTAAAATACATATCAATTTTGTTTTAAATTTTGTTTTAAAAACCTGTATTATATAGAATTACAACTAGATCACAGTTTTTTTAGTGTTTATTCTCTTAATTTTTACAGAAAAAATAGAAATGTTACATACCTATAAAATTAAATACGTTAGAGAATACAAGTAACAAAAAAAAAATTGCAACAAAAAATAACTAATTATTTTTAATATATAAAAAAACTAACCATTTGCCAATAATTTTTTTTATTATAGTAGCGCAATCCATCATGTATATATTCTCTAAGGTTAATTTAATTATCAAATTTCAGAACTCCATTGGGCCAATGACCCAGTTTACATTAAAAGGTTATACAACCTTAAAATTAAAATTGAGATTACTTTTACCATAATATCGCGAGAAATATTACACAATGCCATTCTTCTTCAAAACATAGAACAAAATATTATTCTTTTAAAATTATTAACAAAATATCTTTGTGGACTCCACATTTCTCTTCTCTTCCCCTCATCCCCCTCTCCCTTCCATTTATTTCTATTTACTCCACCTTTATTATTCTAAACTTAATTATACTTTTGTTTTATATATTAAATATTAATATGATTTCACACTTAACAAAAACTTTGATAGCACTTTGATATTACATAAATAAATATTTTACAAGTTAAAGATTAAACACTTAATTGTCAATAGTGGATTCTAAATTGTCAATATATAGCACTTTGATAAATCGGTTAAAACCATTCGGACAATTGTTTCTTTTTAGTTCTGATTTAACCGGTTTATCTACAAAACTCTCATAGCCGAGTCAAATTGGGAAAAATCAACTTGCCTCTGGCAGATTCCACTCCAACTCGGCCGAGTCAACTCAGAATCAGTCTGATTTTCAATAACATGGTTATAATACTATAATTTATGTGATCAAATCCTACAGATCTAATCTCCCAAAAGTCAACTAATCGATAATAAGAAATATTTAAGATAATTTATAACGATGCAAAATCAGTTTGAACTATAAGAAAATAAAAGAAACAATTACAAAATAGATCGGAGCCCCAATACGTATCCAAGTTCTTCTAACTTAATCAGGAATTTGCATATATGCATGATATTTTTGGAAACTAATTAAGTAAAAACAGAACTGTAAATAGATAAATATAATTTAATTGTTCACTAAAGATAAAACTATATAATTGTTACCAAGTAACTTACTTAGGAAAACAAGAGAAGCACATACAATTTGTTACAGGAGGCGAGACCAAACCAACTAAGCAGCTTCGCGTAGATGCATACGTCGTTTCCGAGGGGATAATTGGTTTTTGGCTTTGGGATTTTAATTAAGAGAATGGCGATGTATTTTTTGAGAGGATGCAGACATATGGTTGAGACTCCAATCAATGACTAACAAATAATGAAGCTAGAAATGAAGAGCATCTTCAGTCAGTGTGTCCTGCAATTGCTTTTATTTATTTATTGTTTTCTTAAAAAGAACTTGTTTAGTTTATTAAGATTCGTTCTTATCCAAACCTGTTAATTAATTACGATGCACTACTCGATGCATTAAACAATAAGAGCAAAACAAGTAATTAATTAATTTAATATTGATAACTTGTAGTTCATCAAGAAATGTCACGTTAGTCTGTGGAGCACAATTTGGACCGATGTTCCCCACCAGAGTTGAATTCACATCCTCTGAGTCTGAGATATCTCAAATTTTTAGTTTATTGTAAGTGGAATAGTTTTACTCCTGGTACATAACATGTTGCATGTGCGGGTACCTGGTGTTTTGGTTATCCCTGAAAAAAGGTTACCTTTGGCAATTTGGGGCATAATATTTTAATCAGATGTTAGAAATATAAACTCAACATAATATGAAATAAATGATTATCCCTAAGCCAGGAATTGTAGAAAGAATTCAGAATGTGTTAGTCATCCTATGATTTAATTATTCAAACTAAATTTTGCTTCACTAGTTTTTGCAGAAAATTGTTCTGGAATAATGTTTTTGAGATTCTTTATATCAATCTCTAATTGCTTGATCTAGACATAGATCTTCTTAATTTTAATTTTCCACAAAATAATAATAACTTAATTAGGCCAACATAATTTGAAATAACCAAATCCTTCTTAATTTTAATATTCTGTGAAATATTATTTATAGAAGATGTGAAGTTGATCCCTCCATTAAAATTCTTTTGTGGAGGCCAATTCAGTAGATAGGTACACAAAGACAGAGACCGTGTTCAACCATTGAATCTTGATCAAAATTAAGTTGCTTAATATGATTAATTTCCTTGATTCAAGTGTACTCAAAGCTGATTGCTTCAAGCAGTGACAAAATAAAATAGGACAAAAAAATAATAAAAGTTACAGTAACATGGTTGTAGTATCATACTGTTTTAAGTAACTATATTCAATCTTCTGAATAAAATTAACAGAATGATTAGACTGAGAGCTATTTTTTAGTACAAACACATTCAAATCAAACTAGAAGTTCTATATCAATAAAACATGGACTGATGCAGAATAAGTACCAAATCAACAAAAGAAAAAATGACATAATTAAGTCCTTTATCTTGCTATGATGAGCACTCTGGGACTGCACAAGTCAATTAACACCGTCATAACGGATCTTCAGTCTAAGTTGAATTTATTCGATTGAATGACCTGAAAGGTATTAATTAAAAGAATTAGAATATCTTTTTTAAAAAGATATTCTAAAAGTTGCATAGAAGTTGCATAGAAGCAAAGAATTAGAATATTTTTTTTAAAAAGTAGAAAGGTATTAATTAAAAGCCAATTCACTCTGTTATAAAGAAAAGAATCCAATTCACCCTTTTTGATTTTTTATGGCAACTTCTCTCATTGAATGGGTATGGTTTCCTTGGGTTTTTCAGACTGATACAATGTGCAAGCAGTCCAGCAATATTTTGAATACAAAATTATATACAAATTGATGAAATTATCATTCATGAAAATATTTTTTATTTCCCATAATATATTAGGTTTAAATTTTCAAAAAAAGAATTCTAAAATAATGATCTTGTACTATACAACATTATAATAACTAGAATCACAAACCGTGCTTCATAGGGAATTTTAGATCCCTTCAATATATAGTGAATATCAAGATTCTAAATAGCATTTATTGCGTCATCGCGGGAAGGCTACAAAAAACTACAGCGAATAGCGTAGCTATAGCGGAATATATGTCCCATAGCGTTTTTTTTACATAAATTATATTATATATTTGTACTAAGTATCAACATTATCTAAAGTCTCATATAACAATAAATAACACCAAATTTATTAAAAAAATTATAATATTCATATTGGATCACTACCAAGTCCAAATTACGGTTCAAAATATCCCAATTTGGGAAGGTCGCCAATTTAAAATTTTCACAATTTGAGTGACAAGGGTTTCTTCTCGACAGCAGCAACCAATCTTTCAATTAATTTTGAGTTGAGGTTTTATTTAACTTTTTAATTAACTAATGAGCATAGTACGTTAATTGTCCAAAAAAACTCACGGTCAAAGTCCAATTGAGTCTTTTATTTTAAACCCTATATGAAAATGCCAAAAAAAGGTTCATATTTCATAGCACGCGCTATTTGTGGCTACCCGTGCTCTATAAAGGACCGCTATTACCGCTATAGCAACCGTAACTCAATTAGCGCATTTTGATGCCATAGCAGCGTATTAGGTCCAAAAACGCTATAGCGGCGCTATAGAGCGCTATTTAGAACACTGGTAGATATTATCACAATATTCCTTTATAGACATATAGCTACCATTAACAGTAAAAATTGAAAATAATCCTCAAATTGAGAAAAATTAAACTGACAAAATATGTGCGATTGAGTACCCTTATTAAATTGTTAAAAAATGTGCGATTTACCCTCATTAAATTGTTAAATCGGCGTCTATATAATAGTGTTTTTTAATTATACTGATCTCACTCTAAATAAATCCAAAGTGCAATATATTTTTCACACATATTTTTACTCGTGACATTAAACAAGATCAGTTGTTCCTTTTTGTTATTTATAATTGTAAAACTATCACGTAATAAAATAAAATTCTAAGTGGATGTCTTATGAATTTAATTATATCTCAAAAAAATTATTCTAAGTGGATATTATGCCACAAGTTCACTACATGCAATATGTGTCAACAAATGTTACGGATGATCACAATTCCTGTTAGACATATCACGTCAAGCTTTTAAAAAGAATTTGCACTAACACAAAAGATGAAAGAGTAAAGAAGGAATCCCAAACTTTGTATCCCTCCGCTCCATTTCCCTTTCATTATACAATTAATTCCCATCTTTGTTCTCCCTAAACCACTCTGCTCTGATTTTGTTCCTGGGACAGATTATTCAATTTTTGTTCAGTATAAAAATTATTATTTTTTCCTTTGAAAAAAGGATAATTATTATTTTAAAAGTGAATTATGTATAAACTTTTAAAGTACATTTTTTTATATTAAACGAGAAATAAATGTAAATTTTTAAACGATAACTAGCATCTCAGACTCTCAGTCCTATATGAGAAAATAAAATTGGATAAAGTCATGCATGTGCAAAACAAGGAACCGCATCCTCTGCTGCATTTTTTAAGTGCAGCAGAGTGCTGCACTTTTAATCTGTCTGTTAATTTTTTATCGGACGGACGAAATAAGATTTTGCACGAATTTTAAAGCAAAATTAATACTGCCCCCTCCATCATCCGAGCACTCACCGGCTGGAGATTAAATCTGGGCCGTCCAAAAGTGCAGCAGAGGATACGGATCCGCAAAACAAAAGCAGGTGGATTCGATGAGCAGCACCAACCATTAGGCTCTATATATGGATTGGGCCAGAGAGTAATTCCTGAAGAAAAAACACAAATACAAGATGGGCCTTTGGACAGCCCAATTGAATAGCGTAAGAATGATACACTAATCGACCCCCCATCCAAATGGGACCCACTAGCTATTCAACTGCACACTGTCCGTTGATAGCGAAATGGGGAAGAGGAGGGTGTCCGATGCCCATCGGACCAAAACAGTGTTCAATGGATAGTTTCTACCATCCGATCTACTTCAAAATCTGTGCGCACGGATATTGAAGCAAATAGCACAGATATTAAAGTGATGCGCACAGATCTTGAAGTGAATCGGACGGTACAAACCCCCATCGAACACTGTTTTGGTCCGATGGGCATCGGACACCCCCCTCTCTCGCGAAATGGAGCTGAGGATTCGACGTAGAAGGATAGTTGCAGTTAGAGCTACTGGAGAGGAAAGGAATCCTAAATCCTTGGAATTTTATTTTCGCAGTAATTTTAGGATTACAGTTAGGACATGAGGGAAGATATAAATAACCCGTCGTTAATCTCATGTAATTAATTAGGACCCGGATAATTGTCCTCCCAGCACCATCCCCCTCATCCCCGCACTAAACGACAAACAGAATTAGGTACCGCTCCTTTCAATACCCAGATGCTTTATTCAGTATTTAACTTCAATGATTAGTATATTTATGGTACTTCGATCAAGTATTTAACCATATTCATTTGGGTATTAAACTATTCGCGATCAACAGTGGCGGAATCTATCTCTGCAAAAAATTACAAAATTTGACCCCGCGTCCCCGCACATCCTCCATAACTTATTGGCCCAATATTTTGAACTTCATGAGCCAAAATCTATGGGCCGAAAAAATTCGAAAGGTTGCATAACAATTCTGAGATTCGTGCATCCGTTGATTCATGTAATTCAAAACAGTTAATCGGAAAGGTGCGGAAAACGAACAGACGCTTCTAATGTTATAAAAGTACATTAATGAGAGCAGTATTTAACCTATTAAAATCATGTATTTTTCTATAAGGCATTGCAGTAGTTAACCTTAATTTATGTACGTATTTAATATATTGTGTACAGTAAATCAAATATTTTATGATAGAGTATTTAACCTAATGCATTGAGGTATTTTTCTTCATACCTCTAAAGTATTTACCATAAAAATATTTTGGTATTTAACCCCTTAAGTGTTCACAATATCAAAAATATTATTCTATAATATTTCACTTAATAAATTCAGGTATTTTACTTAAACCTCTAGCAGTATTTAACATTAATATATTTAGGTATTTTACCTCTAAAGTTTTAAATAAATCAAATTTTTTATTGTATAATATTTAACCTAATACATTCAGGTACTTAAAATAAAGGCCAACTGTATTTAACATTAACACATTTGTATAAGTAACCTCTTGTGTGTTCATTAAATCAAATTTTTATTGTATAATATTAAACCTAATATATATAGGTATTTAACTTAAAACTCTAACTGTATTTAACATAAATACATTTAGATATTTAATGTCTTGAGTGTTCAATAAATCAAATTTTTATTGTATAATATTTAACCAAATACATTAGATATTTAACCTAATATATGTAGGTATTTAACCTAATATATGTAAGTATTTAACCTCTTAAGTTTTCACAACAAACTTATTCTAGAGTATTTAACCAAATACATTCAAGTATTTTACTTAATACATTACAGTATGTAACCTTGAAACATTTAGGTATTTAACGTCTTACGAGGTCATTATAGTGATCAACCATACGCAATACATGATTTCACTTTAGTCAAATCAAATAAAGTATTTAACATTAATACAATACAGTATTTAACCTGAACAAATTGTAATTTTCAACACTTTCCCTTCCCCAGTACATCAAACAAGAATCATGTAGTTCATTGGTACCCCTCTTCTTGTACCATGATCTTCATCAACATCGTCAACTTCATCTTCTACATCTCCTTCAACTTCGACATCTCCTTCGCCTCCTGCAGTGGACTGAGGGCTGTGTAGGAATCACATATCATCTTCACAAACGTAAAAAATCAAAAATAATAAATGAAAATCATGGAACTTGTTGTCCAAATAAATGAAATCAAAATAAAAAAAAATTAATCAAATATGCGAACCTAATGATACAGCGAGAAGACGAATTCAACATTCAACCGCCCGACCTGATGGTAGCGATGGAGAGTAATGATCGTTAGACGATCGTCGGAAATGATCGCCCGACCTGATCGCCTGAACTGATCGCTAGACGATAGTCGGAAATGATCGCAACGATGGAGAGTAATGATCGTCGGAAATGGCGGAGGGAGAAATACCTGGACTGATCGCAACAGAGGGAGAAATGAGCGATAGAAATTAGTCGCGCAGGGAATCGCCCAGTAATGGCGGAGCCGCGGAGGTCGCCAATAGAAAATATGAAATGATGCCGATTAAGAGAATTTTGAAATTTAAAATGAAAGAACAATTCGCTATTTGTAAATTAAAACACAGATTTGTTAATATAGTTAGAAGTTAGTTAGTTAGTTAGTCCGTTAATTTTATTTCTGATGCTGCGGGGATAAATGGGGGATGGAAATGGGGGGTTACATATAATTATTCAATTAATTAACGTGTTTAACCTAACTTCATTCAACTACAGTGCAATATTTATTACAGCATCATCCATATCAATCTACTAAGTGGAGCCCATCAGATACGTGGGATTACCTTCATGGAAGGGGGGCCACCATGACAGGCATTGAAATTTTTAAGCCAAGAACTTTAGTCGTGTCAGTTCTTGACACATCTATAGACGGACTAAACCTTCACAACATCAGCAAATCACATAAAGAACGAAATCAACAGTAAGTAAATGGAAGAGTTCATTTGAAATTTTTAAGCCAGGAACTTTAGTCATGTCAGTTCTTCAAAAAAATTATGTAAAATAATGGGGAATTTTTTATCTATAGAAATTATAAAATTCAGACGTACAAAAATAAAAAGAGTGCATCATTTCTATCAAAAATAATAAGATCGGACTCATTGAGTCTGATTCATGGATATTTTTTTTTGAACTATGCAGAGAATTTGCAAAAAAAAAAAAAATTATGGATCGTGAATAGTGATTCTGGTTCATAAAAAAATTGATTTTATGTGACACATAACTCTTGTATTCGTAAAAATACAATAGTTACAGAGAATTTTGTGCCGCAGAAAATCAACTCCATTATGAATCAGAATCATTGTTCACGAATCACGATCCATATTATATATATATATATTTTTTTTTTTTTGCAAATTCTCTCCACAGTTCAAAAAAAAAAATCCATGGATCAGATTCAATGAGTCTAATTTTACTACTTTTGATAGAAATAAAGCACTATTTCTATTTCTGTACATCTGGTTTTTATAATTCCTATAAATAAAAAAATTTCAAAATAGTGTGCTTCTGGCTCTTCTGAAAAACTTCTTCCTTCTTAATTTGAAATAACCAAATCCTTCTTAATTTTAATATTCTGTGAAATATTATAGAAGATGTGAAGTTGATCCCTCCATTAAAATTCTTTTGCGGAGACTAATTCAGTGATTCGCTAGGTACACAGAGACAGAGACCGAGTTCGACCGTTGAATATTGATCAAAATTAAGTTGCTTAATATGATTAATTTCCTTGATTCAAGTGTACCCAAAGCTAATTGCTTCAAGCAGTGACAAAATAAAAGAGGACAAAAAAATAATAGAAGTTACAGTAACATGGTTGTAGTCACGGGTATATCATACTGTTTCACTTCTCACAAGTCACAACACAACAAAAATTGACAGGAAAAATAAAGATGGGTTCATCACCTAATTCAAATTTTTTTTAGTACAAATTATGCTAAGCCAGATATGAAAGACAACAAGGTTGTAAAACAAATTGCTTAATCACCTAATTCAAAATTTAAATTCAAATAGCGGTTTAAAAATGTGGATCTACATACATAAATTAAATTATAAACAGCATCTCTCCAGAAGAAACAACAAAAATGCCTAAACTGTAAGATACGGCAGCAATTTAGGACACGCTAAAAAGCTGATTATTCTATTTGAAGTTTGATATAGCAGACTAGCAGTTGGATTTATGTTATTATTGTCTCGCAATTAATTATGTAAAACAGTGTGCTTCTGGCTTTTCTGACAAAACTTCTTCCTTGTTCTGAGTTCTGACAAAGTCAAGTGAGAGGGGGGTTCATGAATTTACTGTAGCACTTTGGTAATTTTTGTGGCATGCTTTGTAGAGGTCTAGAGAAGGGTTCAAATGTCCCGTTGCTTCATGCTCTAGTTGTATTTCAATATCTTTATTTTTAATTTTAAAGTTCAAATTGATGATCCGAACCGCTTAACATAACATCCACGTTAAAATATGATTTGAGACCAAATTTTATATTTTTTTGAATTTTTTTACTGTTTTTAAGATAGATACAAAAATTATTATTTTTAAATGGTCCACAATTTTTTAAAATACCACTAATACCATACCAGATTCATCTTAAATATTAAACTATGATCCCAACACTTGATGTACTTAATTCTATGCTAACCTTATTTATGATAAAAAAAAAAAAAAATCATATATATACTAGTGCCACATAAAATCAAGAACCTTATCCTAATGAATACCAATAATTAATTCTATGTACTTAGTCTTAGGTAATAAAAACATAATTTGGTTTGGGAGGGTATAAAGGACAAAATTGTCAGAAAGGCAAACAGATGCAACATGCAAACAGCATCTTGCCAAAAAGACATTTGTTCATCTTTGTTTTGTGGTCCAAACATGTCCTCTCTCCTTGACCTCTGTACAAGCTGTGATTCGTCAGTGTGTGTGTGTTTTATTTATTTTATTTTATTTTATTAAGCTCGCCTCCTATATACTTTTGTTTTTGTTTTTGTAAGTTATCCAGTAGGAAATATACTTTTTCGTTTGAAATATAATGTAAATATTTCTGGCATCTAGTTAGCTAGGAAAAAGGATGAAATTTGAAAGGATATTTATAGAAAATCGTAAATTGAATTTTTCAAATATCCATAAATTCTATCATTTATATATCAATTCGTCATAACGAGCTAAATTAAAAAGTCATTTTTGCAGTAGCTTAATTCTATACAATTTCATCCAATAAGAAATATCTTTATTTGAGGCCACCAAACAATCTACAAGCTAATAATAATAATAAAATTATTTTTCTTTTGATTAAAAGGTCTAGGTATACCTCCATCTAGGGGTGAAAACGGAGTGGATACGGAGTGAATAGTGGTAAAACTATATTCATATCTCTTTTTCATTTTTCGAGTTCAGATAAGTAACATATATTATACGAATACGGATCCGAATAGGGTTGGATATTTATTAAAATAATATATATATATATTTTTAATATACTAAAGTTCATAATATTTATCTAATTATAATGATGAATTAATAGCAATTTTTTCATAATATATATTAAAATATACGGTATATATCTACTGTTTAGATATGAATATTAAATAATATCTTTATCCACATGGATATTCGAATATTGGATATTCACATTTAATTTTTTGAATACAGATCGAATATTATCAATACTGTTTTCACCCCTACCTCCATCATTTTTAGATATTTATTTTTTCGAGAATTGATAAGAACCATGCTATATATCCAATAGTGGGTACTGCTTTAGCTTGTTCCGAAAGTTCCCAAGTTTCTCACCTTAGAAAGAAAAAATAATCGACTTCCTAAATTATTAAAAAGATTTTTCTTTTATAAGTTTCTTTAATAGAAAACTAAACACTATATATTATATTGTATGCTAAAATTTGTAAACTTGTGTCAAATAATAGAGTAATTAAGAAAAGAGCTAATTTCAAATTGAGAATAATAACTAATTCAATATTTTGTTGGGTTAATAGAATAGTGAGAAAACTAACAAAAAACAAACAAAGAATAGTCCATATTTGCTAATTCAAACATACTCCAAACGAAAAATAGTAGTTCATAATAGTGCTAATCCAGATTAGTGACTATTCTTCACCCATCCAAACGCACCCTAATTAGTGTTTTGCTTGTAGTTTATGCAAGTCCTTATTATCATGTTGGATTTTAAAGCAATTAGAATTATGACGAGGACCTAACTAAAATTAGTGTTGATTTAATGGAGTCAGATTTGAGAGATCTATGAAATCTGTTTAACTATATCTAAAATTTACACTATTAAATACATTTTTATAAATTGAACTGAGTCAAGAGTGGAAAAAAGGATACGTTGGAGGCTTGGAGCCAGCTCCGTTACGGAACGACATGGTTACGTGTTATGACTTGCGTGTCTCATATTGTGATCATTCACGAATCGTGACTAGTTGTTGGAAAAAGACAACACAGC
This sequence comes from Carex arenaria, assembly GCA_964058825.1. NCBI lineage: Eukaryota > Viridiplantae > Streptophyta > Magnoliopsida > Poales > Cyperaceae > Carex > Carex arenaria. The sequence continues at coordinate 104,962 of CAXKVW010000300.1, read as the reverse complement.
ACGGCACGTTTAGTCACGACATATTTTTTTACACTAATTTTTCATTTAAATATTTTAAAGAACAGTTCCACATTTTTCTTAAAACTTTTCCAAATTTTATTAATAAATAAATTTAAATTATGTAAAAAATAGTTAAATGCGATTAAAATTAAGTGACTAACTTGATCGGTTACGACATGCTTAGTCATGACATGTTTAAACACAGCACGACTTAGTCACGTTGTGACTCGCGTGCTATAACCACTCCTCGTTATTATGATAATGGCACGACATAGCACGTGAAAATTGACTTGATCACAACATGACACAAAACCAAACTCACACAACGTGTTAATTATGACATAGCACAATACGTCACGATTTAATTTCCCACTCCAATTGACTCGCTCACTCTCGGATCCGTATCCTCTCTATTACAACAGAGGATGCGCATCACTCTACGGTTTGAGATTAAATCTCAGTTGGTTTGAGATTCGGGTAAAAATAGGGGGCACTATTATTGGACTTTGAGATTCGTGCCAACTTAAATGAACGGTCCGGATCTATTCAAAACGGAATCATTCTAAACAACTCCTTTTTGCGGTACTACACTGGATACGAATTCCTCACTCTCTGCTAGCACCATCTATGCTACTGTTAGTTCGGAATATATCATTATTTTGATTCAAATGCAAATAATTTGGGATCTTTAAAACAAGTACAGTAGCGAACATCAACAGAGGTGTGGGGCTTGGAATGCTTGATCAAGGGGTTGCAGCTAGTCTCGCAGACTTGCAGCATATCCATCTGTTTGTGGTCCCCACTAGGCTACTGATTGCTTGGTACTTCGGGGGAAAACCTACTGGTAGGAATGCAAACGGATCGGATAATATCATACCATATTCGGATCCGTCTGTTTGTGGTACCCACTAGGCTACTGATTGCTTGGTACTTAGGAGAAAACCTACTGGTAGGAATGCAAACGGATCGGATAATATCATACCATATTCGGATCCGTTTGTTTGTGGTCCCTACTAGGCTACTGATTGCTTGGTACTTTGGGAAAAACCTACTGGTAGGAATGCAAACAGATCGGATAATATCATCTCATATTCGGATCTGTATCAAAAAATTAGATACTGATATTCGAATATCCGCACGGATACGGATATAATTTTGAATTTTAATTATATGTATCTGAATAGTAGATATATACCATATAATTTAATATATATTATGAAAATATTTATGTATGTATTTATAGAATATTCAATATCTGATCCATATCCGTACGTATCCATCAAATATCCTATCCGTATCCACATTCGGAAAATAAAAATGGATACAGATATAGTTTTATTACTATTCGATCCGTATCCGATTTGTTTCCACCTCTTACCTACTAGTCTCCTGCAATTAAAAAAAAGTTCTCACATGTACAGGTGCTAATTATTCATTTTCTACACTAAATCACACCAACGATTTCTAAAACTTCTCATATGTTTCATTAATTAGTAAACTGTGGCTTTTCTTTTTTGTATTTTATGAAAAGTGTATATTGTACTAACATCGGGTGGTATTAATGTTCGTTAATGCACATGCTTGATCGTTCCCTAAATAATTTTCATTTCTTTTTAAAAATTGATATTCTTGTACAAATTTATTGGGGGGAGATAGGGTTTTGAAATACTTGATGAAGAGTACTTAACCTAACAAAAACAAAAAGAATACTTTGCAAGAAAAACGAATTACTTCACGGATATATAACAAATATTTGCTAAAAGTAAAATCGAGGCCTTCCGGTAAATGGACGGCCAAGATCTGCGGGGCATCTCCAAAAAATTCAATGCTGTTTGTGCTGCCGAGTCACTGTACACTGTATACCGACTTCGCAAGAAATTCGAATCTCCTAAAGTAACTCAAACTTTGAGTTTGCATCTGGACTGTTCGATTTGCTCTGAGCTAATAATCGGACGGTTCATATATAAACTTGAAATTTGGTTTACTACAGGGATCCTGACCTTACCAAGGTGGCTCCCGCCAACCTCCATACTACCATCCCTCAACGGTCCTTTCTTTGCTCTATCTCTCTCTCTCGCTTCCTCTAAAATTCCCGCATAATTCCAAGAGCATATTACAACGACAACACACACTCCCAACGTACGCTGGAGTCTCCTCCCACCCCCTTTCTTTTGTCCGCTTCCTCCCTTTGTTGTGTGACGTTAGGCCCACTTCTCTTGCGTACGAGCTGCTTGCTCAAATGCCTCAGAGAAACTCAACTTGTTACTGCCTCTGCCATAACTTTCTCCTCCTTCTCTCCTCCCCAAATTAACCTATGGCTTCCTCTCTAAGAGACCTCCTAGCCCAAGAAGCCTCAATCAACAGAGAAACCCCAAAACCCAGAAAAGCAAGAAAACCAAAGAGACTTCATGCAAACCCGACCGGTCCTGACCTACCCAACCCCTCCTCGCCATGTGACGAGCTGTTATTGGTCGACGAGAATGCAGCCCACACAGTCATCTCCATCCTCTCGGGCTATGCCAGCCGTTTCATAAAAGATTCCAACTTCCGACAGATAGTTCGGGAGAAGTGCCTCGCTGTGACGGCCTGTACACGTGGGGCTCATGCAGTTCTGACAAATCTTGAGCTCGGCATGGAGGCCACCGATAAGCTCTGTGAGGAGCAATCTGCAACACAAAGGGATTTAAAGATTCGGTCTCTGCGAAATTCAATAAGGCTGTTGAGTGTGGCAGCAGCACTTAATGGATCCGGGTACACTTGTGGAGTACAAAACTCGCACCTCTCAGCATGTGCACATCTGTATCTCTCAGTCTTGTACCGGATAGAGAGAGATGACCTGGCCTCGGCTCGGCATATGCTCCAGGTGTTCACTGATGCACCTTCCCTGGCTAGAAAGAGCCTTCTCTCTGACTTGTGGGACCATTTCTTCTTGCCCCATTTGTTACACTTAAAGGTGGGTCAGGTTTCATGTTGCATTTGCATCAGTTGGCTTTTCTGCATTTTTATTACAGTTTACGATAATTGGAACAAAAGAGAGTATGATGTATTGTGTTCTTATCTTTCTAAGGAATATATTGTAAAAAACAAGGTGTCATGTGAGGCCATATTTATAATCTTCAAAAGTAGGCATTTGATAAACCATTCATGTCATTATAAGTGTTTGTCAATTCACTTTATTATTTATGGATTTATATCGTTATCCTTCATATCCAATCTTGTAAATTATGAGCCTGCTTTACTACTTATATTTTTTTATTTTTTTATGCTTATGTAATCATCTTATCCTAAACAGTCAGTCTGTTAATTTTATTTTTACTCATCTCTTGTGCCAGGTGTGGTACAACAAGGAGGCTGAGTTAACTGAGAAGTGCAACTCAGTACAGCGGGACCAACACATGAAGAGCCTGAGACGGGCATACAATGATCAGTTAGATCACGGTACGACCCGCTTTGCAACCTACTACAAGGATTGGTTGAAGGGAGGCACTGAGGCCCATGCCCCTATCCCAGTTCCCAACGTGCCTCTGCCGCAAGGGCCCACTGATTCTGTTGAGACATTAGGTCAAAGATCAGTCTCTCTCTCCAGGGGCACCATCAACAGAACCCTGTGTGTGAGATTTATCTAAATTCATATTCTTTCATCACTATAAATCTATGAAAATATCATTATGTGGCCCCTGAAAAAGATGCATTTTCATTCCCCTCTATAGAATGATAAAGGTCACCTGTTCCCTCTCTCCCTAGTTTCATTGAGCAATACACAAATTATAGGGCTTTTAATCCACTTAAAAAATTACGAGGTAGATGTTGAGATGCTAAGGATGCTTTGGTTATTAGGAAGTAATGCAGAAGGGAAGGGAATAGAAGATATTGTTGATGGCTTTTACAGTAAGCATGCCATCTCTTATGTGTTTTGCATCTTATCTTGAGCTGGTATTCTTGATAGTACCAAGTTCCCCATATATGCACATGAAATACCCTTCATTTTTTTGTTAATATTGAATTTTAGGATTGATCAATTGCATCCGTGGAAAGTTCCATGTTTCAAGGGCAAATGCATCCGTACAGTTCAAAATTTGAACTTTCTAACTTGTTACTTTGCTATCTAATACCTTTGCCTGCTGAAAACCAAAATCTTTCCCATTTCACCCCTCAATATCGCCAACTTTGTTATCCTGTTTCTCCTGTTCTTGAAATAGAAAGACCATGCAGTAAAAATTCCATGACAATAAATTTAGGCAAGTGCAACATGATGAAACACTGAATGTTTAAGTATCAACGAATAAGCACCTCTTGAAGTTAAAATAAGTTTGAGCTTCTCGAGGGGCATAAAGCTCTTTATGTCTCAACTCTAGATAAGATGGTAGATACACCTTTTTTTGCGGAATTGTTAATTTAGTTTGGACCTGTTCATCTGCTTATTTTTAAGGTACCGAGCCGTTTTTGGAGAAACTGCAGAGCAGGAAGATATAGAATCAGAAAAGATTGATGGCATTAAACTAGAATCAGACAATCTCGAATTGGATCTGCATGCAGATGAGGAACAAAACATTTGCAAATATAGGGACATTGATCATGTGAGTGTGCTGTTTTCTTTCTTTATTTTATGAAACTGGACAGTGTCCTCCATACCTTTGAACATCTAAAATTTCATGTGTATGAGAAATATCTAATTATATTCAAAAGTTTTGACAGCAGACTTCTTGCCTCACTATGCAGTATGGGTTCTTCAAGAATGACTGAAAAGGTGGGTGGGTGGGTGGGGGGGGGAGGGTGGGGGGGGGTGTTGGGGAGTACAGAAAATTAACGAAGGATGGGGGCCATGTGATGTGATGATTCCTCATTTACAAACAAATAGAGCTAATCATAATTGTGTATAGCTGCTGTTTTGATCCTGGAGGATTGCAAGCTGCTTGTAGGGAAAGTAATCACAACATAAATAAATTATTTATAATTGTTTCAATAATGTTACCCTACAAAGCAGTGCTCATGTATATTGGATACATAATACTATCGGGAGACTTGCAAGATGAGGGTTTTTACATTGGTTTTGAACTTCTAGATTAGTTTTTTTGAAGGTTGAACTTCTAGATTAGTTATGGTCTCTAACATTTTTAGTGACTGGTGCCAAACTGAGCAGTGCCATACTATTAGGATCTCTAACTTTACAAATTCTAAGCTGTTTTTTGCTTTTTTGTGTAGACAGAGTGGCACAGGGCATAAAGAGAAAGAGCTGGTTAGTGAAGTGCTTCCAATTGCTGGCATGGCACGGAATACTGGTGTGGTGCCAACCTCGCGCAAATCCTACTCTTTTCGGCTATTCTCTTGCCGAAGCGATTCACATAGAAATGTGATTACTGTAACTCCAAAACCATTAAAAAGAGAAGAAGACTTGTCAATTTCAAAAAGTCCTACAAATTCAAATGGGAAAGATTCTCCATTAACCCCTGAAAAGGCTATCAGCTTGATCTCAAATTCTGACAACCTCAAATTATGTGAAACAGCTATACGTGAGTTAACCAAAGCTTGGTCAGATTTGCAAGTGGGACCCACATTACAGCCCTTCTTATCCACTTCGTCCTTCATAGAGGGTATTTTGGAGATTTCCTCTACTTCGAAAGATGAAGAAGTGTTAGACAAGGCAATCTCTCTTTTAGCTGAACTGGCAACAAAAGATGAAATAATCAAGCATATAATTCTAAATGCAGATCCTCAATTGGAGATTTTTCTGCGCCTTTTGCACATAGAAAACCTCTTTTTAAAGACAGCTGTGGCACTGTATATATTAAAGCCAAAGGCAAAACAAATGCTGTCATTCGATTGGATGCAATTAGTGTTGCGCATTCTGGATTTTGGAGAGGAGCCACAGACCTGGTTCCGTGTTAAATGCTCACCAAAGACTGCTGGTTTATATTTATTATATCAGCTTTTGATGGGATGTGATGCGGATAGAAATAGTGAGAATGCAAAACAACTGGTGGCGCTTGGTGGATTGAAGGTGCTCATACGGGGACTTGAAATGGGAGATGTTAAGGAAAGGAAGGGTTGTGTTATATTACTGTCTGCCTGTGTAAGATACGAGGGAAGTTGTCGGAGATACTTAGTAGAGCATATGAGAAAGGAGTGTGTCATCAAGTGGCTTCTTGGAAACCAGCTCAAGTCAAGCGGGGCCGCGCTTTATTTGCTGAGCGAGCTTGTGTGTCTTGACAGGTATGGTACCATTGTGATGTAGTTTATGACCATAGAGATCAAATTCAATTTACTTTGTTTTTTGTTGAAGATTATTTATAGTCATTTCGTATACTATTCTGTATACTGGCACCAGCTTGTACGGTTTACTAGACCTTGTTAAAGTGCCAGGTGCTATTTCCCTCTACACCTTGCTCAAATACACTTTTTACTTTTTTTGAAAGGGCGAGCCAGATCAGGAAATTTTTAAAAGAGTTGAAACAAGAAGGAAGCTTGAATACAATGCATATTCTCTTGGTGTACCTCCAACAGTCTCCCATCCAACAAAGACCTCTGGCAGCAGCTCTTCTTTTGCAGCTTGATCTCCTGGTATGGATATTTTCATTCAGAAAGATAAAAGTTCCTATTTACATCAATAATCTTGTATCATGGAAGCATGGAAAATCTTAGTGCATGTCCATTATAATTATGTCGGGTAGAAGACTGGTGCTACATGGTCGCACTTTGCAATTGAGCTCAACAAGTTATACTATCAATTTTTTAACCTTGTATATATCGTAGCAATTCATTTGTGTAACCAAATGACTGTGCAACTAACTGATTAAGCCTCTACTTGGCTCTTTTAAGTAATCTCAAGTAACTCCTGCACCCTTATTTGCTAATAGCACCTCAAATTAAGCCTTAATGATTGCTCCATTTTATTTCCTTTAGCCTATACTATTGATGTACAAACAATAATATTATTTGGAATCAGCCCTTGAGCCTTGATCAATCCTCAATAAGCAAGAGGCTTGATTAACTTCAATATTTAAAATTGAACCAGTGTAATTCCTCATTAAAACTAAATCTGTATCTTGTCAAAAAAAAAAAAGATAACAAGAAGAAAATGACTTTGTTTTGTATGGACCATTACCATGGTATATACTGTTTGGTACCTCTTTAGTTTGTAAAAACAATTGTTTCAATGAAGCGGGTGGATTTCACCCCACTTTTATCAAAAAAACAAAAGAACAAGAAAAATGAGATTCTACTCTTCAATTGTACAACAAATTTCAGGGAGACCCTTTGCAATTTAGTGTATACCGAGAAGAGGCTGTTGATGCCATTGTATCAGCATTGGAGAACAGCTCATGCAACAGAAAGTTGCAGGAGCAGTGTGCCAAGGCTCTTCTCCAATTGGCTGGCCGGTTTTCCTCATCAGGCGAATCAACGTCAGAGGCCACATTGTTGAGGCGTGCTGGATTGGATGATACTGTCATGGGCGATTCCTTTAGGAGCGTGGAGCCATATAAAGTTCAGGATTTGACACTGGTATGTTACTGGCTTAGATTGATGCTGCTGGCATATGAACTGTGCATTATACAACAATATCACATTTGATTTATTCATATTACACTGACTCATTATATCACAAGCACTTGTCCTAAAATACTAAAACCTAAATCCTCGACTCTAAACCCATTATTACACAAAGATCCACTAAAACCTAATGCTCCTCAAATTCTAAAATTTTAATCATGAACCTTGTAACTCTAGAACAAGATATTTCCAAATAACTGACATATATCCACTTATGTGAACATACAACAGAGATAGTTTACCAAATAAAAAAGCAAAAACACACTTGCTCACAGACTTCAAACTCAGATTAACCCATAAAGTGCACAGGTGCGCACACATAAACATGCAGAATACATATAATTTGCATTCGGAAATGGGTGTTGTTTAACACATGTAAAAAGAGACATTAATTGACACTCACATTTAATAGGAGGAAGAGGAACTAACCGAAGAACATCTTAAAAGCCTTGCAACTGTTCTATCGAAAACTGGCAATAACAAAAGGCTTTTAGTAGCTTTATCAAATTGTATATCAGACTCTACACCAACCCTGGCACGGTCATGCCTTGTTACTGTTGCCCTGTTGAGTGGGTCCCTCGCCTCCTGCCATTATTCTAGAAGCTTCCTAGTATCAGCGTGCTCCATTCTAGCACCTCGGTTATTGGAGAGCCTAGGTTATGATAAAACTGTGGAGGAGAGGGTCCTCGCTTCTATTTCACTTCTCAATTTTGTAAAATGCGAAGGTAAATTTGATTATTTCATTTTACTGTGTTGGGTTTGTTATGTGCATTTCATAAATTGAAAATTGAAGATAATTAGAGGCTAAATGGGGTGTTATTCAAGGCGTCGTACCTAAGTTGGGCGTTAATGGGAAAATTGAAAAAAAATGCACAACGGAAGGGTGACTTGTAATTCCTTTGGGGGGGTACTGATTTTGCATTTCTTTTGGGATATTGTTGGGTTCTTTTGTTCTCAACTCTGAACTGAGCATGAATTAATTCTAAACTAAATGTCATTGAAGTTTACTTTAGGAAGAGGAACTAACCGAAGAACATCTAAAACATTTCTAGAATGATATGGGAAGATGGAATGTTCTTACAATTTTGTGCAAGATCAAGGGTCCTTGTTTCTAATTCTTTCTTTCTTTCAACAGAATGCCTACCTAAGCTATTTCCATTGGATAAAGAGACAATACGTTTATTGCAAGATCTCGCAGAGGTAACATGGACAGCAAAAGAACTTCTATTTGCATGCTGTGGTTAATGCCAACAATTATATAAATTGTTGGTTATAAGTTTTGATGATTTGATGAATTTTTTTTTGTTTGCAAATTCTATGGGCAGTAAAAGCAGTATGACCAGTCCTGTATGTTCTGCTTCTAAACATAGATATGTTGTTAACTATTTTAAACCTAATGCCTCTTTGGTTTTTATACTTTTTTCTTGTTTACAAATTAGTGCATTTTTCCAAATTTGATCCTTAAAACGAAAAAAATATTTTGTAAGCATGTTTATTGCTGAACAAATTTCGCGAAACAACACTTATTACCAGTGGCAGATATAAAACTTGGGAATTATTTATATCTAGTTATTGTTAATCTAATTTCACAGATAATGCAATTATTATGCCTTTCATATTCAAAATTCCAAAATTTTCTCCATTGATAAACGTGTACCGTTCCTTGAACCAACAAGGAGATGATGCACAATGGAAGCCACTGCTACTTCATCTGCTGGGGAAAGCAGGGCGCATCTGATGGGCAGCAAACCCTAATTAGTCCGGTGCTCGCTCCCTTCCATCCGATTCGCTTTATGATGCATGTGTGCTGCTTCAATATGCGTGCGTGTTGTTTCAATATTTGTGTAGATCAAGTGTTCACACATCTTGAAGCAAATTGGACGGATGGGAATTGGCATCGGACTGATTTGAGTTCGATGCCCATCAGACACACCGCTAATTTTTTAGAATGCACAAATCTCTAAAGAAGTTGATTTTCATGCACAAATTTTAAAAAAAAAATTAAAGATTAAATATGGAAAAGCAGAGTCCTGCAATCTCTTCAAGAATCACAGTAAATTTAATTTCCTCTACTATGGGTAGCATTCAACAATGTATCATAACTCCCAATCACATCCTTTGAATTCAATCAATGGCTCAGATCTTGTTCCTCAGTGCCTGCGACGAGGATATTTGCAGCGGAAAAATGGCTAGACGCAGTGCAAAAGTTAAACCGCAATTCTGTATTCAACAATCTTAACCTTGCTATTCAATTTAAATTATAATAATAGAAAGTTATTAATGCTACTTAATTAGAAACCAAATAAAATCATTCAAAAACTTAAAAAGTTAGTTTAAGCTAAGCATATTGGTAGCTTAGACCTAACAACAAAATCTAACACGAAAGAGTTAACCTACTTGATTAATTCAACATCAAAATCCGAATCAAACTTAATAATTTAAAACCGCAACTTATCAACATCCGTCTTGATTTGAACCCACATCCACATACATCCAAATTTGAATAAAAAAAAAATGTCCAAAACCAAAATGACTTGTGACTAAAAAAAAAAAATTAAATAAAAGCAATCCACCCCGACCTGACAATTTACCAAATCAAATAATCCAAAAGTACGTAAAATGAGTACAAAAAAATATATTCTTCTACCATAAAATTTAGATAATTAGCGTATATATGCTAATAAATTCATAAACTCGACAAGCATCGAAGAAGTATTTTCCAATGCCTCCATGATTATTTTGTATTTGTGCTGTTTGAGCTTAAATTGGGCTGTCAATTGTCGCAGCCCATCATGCACCGTCTCCATGGATCGCTACCCTTTTTTTTTTTTCCCCGTCTTCTAAAATCGCTCTACTTCCATTTTTAGATCTGAACTCTCCTCTTCAATCTTCTCTCCTCTCTCCGAGCGGGCGTCTCAAATTAAGCTGGTCAACACTGCTTAATCTGAGTTGGGAGTCGATGGCAAGCTTCTGGAGCCCCAGATTCAAATGTCCGTGAGAAAAAAACTATGATTTGTTGATTTCTTTCTTAATTTCATTTCTGTTCGTTTGCAAAAACTTGATTTATTGTGGAGATTCAAACAAATGCACTTTTTATTTATTTTCAAACAACATTTCTGAACTGGGGAACAATTTAGACAAAATTCTGTCATTGGTGTTTAATTGCAGAACATTAAAATGATGTGGGCACAAATTCTATGTATCCGGTCAGATTGGCATCACTGAATCGCTGTCTGATCTGATTTCTCTTACCTGTATGAAACTCCCATAGGCCATAGTTTGGCACCATATCAAGTAGGGATTAGTTCAGTCTCAACTTCATTTCCTTAATATTCACCAACAAACACTTATTAAATGCATTTATGATTTAGAATTAGAACTAAGTTTCCTTTGATGTTCTTATTAAGTTATCTACTTATTATTCTCTTCAAAATGAGCTATGAAAGCATCTTATTATTACTTTTTTTTTTCCAGGACGAGCTACGACAAAAGATGGACCCACAATCAGTTAGAAAGTAATTCACAATGGGTTTGGTAAATTTGAAAATTAGGCCATGCAACTTCCAATTAAAATCAATTATTGTCATAATAATATCCATCCTTTTGCTTAGAGCAACCCTCTCTTCATCCCCTGGTTTTGCTTGGTTTCAAAAAAGTAAGTCCAGTTATGGTATTAACCACTTAACAAGATCTGACTTGCGTGCAACTGTCAGAAAAGACAAGTTCTTCGAAGTCCCTCAAATTGTATGGGGATTAAACAATCAGAAAATTGCACTTGCGAGAGGCCTCTTAACTGCTCGATTTCTCAACCGAACCCTTCTCATGCCTAGCTTGAGTGCAACTCTGTTTTACAAGGAAGTTGAGTTACTGCAACCAATGCAATTTGACAAGATTTTCGATTTTGAAAAATTCAATTCGAATTGTGATGGGTTTGTTCGGTTGGGTCGGTATTCTGAGCTTTCAAACAAAACCAAACCGTTTGTGTTGCAAAAGGGAAGTGGAAGAAAATGGACAAAGGAAAGAGATTTGCAGCAGTTGAAAGAAATTGTAAACAATAAAAAATTGCATGATCTAGAATTGGTAAGAATTGTAGAGAAGAACCCTTTTCTTTGGCAAGACCACTGGCCGGTGCGAGACTATGCTGAGATCTTTGAGTGTTTGGTTTTGATAAATGAGATAGAAAATGATGTGGTCAAGGTTATCTCTAAGATCAGAGAGGCAAGTACAAAGGCAAAAAATAACACCAATAATGCCAAATATACACCTGCGAATGCCATGCAGTATGTGGCAGTGCACATGAGAATTGAAAAAGATTGGATGATTCATTGCAAGAAATGGGAACACAGAACAGGAATGAACCAAATTTGTAGTAGCAAGAGAGAGATCTTGGATCGGGTTTCACACATAACAGGTATAAACCCGCCAGTTGTAGTTTATCTTGCTATAGCTGATAGCTTACTTGAGGATGATTCAGTTTTACAAGGGTGGAAAACTGGGTTGTTGCCTTATGAGAAAAAGAGGCTTGGAGTTTGGGAAATCTACAATAAGTACCCTTACCTAATACAATCGGCAATTGATTTTGAGGTTTGTTCCAGAGCAGATATTTTTGTGGGGAATAGTTTTTCTACATTTTCAGGTCTTGTAGTATTGTCTAGAACTCAGAAATTGTTGAAATTAGGGTTTACAAACCTGTGTGACAATCACAAAGGGTTAGATGTTAGGTTCTCTTCCTATGCATATAACATTTTGGGGGACATGAGCGGGGCTCCAAAACAATGGATGACTGATATGTCTGATTCGAGTCTCCAGAAAATAAGCTATGGGACTAATAATGTCTCGTGTGATGTGAATATGTCCAATAGTTAATACTGGTAAATTCTTTATTTTTTAACTGCAATTTTGTGTCTCCAACTATTTATTACAAATTTAAAAGAAATTAGTCATGACATCATTTTACCAATACTCTTGTTTTGGTCACTAATGCAGACAGAACTCAAATAATCTTTTAATTTTTCTTTTCTTTGTAAGAAAGAGTACAGAAGTACATTTGTACGATTATGATAAAATGGTAGAATTTACTACAAATTAATGGTACTGGTATGTCTGCTGCTGCTGATGCTGGTGCGAATTATAGCACCGGAAGCCTTTATGCCAAACCAGCATAGTGGAAACATCTTAAGTATACACTATGCTGGACTTGTAGCCTCTGATTTCCTCTTAATTTTACCAGAGGAAAAAGAATAATAAGCATAAGTCTTTTATTTTATTTTTGTGCTTTCATCGTTTACTCGTACTAAAACATATTAATCTTTCTTTTTTTTCATATTACTGTCAGATGGAAGAGGCTAATCAGTACGATGTGAGGATAATTTATATAGAACTAAACAAACACCTACCTAAATTTTCAGTATTAGGTTAACTATATAGGCCTTTTTTTTTTTCCTTGCAATATCATTTCTTCTAATTATCATTTGGACATTCCAAAGCAAGAAATAAAACCGAAGTTGTTCATTCGTTAAAATGGATATGATAAAGAGGGTTCTCATGTCTAGTTGTACCTACATTTTTTATTTTCGTTTTCAAAATTTAAACAGTCGATACGAACCGCTTAATACGAACTCCATATTAAAATATTAAAATGTGCTTAAGACCAATTTAATATTTCTTTGGAAATTTTTTATTAATTTTTTAGATATGTACAAAATCACTATTTCTTGACTATCCAAAAACAATATTTGTGGAGTATTTCTAAAAAAAAAAATAGTAAACAAAGTACCAAAAAAAATATAAAATTTGGTCTCCAAGCACGTTCTAATATGAAGATCATGTTGAATTATTTGAATCGACTGTTTGGACTTTAAAACAAAGATAAAAGATGTGAGGCATAGAAGATGATACATTTTAACTCTCTACGATAAATAAAAAATTGAGGAGGGTTTAAATGTTTTCATTTTTTTTTCTTCATTATGTTTCTATTTTTTAAAATTAATAACTTAAAATTTAAAATTTAATGTCAAAATACAACCATTAGATATGGGATATATCATTTTCCTATGCACATGTAAAAAATTATGATATTTTAACTTTGTTTTAAAGAGTTTGTAAAATACAATGATGTGAATTATTTTGAGACGTTGATTTTTCAACTTATTGATTCATACAAAAAAAAAATCAAAAAATGATAAGTTTTATGTGCAGTTAGAGAAATTTAGTTCTTTTGATATATAAAATTAAAAAAAATTGTTACTAAAAAATTAAAGTTGATACATGACCGAGACACACAAAATAAATACATTTGAAATATTTATTAGCAAATTTTGCCAGGACGGTCGAACTCGTGGTGCCATTAGTATTTTTACTAGTATGGCATCAAAATATATAAGTGCATTTTCTCCAACGGTACCATCAAAATCTTTTATTTTTATAACACTTAAAAATCGCATCCTTAATGTTAGTTTGATAAAAGGAATCTCAAGGAACTGAATATAATACGCTCATTTTTACATATAGGATGCTCCTGAAAACCTAATCAAAATTATTAGATTACCACTGAAAAAGTTAAAGGATAATGGAAATTAATCTAATGCGATTCTTAAAGAATCGTAGGACCATGCTTTTTCATATCCAATTATTAATTTTTTTTTTGAGATTCATGCATAAAAAATTTAAAACTAATTGTTTTAGAGATTCCTGCATTCTAAAAAATTAAGAATTAGATATGGAAAATCAAGATCCTGCAATTCCTTAAGAATCGCAGCAGATTTATTTCCAAAGATAATAGATATACTTTGTTCAAACATAGAAGTCACAAAATAAATAAGATTGGTGAATTGCAAGTTTTTTTTTTATCCGGATCTCTGCGTTAGAGATGGGAGAGAAAAAAAAAGTGAAGTTGTCTTTTCACCTAAACAAATTTATTTCTTGTCAAATCTGAATTCATTTGTTGAGATTTTAAAGTGCAAAATTGGTCCGTACAAATTATGTCAATTGAATTTGTTCTTCGTCCCTTCTGATAATGAAATTTATAACCATAAGTCCATAACATCTTTACCCGTTCCTTCACAACATATTAGTTTTTATTAGAGTCTAACACTATAATCCAAGTATAATACAACACAATTTGGAAAAGAGTTATGATTATCATGTCCTTGTAAAAATTATCCACTATTATGTTAAAAATAATTAATTAAATTCCAAATTAGTTTTTTTTTAAATATTCATAGAAGCTGCGAAGTCGTGAGGGGGAATCGAACTCTCGACTTTTGGGTACAAGGTCCTAGGACTTTTTCCTAACCAACTCTGCTAACTCCCCTTTCTCAAATTCCAAATAAGTTGGTACTAATTTTTCTATATTGCCACATTAAATTTTAATTATTGACTCAAGATGGACACAATAAAAAAATTTCAAAAAAAAAAAAAATTGGATAGAAAATTTGTATTTTCTCTAGTATCTGAATGAATATTCATAATCAAACATTTTTATCTTTTTATTTTTCACACAAAATAAGACGTTTGCTTAGCTTTGCATCAAAATAAAAAAAATAAAAGACTCCCCATCTTATAACTAAATCCCAGTTGCTAAATGTATGATGATATCAAGATCTTTTGCATGAAATTAGGTAGCTTCATCCAATGTGTTTCAATGTTGGAACAAATTCATAACAATCTTGTTTAGGTATTATATCTGGAGGACTTGAGAGTTTTGATTCTATCGTCTATTATTATTATTATTATTATTATTATTATTATTATTATTATTATTAAATAATCAATATCTGATCATATCTAATTCAACGACTTAATCCAATGATACCATATATGAGAAAGGGATTCTGCATTAAATGATACTCTACCATTTAGCGGTATGTGTTAGCAACTTCTAGGTCAAATTCCTCTGGTAATTTCTCTGTTCAAGGACTATGTTAAAATAATTAAGGTCCATGGCTCAGTTCCATCAACAATACGACTTTGTTGCGGCTTAAGCCAGTATAATTAACTGGATCTCAAATTCTCTATCCTTGAAAAAACTAAAAGACAATAAGCAGAGAAACACTACTAGGTGAATTTACTATGGCTAAGAAAATAAAAATGTCAAAACTGTACAGCATTTTAGGCAAACTTTGTATTATATGTACTAATATTCCAAAGAAACATACAGAGAACTAACGGATACATGTATGTTAAAGGAATCAAGTCTAGAACAGCCAGTGCTTTTTCTTCGCAACCCGAGTGGGAAGATCTGCATGTGAATGTTCACAAAGCATGAGGTCAAAAATGGAAATATATAGCACAGGATTGATTTCAAAGCGTTCTCTATACAATAGATACAGAGTTCAAAAATAATATGCGCAATTGTGCCCGTGTGAAACATATTCATCATCTATGATATCCCCAGGAGACAAATATAAAAAAACAAATACACGAGTATTGAGGAAAGATAATGGTATAAATCTCTATTACTATAATAATAAAAATATAATTTTGTGATCAGGTGAGTGTGTGCGTGCGCGCGCGTGTGCGGGAGCAGGCATATGTTCTTGGAGGTGAAATGTTAGGAGTTTCCCCATCTTTACCATTATTGTAGATAGAGCAAAGTTTTAATTTGCATATAAAAAGAGGTTATTTTGAGTTCTGAAGGACACAAGATGGCGTAGGTAGATTCGAGTCCCTGGGGTGTCAATCATTTATTTTTAAGAGGGCTTTTAGGGAAAAAAAAGTCTAGATACACATATTTAGAGATGAAATTTAGAACTCTCTGTGGGATCATTTGACCCCACTAGTGCCCAAGTGAATCCAACATAATTTGTAAAGAAAAACTTACCATCAACTGCATACAGTGAGTTGTAATGCACTTCGCTCCAAAAGCTAAGCCAGAACTCTGAAATTATATAATTTCCGATAAATAGCATATACATTATATCATATGGCTTGGCCAGTAATGCCATGTTGATTTTTTCCAAATTTACTTGTTGAGGCAATTCAATACATGAATACCCTGTCACCCAGAAAAATAGATTTATCAAGCTATCATAACTGGTTGATGTTTACATTTGGATTTGGCATATAGTTATCATATACAACAAAAAAATTCCTAACAAGAAGTAATAAATTTCATAATTCCATAGAAGCGTACCTTTAGTATGAGGAATGTCCTTGGGAATAATTTCAATTGAGCATGTGTCTCTGAATGATGTCAGCAGACATATCTTCGCACCAAACTGCACTACTTTAATCAATTAATTAATTCACCAATCAAGTCAACTCATTAGTTAGCTAAAATTTTAAATCAGGGATTAGCCAATAACCATCTCACTAACAAGCTAGGCAAGTTTGTCACACAATCTTTCCTCAAACAAACCCAAGTCATCCATTGAACCCAAATAAACACAACGAAAATTAACAATATTTGTGTTGGGAAAAAAAAAGGACCATGGTATTAGCGTTGGCCCGGCACTTAGAATGTACTGAGGCTGGCTAATTTAATACCAAATTCTCTGATTATAATACAAGAAACATACAAGCATTGCAAAACCAACATAGATGTCAGAGAAGGTCAATATGCAGCTGTACACAGAGACTAAGTTTACTTGATATTTGTACATCCACAGGCAGATTTAGCTTTGTGAATCATTAAAATTTAATAACTTAGGGCAGATATTGATAATTTTGAAGATGTTACGACTACAGAAACTAAAACATATTAGAGCAAAAGAAATAAGAGAAGAAGAGTACTTAAATCAAACATCACACCAGTCAAGTCCAGTACGACAGTGCCAGTACAAACCAACCAAACTGAGAGAAAAAAAGCTTTTTTGTTGGTTCAAAGAATCTTCATTTATAATCCAACAAGAACTTGGCTGAAATTGGAACCGCAGCTGTACCGACATGGCACACTGAACCAGGTGCATAACCTAACCTCAATTTTTTTTAAAAATAAAATAATTTAATCAATGCAGCTTTACCCGATCAGCAGCTGCTTGTAGTGTTAAATGGTCTCCCCATTCTCCAGACCTGATTTCAGTAAATAAATTAGCTGTCCAACTAAATAATCAGTTGACTAAATTACTCCAATATTCTGTACTACTAAAAAAGAGTGCCTTTTCCAATTATACACACATATTATGGTATATTAAAATGATCAACAAAATTTTCAAATTTGCACCAAATATAGATTTTTTTTTTAAACTTAGCAGAGGCAAAACACACCAAACAATTGTACTGCTGCATTGCGAAAGGTACTACTACTCTTCCCTAATTTAATTAAAATCTGATCAAGAGGGTCTAGAAGTCAGGTTCTAACTCCACATGAACTGGTGATAATCAAATTTGTTCACAACTATAAAAAAGTTAGAAGCAATTTAGTGAGTTTAACAGGCTTGACCACAGTGTAGTAATTGAGTGTTACATGGAAAAAAACCAAAAATGTGTTGTTTGTCAAGTGCACAAATGGAAAAAAAAAAAAGGGTCCTTGTTTGCAAATAAAGGATAATATTAGGGCTAGAAATGAGATGCTAAAAGGTTAATACACCTTTTCATAGTTTTGAGGTATACTTTGTAATCCATCGGAACATATGCTTCATAGTTTTTCCTAAACTCCTTCAGCTATAAAAAAGATAATAAAACTTATTAAACAAGTGATAAAATTTAATGATTTTTTATGTTTCTGGGATCATCTCTAAGATAAATAAACACAAAACAGAATGTAACTTAGGCTTTAAAATAACCTGTTTTATAATTTCTCTTCTGACATGTTTGTGATATTCAGGATTGCGAAATATCTGATCAGCCAAAGCTCGAAACTGCAGTAATATACGATGAGCAAATTAAAAATAATAATTTTCTGTAAGCTTATTTTCTCAATAATTTAACTTATATTTTTCAACAGTTGTATATTGTAAAAGCAACAGACCTGACAATTCCCATCACCATCAACTTGTAATTCAGCTAAACCATAAGTTTTCAGTCTGAAAAAATTGGGAGATAATGCAAAACCAGAATGAAAGGTAGTATAACATATAGCCCAAATTCAACCAGCATCAATTGTCACAAAGAGAGAGGGATAGAAAGAGAACCTTTGTAAGAGTCTTTCGTGGTCCAAAGTAGCATTGTCAACGTCTGGTATTTTGCCATTCACTCGAGGAGTATGCTGTCAACAATAAAATAATATAATCACACATAACTACTAGACTATTCTGGTAGCAAGTAGCAGTTCTGCACCAGATTCCAACGAGCTCTTGTTATGCCCAATATGAAATAGTTATGAAGTAGTGATAACATATATAATACTGCATTAATATTTTTATGAACAAGTTATGAATTAATTGAATGAATTCAAAACATTAAGTCGCCTTATTTCGACTTGACCATGGTTTTGCATCCTCAATGTCATTCTATGCCAAAATGTACAATAACTTCGGGGGTGCCATTGGCAAATAGTTTACAACATATCACATATGGTATAATTAACAAATATAAAGGTGCAAAAAAATGTCAGTGCTATTTGTAATTTATGAAAGTTTGGGTGCTAATATGTTGTCTAAAACTAGGGTGTAGGTTTAGGACAAAATTGTACTTTTGAAATAAACAGAAACTGTCAAGTATTAACTAATACCGGGATAGAATCGAGATGAGATAGGCGCTTGCCGAGACTTCTCTCACTAGTCTTTTTGGCCTCAGCTAAAAGTGTACCGATGGTGACATCATCATCTGATTCAGGCACTGAGCTGCTCAGACTCGAGCTAGAGCTTTTTGAACCATACTCAGCATTTTGTTGTACCGACATCTTATATTTCTACAATATCATTTAGCCTCCAGCGCCAATCTATACATAAAGCCATCAAAATTTGTAGCTCTTATTGAACCTGACCAGACCCAAACCCAAGCAATGCGATCCAGATTGCAAAACCTAATTAAACCAAAACAACTACAACTAGGCCTGACACGACACCAAACATGGACCCAACTGGCAACTAGACCAGCGCTCAACTTACAATTGGAGCCAGGTTTGACCAGGTTTGACCAGACTTGACCAGACAGTTTGTCACCTCCCATGACTGTGACCAGTACTGTACCATAATTATCTCTAGGATTGGTTTTTTAAGTTCTTATGGGTGATTTATGGCCATTTAACAATTTTCAATAAAAAAAATAATCCATTTGGGTATGCATCTGATTCTTTCTGTTAAAGCACCAGAATTCTACTGCACCAATAAGTGCGGCTCAATTTCACATTAACTTTAAATTTAATTAAGAAAACCATGTCACATTGCTACAATAAATAAACTATGCATGCATTTAATTAAGAAAACCATGTGATGTTGCAATACTAGCTAACTTTTTTTTTGCTTTTTTCTCTCTCCAGGAAAAGATGATCAATCTCACAATAATCAAGCATTGATTTAAGAAGATCATGTAGTAAACATGTGATCTTACAATGCTAGCAAAATTATTGATGCTTTGTTTATCTATATAATGAATGGAACCAACTAAGTCAAATGAAATTTATCAGAAATGATGCTGTATGAAGCTGAAATATGCTTTTATAATAAATACAATTCAGATTAATAGATCCTTCAAGGGTAAAAAAAGATTCCCTAGTTATTGGTAACCTAAACATAATATTTTTAGAATACTCAGTAATTCATATTATCAATGAAACCCAATCTTAATTGCACTATAAACTGACATAACTAATCTCTTTTTTTTTTTTTTCTGTGAAGGTCCAAAGGCAATTACATACCAACAATATATATAGTTAAAACAAAAAAGTGAAAAACTAACACATGTCCAATGATGCAAATTTAAAAATAAAATAAAAAATTGAATAGAAAGCAAACTAACCAAACAAACAAAAAAGGAAAAAGAAAAAAAATAGCAATTAAGAAAGAAAACAAGAGTACAAAAGTTAAGGGATAAGCTGTAATTCCTTGTGGACTGTCAATCCTTTTAACCAACAGTAACAGATAAAATCATAAAATAGAGCCCTATGAATAATTTTAAATCAACAAAAGAAAACTAAATTCCTATGGAGTGGTACTAAGCACAAATCGAGAACAATAATTATATATCAAGAAATTATGACAAATTAAGCACGAATAATCGTATCCTAGCTCTCCATATAACATCGAATGGTCCAGTAACTAATAAAATTCGAACTATTGTGCGCTGAAACCCCCATGAACAGCTGCAAATGCAACGCAATAATGGAAAAGAGAGAAACTCACGGGTTGTTTGCTCCTGTTTAACTTTTCCCTAAATTCAGATCATTCATCAACCGTGGATGAGGAGAGAGATCTCTAGGCACTGTCGTCTGTACTAGAAAGTTATTTCTTTTTTCTTTCCTTTTTGCTACTTGCTAGTGACGAAAGAAACGAGACGCACAGGGAAGTCATATCCTCTCCAATATTGTACAAGGGAATCTTTTACATTGAGTGAATCTGAACCATTCTTTATAACATGGAATGAATCTCAAAGCCCAATAATACTGACCCCTGCACTAGCCCGAATCCTAAAGTAGTGATATTTAATCTCAAACCGTAAAGTGACGCCCATCCTCTACAGTATTGGAGAGGATTTGAATCCGGAAGGGATCACGCTGAATTCGCATCCCCTGAGATATCTCAAAATTTGCGTGACTTTTTGGAATATCTTAATCGTTTAAATACGTTCTGCACGAATCTCAAACCTAAAATAATACTGGCCCCCTACGTTTCCCCGAATAGACACCGGACACGTCGGTCACGCAAAAATTGAGATATCGCAGAGGATACGCACTAGATCACGCTTGGGAGTAGTGATGCTTCTGTGGCGGAGACTGACCCCAATACTATGTGACGAGTCACTGCTATTGGGGCCCACGTTCATAATTGTCTCTAGTATCTTTCCGTCTTCGTTGGGTCAAATGACTCAAATCTGACTTGGTCGCTGGTCCGGGATGTGACTCTCCGTTCACTACGTATTCTCGGGTCTGTATGTACACGGCTTATACCAGTACACGGCTTGTGACATAGTAACAAATGAATTATTCGGGTTTGGTTCGGCAAGGTCAAAAATTCGTGATTCGGAAATAATTCGGGTATA
Source organism: Carex arenaria (assembly GCA_964058825.1). NCBI lineage: Eukaryota > Viridiplantae > Streptophyta > Magnoliopsida > Poales > Cyperaceae > Carex > Carex arenaria. The sequence goes on along the minus strand of CAXKVW010000300.1, from coordinate 83,335 downwards.
ATTCGGGAATGATTCGGTATTATTCGGATCAGAAATCTCAGTCTTGTAAGAGAGCAAAACAAAAAAATAACAAAAAAAAAAAATTCTGGAAAAAATTCGGAAAATTCAGAAAAAATTTGTAAAATTCGCGAATTATTCGAGAAAATTCGGCCAACGTTTGGTCAACCGAATAATTCGGCGTTCGATTCGGCATCACCAAAATAACGAATTATTTGCGAATTATTCGCGAATCTTGTTACTATGCTTGTGACACAGTTTTTGCTCTTTCTTCTGCATTACAAAGTCTGACTCCATTTAATTCTACATGCTAAGAAAATAAACCAGAGAAGTGAAATTAGCAAGTATTTAACCATAGATCCATCTCATTCAGGATTTTAAACGTCAGTGCCTGTACCGAGATTTGTTCATCCCTGAAATGTGTCCATTTCGCCTTTTCCAAATGTTCCAGGCTGTGCAAATGAATCTTGGAAATTTTTTATGAATAGAAATTATAAAATTAAGATGTACAAAAATAGAAAGAGTACTTTGATTGCAACAAAGGTGCAAAAAAGGTACTCTTTTTGTTTCCCATAAGTGGTCTTTAATAAAAAAAAATTAATAAAAACATGGATCTTAGTCATTGATCCAGTTCAATAAATAGATGGATCATAATTTCTACCTCTGATCTTACTATATTTGTTATAATCAAGATTTTTTTTTCTGTTTTTGTACATTTGAATTTTATAATTTCTATTAATAAAAAATTTCCATGAATCTTGCCGTCCATTCTTTTTTGTTCATTCTTCCTTCTAATTTGACCATTTGCCATGAGGCCATCCAGATTTCCTGCACTGAACCTGCAAACTTGAAGATTGGTCAACCCAGCAAGCGTCCCATGTGAAACCAAACTGTCACGCCTACGGGCTTTCTCCTCAAAAAAAAAAAAAAACCAAACTGTCAGTGCGCAGGGAAATTTTTTATTTATAGAAATTATAAAAATCAGACATACATAAATAGAAAGAGTGCATTATTTTTATCAAAAATAGTAAGATCGGACTCATTGATCATGATCCATGGATTTTTTTTTTTTTAACTGCACAGAGAATTTGCAAAAAAAAATAAAAATAAATTATAGATCGTGAACAGTGATTCCGATTCATAAATAGGTTAATTTTCTACGGCACAAAACTCTATGTAATTATTATTTTTTATTGATACAATAGTTTTGTGCCACAGAAAATTAATTTTTTTATGAATCAGACTCACTGTTCATGAATCATGATCCATAATTTTTTTTTGGCAAATTCTTTGTGCAGTTGAACAAAAATCCATAAATCGTGATCAATGAGTCTGATCTTACTATTTTTGATAGAAACGATGCACTTTTTCTATTTTTATACGTCAGAATTTTATAATTTCTATAGATAAAAAAAATTCTACTGCGAAGGGACATAGGAATAACAGATGCAGGAAAATAATGAGTGAACATTTATTAAAATATTTATAAGAGTTTGGCCGCGGATTTTGGTGAATATTTATTAAAATATTTATAAGAGTCGGGCCGCGGGTTTTTTTTGGTAAAAAATCACTGTTCTATATATAAAAAAAACGTAAAATTTGATTTTCAAACACATTTTAATATAAAAAACATATTGAATAATTCGTATCAATTATTTAAACTTTAAATTCACAACAAGTCAGTGGTAGAATAAAGACCGAAATACATCAAGTTATTTTTGTAATTTTTAAATCGAAACAGTCAATTCAAAACATTTAACATGATCTCCATATTAAAATGTCCTTGGAGATCAAATTTTAGGGTTTTTTGGAAACATTTACTTTCTTTTTAGAATATCTGAAAATTACTGTTTTTTTAATCATTATTTTTTATCATACTAAATCAGTGATTTTCAAAAATTCTGAAAAAATAGTATATATTTTTTTAAAAATATAAAATTTGATCTCCAAGCACATTTTAATATGAAGATCACATTGAATTATCAAATTAACTATTTAAATTTTAAAATTACAAAAATAACTTAGATAGTATTTCGATTTTTTCTAATAGTATGAGCTTAGCAAACTTCTATATTTATGTGTGTCATACTTATACAAAATTAAGTAAAAAAATTCATAAAGTTTATAAATAATATAAAATTAATATTATATTACCCGTATTCTTTTTGGAATGTTGGTTGCATGGCAAGTTCGCAACCAACATTTTTATGAATTTTATATGTACTCTTAGAGTGGAAAAAATATGCCGTTTTGTTCCGTGTCGTGCTATGATTAGCACACCGTAATTTTGGTCTCGTGACGTGTTGTGCTGTGATCAAGTGAACAGTTACACGTGCCGTGCCGTGACTAAAATGTAGAGAGGTGGTCACGGCACGCGAGTCACGCCGTGACTCCCGTGCTGTGACCGTTCGCGTGCCATGTCCAAACGTAACTAGTCACTTTTCTCATATTTAACTATTTGTTCATAATTTAAATTAGTTTATTCAAGAGTCACTATTTGATCAAGACTTAACGTTCCTAATTACACGTGACTCGCGTGACCACGTGTCGTGCGGTGACCGGATTTTTACCGTGACGTGCCGTGCCGTGTCAAATTTTCAAAATATGATCACGGCGCGCGACACATGAGTCACGGTACGGAAAAGTCTTGTGCCGTTCTCCGTGCCGTAACCGTACCGTTCCGTGACAGAACCAGCTCTGCCGTGACATTTTTCCCGCTCAATATAATCTTAAAATATTTTCCTCTTAATACTCAGATGTATCCTCTACACTATTGTAGATAATTTCTCTCACTTTACTTTACGGTTTGAGATTAAATTTCAGTCGTTTTGAAATTCGAGCTAGTGCAGGAGAAGTATTATTGCGCTTTGAGATTTGTGTCAAATTTAAAAGAACGGTCCGGGTTCATTAAATATAAAATATTTTCTTTTGGACTAACAGGGAGGATGTGAAATACTCATATGGCAGGTGACTTTGTAGTGAAATGCGAATTCAGATCCAATGAAGTAATTTAATTTTTGAGTTTTAGATCGGGACTGTCTGATTCGAATCTGCGACAATCTATCTAAAAGTGAAATGCACACATTTCGAGAGACGGATTTGAATTCCAAGATGATCTCAAGTAACGGGTTCAAATTGAACGGTCACAATCCAAAACTCAAAAAATTGGGTTACTTTAGGGGATCTGGACTTGGGAAGCTGTCCTCCAAAGTTAGAGTGGGAAAAATAGCACGACGGAGCTAGCTCCGTCACGGAATGGTATGGTTATGGCAGGGAACAGCACGGAATGGCACGGCACGTGTGACTGTTCCGTGCCATGACCATCTTTTGAAAAATTGGCATGGCATGTCACGTCACGCGAAAGATCCGGTCATGGCACGGCACGTGGTCACGCGAGTCACGTGTAATTAGGACCGTTAAGTCTTGCTCAAATGGTGAATCTTGAATAAACTAACTTAAATTATGAAAAACTAGTTAAATGTGCAAAATGTGACCAATTACGTTTGAAAACGGCACGTGACTCGCGTGCCGTGACCACCCCTCGACATTTTAATCACGGTATGACACAATACGTGTAACTGTTCACTTGGTCACGGCACAGTACAAAACCAAAATCACAGCGTGTTAGTCACGGCGCGATACTTTTTTTCCACTCTACCCAAAGTGCAATACATATTCACTGGTGTTTTTTTAGTTTATGGATAAGCTTAACTAGAAAACTATGTACACTTTTTTTTATTTAATTGTTTGCAGCATGCCATTTATTTTTTTCTTTTTGACTTCTATCCGTTTTAAATTTATCTCAACTACTTAAGTACAATATGATATATTAGAACAATGAAAGAAACAGCCATACATATTCCTGATCGGAATAAAAATCTTGCAAAATATTAAATGATTAAAATAGAGATTTGGAATTGAAAGTCTTTTTGAAATGACAAGGTACGTACCTTATTAATTAAGCAATACATGTCGACAGAAGAAATGCGTTGGATTAAATTAAATGCCAGTCTTCAATAAACCTCCGCTAGCAAAGAGAGAAGCGTGGGTCAAAACAACCCATACAACGTAACAATATTGAAGGTAATAAGGTGGCAAGTTGCCATGTATGAATGCTAACAATAATTAGAAGGCGTAGTAGATTTTTGGTGTCGGTGAAAGAAGTAGTTGTTAGTGTCTTGGTGAGCTATTTAACTAGTAGCACATGTATCCGACAATATTCAAGCACAATATCATCTTCAATGAGTACTCCACAAGAGAAGATGAGCAATTCCAAAGACTCTATTATTGTTGCTGCAACCAACAACACCGCCACCACCGACAACAAACTTCGGGTCTTCTTCATCCCTTTTATGGCAAGAGGACACCTGATCGCTTTGACAGACCTCGCATGCCTCCTGGCAACATGTCACCGAGATGTGGAGGCCACGGTTGTCGTCACTCCAGGCAATGTTTCCTTCATCTGCTCAGCCCTGGACCGTGCAGCTGCTGCTGGTAATACTGTGCAACTAATCACATACACCTTTCCTTCTGAGGGCCTCGGCTCTGGAACCAAACCTGATAATTCAGTAATCGACACGGCATTCCATTTGACTCAACCAGTTCATGAAGAGCTTCTCCACCGACACAAGCCAGATGCGGTTGTTGCAGACACTAATTTCTGGTGGATCACTGCGATTGCAGCAAACCTTGGAATCCCCCGACTTGCTTATCTAATTACCTCAACTTTCTCTTGCCTAGCTATAAAGGGTCTTTGTGGAATGGGACCAGATATATACCTCCACGACCCGGTAACAGTGCCGGGCATTCCAGGCCCCGAAATCCAGATACCACTGTCTGAACTCCCTGACTTTGTGCTTCCTAAAGAACACTATCTGGGACAACAAATGCATAGCATGTTTAAGGCAGAATCAGAAGGCTTTGGTTGCATAATTAATTCAATGTACGAATTTGAGAAAGAATACTGTGAACACTACAGCAAAACCGCAGCGAATAGGTCCTACTTTGTAGGGCCAATATCATTCTCTTACAATAGTGACCTCCAGAATTCTGTATCACGCGGCGGGCAAGGTGATGCTGCTTGCCTGAGTTGGCTCGACACCAAAGAAAATGGTTCGGTAGTTTTTGTCTGTTTCGGGAGCCAGAACTCTTTCAAAGCTGCGCAGGTTCGAGAGTTAGCTTTGGGTTTAGAGAGCTCAAGAAAGAACTTTTTATGGGTCCTTCGAGCCGATCCTGGGGAGGGGTGGATGCCCGATGGATGGGAAGAGAGGGTGGCAGATAGAGGGTTCCTGGTTAGGGGATGGGCCCCACAACTGACAATTTTGAGACATGCAGCAGTCGGAGCATTTGTAACACACTGCGGGTGGAACTCTTTTTTGGAAGCCATTACATTTGGTGTGCCAATGCTGGCATGGCCAGTCGAGTTCGAACAGTTCATTAATGAGAGGCTAATAGTGAATATCAAGGGATGCGGTGCGAGAGTTTGGGAAGGCGGGAAGCGAAGCACAAGGGAAGAAGAGAGGGAGTTGGTACCTCATGAGGTGATTGCTGAGGCGGTGTCCCGATTTATGGAACCCGGGGGAATTATAGAGAGAACACGCGCAAATGCACGAGAGGTGGCGGCCATGGCGAAAGCTGCAACGGCAGAAGGCGGGAGCTCGCGCAGAGATCTCAACCGTCTGATTAGTGATTTGTTTGAAGCAAAGCGTAACAAAGCATGCCGCTAATAATATCCGATCTGGATATTCGATATATCTGAATATGTATGAATATGTATGAATAAGGATATTGATATGATTTTACGTTTCAATTATTTGTATTTGAATAGTAGATATATACTATATATTTGAATATACATTATGAAAAAAAATTATGTTATTCACCATTATAATTAGATAAATATTATGAATTTTATATATTTTAATAATTTTTATGAAAACGGTATGGATAATATCCGATCCGTATTCGAGTACTTAGATATTTGATATCCGAAATATCTGTGTGGATAAATATATTAATATAGTTTTACGTTTTAATTATCAGTATCCAAATAGTAGATATATACCATATATTTTAATATACATTGTGAAAAAATTATGTTATTCATATTATGAATTTTAGTATATTTTAATAATTTTTATATTATTTTAATAAATATCCGATCCAAGTCTGATATCCGTTTCATATCTATATTGACAAAAAAAAAAAAAAAAAAAACATGAATATAGTTTCACACTGTCCGCTGGGTATTTACCCCTACTGGATGCCCCTGTTAGACTGTTTCTGTTATTGTGCTACTTTTCTATAATTTGGTGATGATCATGTAATTAATTGCTCTGCTTGGAAGGAAAGCTGCAGGAATTGTGTAACATATGGTTTCTGTACTTTTGTTGTTACAATACTGAATAAATTAATGCGAAAATAAGAAGGATAAAAATAACTTGTATATATAAATATGTTTTTTTACGTTTCTAGCTTTGAATTTGTAATTTTGTGCAAAACTGTATGGGGCTTTATTAGGAAATTGCATCATAATTTTTGCCGGAATTTAAAACAAGTTCAAATTTTCTTCATTAAGACTTGAACTCATTTCAGGGAATTTCCACTTTTTATAGTCAGAATCTTTTTCCTTTTAAAAAAAAAAAACAATCACTATGAAGCTAACGAAAAATACTTGCTAATGATTGTCTATTACGTATTTTAAGCACATGTTATAATCGGAGATGAGCATGAAAATCAGCTAATGATTATCACATAAATATTTATATAATAATCAGAATATCTCTTGCTGGGAGTGAAAACGGTATGGATAATTAATACCCGAACTGTATTCGATCTGTATTCGAAATTTAAATGTGTCTTCATATCCGAACTGTATTTTATCCGTATTCAAAATTTATATGTGGATATCTGATATCCGAACATCCGTATGGATAAGGATACTTATATAGTTTTACAAAAACTAGTCAAATTCATACCATTGAATTTTGTACTCATTTTAATAAATAGTAAAAAAATTCAAAAAAATATAAAATTTGATTTGGAAGCACATTTTATTTAGATAATCATGTTGAACGGTTTGGATCGACGATTTGGACTTTGAAAATGAAAAAAAAATTGTTATTGTAACTTTGTTATAACTTAAATTTGTTGTAACTTGATCCCTCCTCTATTTTTTATATTATTTTAATAAATATCCGTTTTGATCCAGATCCGTTTTGATCCAGATCCGTATCCGAAAAAAATATATATAAAAATATGATTTTAGCACTGTCCGCTATGTTTCCACCTCTATCTCTTACCCAACAATATAATTTTATCACCTCAAAAAAAAAACAATATAATTTTAAGGTAGAGAATATCATTTCTGTCGATATTCTTTTCCTTCCTGATCTTCTCTCCCTATTTTTTCTATGCACTGTGATTTCTAAAAGACAGCAATCCTAAAAAGGGCGTATCAATAATTTCACGTGACATTGTCATGATTAAAGTTAAGGACGACGATGTTTACCAAAGAAAAATAAGAAAAAACAAGTATTAATTTGTCAACGGGGCAGCATTTAGGCCGTTCATCCGAAATGACTTCCTCGTATATGCACGCAGCATTCAGGCATTGATAGATTTTAATATCATAAAAAAATCTGTTTTTTCGGAAGGCATTTCATTTCTAAAGTAACTCAATTTTTGGGTTTTGTATTGGGACCGTTTGGTTTGAATCCGTCACTCGGAATTGCCTCGGAATTCGAAGCCGTCTCTCGGGATATATGCGTTTCACTTCCGGATAGATTGTCGCGGATTCGAATCATTAATATGATAAAAATAATGATTTTTTTAAACAGTAATTTTCAGAAATTCTAAAATGATGGTAATTTTTTTTTCCAAAAAAACGTAAAATTTGATCTCCAAGCACATTATAATATAGTGATCATATTAAACAATTCGAATTGACTTTTCCAACTTTGAAACTGCAAAAATAACTTGATGTATTTCGGTCTTTGTTCTACCATTATGTGCTTAGCCTATATATATGGAGGCTTGCTAAGTTTCTATTCTACCGTCTATATTATATAAAGTCATTGTTGTGATTTTAAAGTTCAAATAATCGATATGAATTGCTCAAAATGTTCATATATTAAAATGTGTTTGAAGTTAAACTTTTATGTTTTCTGTTTTGAATATTTTTTTTAACCATATGAAACGGTGACTTTTTTAAATAAAAATCCGAACACGTAGCCTCTGGATTAACTCAATAGGCAAACTTTTGAGTTAATGTATCTTGGCCATCTAATTTTAAACAGAATCAATATGGTCATCTGATTTTAAAACGTGATGTCTTTAATATTAGTGCTGATCTAGTCTACACGAATCTTAAAGCGAATCGGATGGTCCAAAAAAGATTCCCTATTGAGTTAATGCAAAAAAGAGGATACGAATTCCAAAAACCCGCAGTCTGTCTCTTATAAATATTTTAATAAATATTCACTTTTTTCCTAAGAATTTTGAGATGTTCCATACAGAACTTGAGAGTAGGTCCGATGGGCATCGGACTTACTTTGATTTGACGGGTTCAATCACATTCAATGGCTTTAAGATTCATGCTCTATTCTTTAAATTATGTGCACATCTGCTTCGATTTTCATGCGCACAGATTTTAAGATAAATAGGACGATTATGGAGCTCGTTGAACCTAAAAGTAGGTTTGATGGGCATCGGACCCACTCCGTTCTCCTAGTCAGCATCTTGGCATGCAGTACACTGTCATCTTTCATGATGCATAAATTTATTTTTATTTGTTTGTTTTTCTAGTTTTAAAGACCCGTAAATAGGGGTGTTCAAATGGTTCGGTTTATTTGGTTTTTAACCGAACTGGCAAATTTCGATTTAAATAGATCGGTTTTTCGATTTAAATGGATCGATTCGGTTGAGTTTTTAAATTAATTCAGTTTAAATGGATCAGTTCGGTTCTGATTTTTCAAAACCGACTAAACCGAACCGACTAGTTTATAATAGTTCAATTTTAAAAATGATTCAGCGGCTCAGCCTTTATTCCTCAAAACCCGACTAAACCCTTCGTCTTTTTTCTTTTTCCCTCGCTCACCGCTTCGCACCCTTCGTTGCTTTTCTTTTTTTCCCAATGTCGCTATTCCTCTGATCCTCTCTCTCTCGTTTCCCTGTTTCTCTCTTTTCCCCAAACCCAAACTAAGTTTGATTACAAATCACAAACTCTCTCACTCCTTGATTGTCTCTCTCTACTTTGATTTTCCTCTTCCCTCTTTTCTCCAAACCACCCCTCTTCACCTACAGACCACCGCACGATGGCCTCTGCACGATGTCGCGAGGAGGAAGACTGTGCCGATCATAGATGTCGTGTATGCTCTCAAGCATCATGAAAGGACCCTCCTATGGATTTGGTGGATAGATCTAGGGTTGAAGTTTGTGAAGTTTGATTGTATGGATTTTTGTCTGAATAGATGTCTTGATTTTGCGTGATTTGTTTTGTTTGTATTTTTTTGCATGATTTGCTTAATTTTGATTTTTCGAATTAGGATTGAAATGAAATCTTTGTTCGGGTTTAAAAAAATGTTCGCTGAACCCCTCTTTTTCTCTGTGACTTTTCTGTTCGGTTCAACCAAATAAACCGAAGTTTAATTCGGTTTAACCGGTCGGTTTAATTTCGGTTGATCATTTTAAATTGGTCGGTTCGGTTGGGTTTTCAGAAACCGAATAAAAATTCGGTTTGACAATTTTAATTCGGTTTCAACCGAACCGACCGTTTGAACACCCTTACCCGTAAAGTACCAGTCATTTTAATTATTTTTTTGGAATAAAGTGGAGATACCACCAGTTTCATTGCGAAACTCAAATATTCGTACAAAACAGAGAAATACAAGTTCAGAAATACCAAACTACACAAAATACCTAAAAAGTAATACTGAATAAGAGTTCTGCCGTTCTGCCGAAGGGTAAGAAAAAAAAACAACAAATAGTCCACTAAAACAAGTCATTTTAATTAGGGAGGTAATTGCACCTATTGGGCCTTATTATTTTGCATTGAGGAGTTCAACAGAGTTGGCCTAGAGTTTTTAAGCACAAACTCATCTGGAAGGGGTCGAAGCTCATTAGCTAATTATATTGGCGTCAAAATGAGGGTTTGAGACAGGTGCTCCATCAAATTAGGAGCAAATTTGGTAGATTGTTGCATATAAATGCTTTCAGTTATATATCCATGGCTATAGACAAATGTTTTTAAAAAATCAGAACAGAACTTCTACCTGTTTAGTTTGGATCAACTCTGCAAAGTTGCTTAGAATAATGGAGAACCTTCCTATTGTGTTATTAAAAAAACCAAAGAAATTCTGCACCAGAAATTGTATTCTAATCTTGAAGTTTTTCCAATAACCTAATTCCAAGGTATAAACTAATCTATACCAGAAATTATTTATCTGGACCTGAATGTCACCAACAACATGCATTTATTTTAAAGGAGCTTCTTTTCTCAAGATCATAGTGCTCCAAATAAATGGCATAAAAAATATAGATTGTTTAATGTTGAATTTATGAGACAGAGATTATATTTATTGGAAGAAATTTTTATTATCAAGAAGAGTTCTAACTTATTACAAGATTCCTAGTCTATTTATACAAAGAGTTGTCAAACGGTAAGATTATTGTACCGTTGGGTACCTATTCCTATTCTATGCTTACTGTTGCCTTTTTCTAGATAAACAAAAGAACTTATATAATGCTTGATCTAAGCCACTCGATCAATGATGGATGACTGAGATCGATCCTAGACTACTTCATTATTTTTAACATTTAACTGCAACGTCACAATCCATCAAGGAAAAGACACGAATTATAATACCTCTTTAATCCTTGATACTCAACAAGAGTAACATTAAGAAATATGAAATCCATATTTCCACTCAGTTGCATTTCGTACTTTCTATCTTTGTCTTAACTCTCAACAGAGAAAAATCAAGTAACCTTTAATTTCCATTGTTGTCTTCCCATTTTTCTTTGTCCAAATGTATATATATCTCTAAAGGAAGGTAGCTGTATGCTCCTACTTTCAGTTGATTTTTGAATAACAATAAATTATATAGCATTTCCAGTATAAAAAGTATGAAAGCATTGATACCCAATTGTCAAGACCTTTCTATACTCGACCGTTATTAGTTAGGAAAAAACAGATTGTTATTTTTAAAATTCTATTTCTATACTTTAGACCAAAGGAAAAAATCGTAGATTTAACTGGAATTAACTGGGCTTAGAGGTTTGAGCAAAATTATCTACTGTGAAAATAAAGAGGGGTAAGCTCGGGTGTTGATATTCACACTACAAAAAGTATTATTAACACAACAGAATTTAAATATTTTCATAAATAGATAACTTTATCCCTCATTTATTTCTCAATCAAGCTACATTTATTTCTTTTTTATATTAACAAGTTTCTTAAATATACACTTCTAAATTTGTTATCCCTCATTCATGTTATCTTCTAATTGTATACTATACAATGAAAAAAACAAATAACCAACCAAATTTTGAAATAATATGTCTGAGTTGTCATTTAGATTTTTTTTTTTTGAAGATGTAATTACTTCCTACTTTTAATTATATCACTCAATTAATTGAAAATTATTTTGACAGTATAATTTGTTAATTGTAAATTTTATAATTTAAATAAATAGTTAGATAATTGTATCTTTAAATTTAATCATTTCAATTAATAAAATCTACAATTTATTATTTATTAATTTAATTATAAGTTTTCTTTTTGTTGATTGGTAAATTGATTTTTCATATCGTTAATTATGACTTTTAATTTCTGTGTTCCGTTTTTTAGGAAAGAAATGCATTTAGTGGGAGATGTTTTGATTTTGAAAATAAAGTGAATCGTAATTATTAAAATAAAGAAAGTGTTGATTTCATAATCAAATAAGGTAAGCTATTATAACAATAAAGTAAGGATAAAGTTATCTATATATTTCAAAATTTCAAAATTGTTGTGTTAATAAAAAATATGGTTGTGTTAAAATCATCACCCGGTAAGCTCGTCTAAATCAGCACTCCTGTATAGTATCTAGAAATGCATGTCATACATAATATACAACAAAATGAAGGGTACTTCTGGGTTTCATTTTGGACCAGTAATGTCAGGTACATCACATAGAAAAGGATAACCTTTGAAGTGCAACCTCTCATATTCAACTTACCACCAGCAATTTAGCAGCCATCTTATACTTTCGTGAAATAAGCGCCATATTTGAATATCAGGCTTGGAAGTGAGTGCTACAAATTTCGGATTTTTTGTTTGTACCACCCTTTTTAAAAATAAAAATCACCCGGAGCAACTTTTTATCAAAAACACTACTCTTGCGGACTGAATCCGCATATCCAGATCAACTGGATCCTAGACTGAATCGGCAGAACCACAGATTCACAGATTGAGTCCACGTACCCAAGTTTGGTGCTATATAAAGTATTATTTGAGTGTTGAGAATTTGAACGATTGAGAAGGTGTCAACGTGATACAAATTCGAGTGTTGAGATTCGTGCATAAAGTATTTGAACGATTGATATATTTCAAAAAGTCACGCAAAGTTTGACTCAGAAGAGAAAACATGGAGAAAACATAGATTATTGAAAAAACGATTGATATGATTGATATGACTGAGTCCATAAAGTATTCGTGCATAAAGTATTTCTGGGTGCGCGGACTCAATCCACGGGTCTGCGTTCTTAGTCCGCGAATCCGAATCCGCATGCTTAGTCTGCAGATCTGGTCGATCTAGATACACGCATTCAATCTGCAGGAGTGGTATTTTTGATAAAAAAAATTACTCCGGGTGATTTTTATTTTTAAACTCTTTTTGAGGGTGGTACAAAAAAAAAATCCGTACAAATTTTGTTATATCAGGTTGACAATACAATTCAACAGCGCAAGCCTTCTGTCCTATGCAGTCAAACAATTGCTTCAGTTTGTATTAGTTCTTCTAAGAAGGAATCACAAGTTCACAACAATCTTGCAAATATAGACAAAAGTTATTTAGAGGATAGAGAATCAGATACCATATACCTTGTGAGTGAGAACCAAATACAACCCCCCACAGAGTAGTCAACAACATCTGAATTACATAAATAAATTAATTAATTAATTAAAAAAAAAAAAAAAAAACTACAATACACCTTTACTTTAATTGGATTACTGTGTCAGCCACTTGCCACGAGATGTGGTGCGGACTGGTCTAGTTAGATCAGAGGAGGAAGGCACCAGAAGCAACATACGGGTTTTAGAGTTTTGCTAAAATGAACTTGCATAGAGAGAGAGAGAGAGAGAGAGAGAGAGAGAGAGACCAAAGATAAACTAGGCAGCCCCTGCCAAGATTTAAAAGAGAGAGAGAGAACCAAAGATGAAAAATCTGGAAGGATAAATAGTATTAGTGGTGGCACTCTGGATCCGACTCCGGTGCTTTTCTTAGAGAAAAGCACCAAGGTGCTTTTTCCATCTCAACTATTCAAATTTTTAAATTTACGTATCTCGATAAAGAAACTTTTCCATGCACAAATCTCCACGAATTTGAATGGTTGGGATGGAAAAAGCACATTGGTGCTTTTCTCTAAGAAAAGCACCGGAGTCGGATCTGTGGCACTCTTATCAGGACTAGAGATTTTTTTTTTTTGTTATCTATCGACAGCCAGCTGATATTGGAGAAGTTTGTTAAATGCAGAAAAGTTCTAGTCGTTCTTATTTGAGACAACTGGACCCATCCAGTCAAAACGACAACTACAGTACAGATGTAGGAAAAGATGTATATATCACCACCATGCAGCTATGGTTTACACTGCTAACAGGGAGATTGCTCTTTTCTAGGTCCAACTTCAATAAAATACTTTATCAGAGGAATATTTCGTTCTCACAAGTCACAATAAGGAAGTAATAATCTAAGTTGATTTCAGTAGAATTCTAAATGGTTTCAAAGTATAAACATTAGGCAAATATAGTAGCCGTCTTTTCAAGATTCGGGTTTCTTTTCAAGATTCTTCCATCTGTGCCCGATGGGCACCACAACGGCGGTCATCCAAGACTTCCTGAGTGGACTCCACCGCTCTTTGGAGAGATTAGCGACCTCTTTAACTCAATCTAACGACTCTAGTTCCCCTCCCTCAATTCAAGTCCCTTCTTGCTCTCTTCCTCCGCCGATTCCACAGCTTAATCCGATCCCAGTTCGTTTGTCTCAGCCTTATCCCCAATCATCCGTCACCGATGTCATCCGTGCTGATATTCTATCACAACCCGTTCCACGCCGACCTCCTGTCAAGAATCCCCTTACAACCTCTCTTCGACCTCCTGTCAAGACTCCCCCTACAACCTCTCTTCGACCTCCTGTCACGAATCCTCCTCCAACCTTTCATCGACCTCCTGCCAAGAATCCCGTCTCTGTCCGATTGGCCAAGATGCACTCTCGTTCAACACAGGGATTACCAGTTTGTTATCGTTGCGGTGCTCTCGATCACCCAACGGTTTCTTGCCGTAACTCATTAATCTGTTTTAAATGTAAGAAGACAGGTCACCGGTCCAGCAATTGCAAACCGTCTCATCCAACCACCTCTACCTCAGCATCAGTCCCCCTTCTTAAACCTCCTCGCCCTCTATCTCAGCATCACCCCAACCCTCCCCCTCCTATTGCAGCATCGATCCCTATACCTCCCCCTTCCCTTAAACCCCCCCCCTTTCAATCCAGATAAACTTCCATTGATAACAATGTTCCCAAGGCCAATTCCGACTCCTGACAAACTGCAGGAAGCCAACATCCTCCCTCCCGTTCGATTCTACGCCACACCGGCCACCACTCGTTTCCGCACATCTCTGGCCCAAGGAGTTGTCTTGACTGACACTCGCCGATTAGGTGCTCAGTACATCCAAGCTCACCTCACTCGACTCTTTCCAATCCCTCGATGGACCTGGATTGCTCGCGAGCTGCCTAACAGCCAGTTTCTGGTCGCTTCCCCGGATCTGCCTTGGCGCGCTTCGGTTCTGAGGGACAGACAGCTGGTTCTTGGAGACATTGTCTTCCCTGTTCAAGCCTATGAGTTCACGCTATTCAACAATGGCCACCGTCTTCAACATTACTGGGTGCAGATCTTTGATTTCCCCCATGATTTGTGGAAACAACCAGAACTTAGTCATCTTGCTAGAGAGTTGGGAGGCACCTTGGTGGATACGGATCCGAGATCCCTGGAGCACACAAATCTGATGTGCACTCGCATCAAGATCGCTGTTCCTGACAAAGAGGCTATTCCGGCATGCCGAAACCTTATCTTCACCGATGACAGTGGCGTTTCCAGCTCCTATCTGATTCAAACTGTTGTGGAAGAAGAGAACACCTTACCTCCATGGGGGTATCTTCGCAGTCAGCTTTTCTCATCTCGCAAGAGACCTAGATCTCCTCCTCCAGTGCTTCAGTTTACTCAGTTGGACAGTGATCGACCTGGTCCATCTATTCGGGTCTCTGATCAACGATTGCTCCTACATCACCTCTTGATATTGCCGTTCCTGCTCCCCCACCTCCATCAGCGATTGCTCCTACATCATCTCTTGTTATTGCTGTTCCTAATTCTTCTACTGTCTCTGCTCCTGTTATTGCTCCTCCCCCTTCACCTGAACCTGACATTGGTGATTCGGCCCCTGTTTCTGTCACTGCTGTTGCAGCTCCAGTTACCTCTTCCGATCTTGTTCCTATCTCTCAACCGTTGTCTACTCCTGCCAGTGAGGTTCCTGTCCCTGCCCGTGCCAAGCCTCCCCTACCTCAAGGGACCCGTGGTAAAGGACCGGCGCTTCCCATCTCAGATGATCTACGCCATAGCTTGCGCCTCAAATTGATGGACGGTTCTGGTGCTAAGGGGTCGGGTTCAGCTGGTGGCGCTTCAGGTACCGCTATTCTCACTCAATTTCCTTATGGTCATTTATCAGATTCCGAAATTATTGCTCTCTATGATATTAGTGGATTTTGCTTGGGCTCCTCCCATGAGGAGAAATTACTTGCTATTAGTAAAATTAAAACTTTGTCTAAATCTCGTTTTACTAGTGCCTTTTCCGATGTTTTTTCTTCTAAACCTATAGTTCCTGCCGGTCCTGTTTTAGATATTAGTGAGTTAGTTTCTCATGTTACTTCTGAGGGTTCTCCATCTTCCAATGATTAAGGTCTTTAATTGGAATGCGAGAGGATTAGGTTTAGCTTCTAAACGTCGTTTTCTTAGGGATCAATTGCTACATAACCAAATTGATATTGTGGGTATTCAGGAAACTAAAATGGAATTCTTTCATACTAGAACACTTAATGCTTTAAGTTCATCTATTTCTTATTGGATTTTTAAAAGTTCCCAAGGTTCCTCGGGTGGCCTTCTTATAGGCATTAATGATTCTAAATTTACTATTGTCAATTCCTGGATTTATGATTTTTCTATTACCGTTCACTTGCAAAATAAATATGAGCCTTTTGAATGGCTCTTTACTGTGGTTTATGGTCCTGTCATTTCTTCTCAACGTAGTGCTTTTCTTAATGAACTTAGATCCATTCCTAATTTAGGTCCTATATCTTGGTTACTATGTGGTGACTTTAACCTTATTCGATACCGTCATGAGCGGCAAGGCCCCTCTTATAATCATATCTTAAGTAATAGATTTAATACTTTAATTTCAGACTTGGACCTTATGGAATTGCCTCTTCATAATAGTAAATTTACTTGGGCACGCTCTATTTCCTCCCCTTCTAGAGCATTACTTGATCGATTCTTTTGTACCAACCAATGGTTTGCTAAATACTCTTCTTCCCTGGTTCATTCCCTACCTCGTATGTACTCTGATCATAGCCCTTTGATTCTCTCCACTGATTCTGTTATGTCTTATTGTACACCTTCTTTGAAATTTGAGAAAATTTGGTTATCTCAAGACGGTTTCTCTGATCTAGTTACTAATTGGTGGTCCTCTTTTCCGTTAGGTCCTGACTTGGGTTTATCTTGGAAACTTAAGTTACAATTTTTTCGTCAAAAATTACGTGGTTGGAATGCCAACCTCAAAGGGGCGAAACGTCGTGCTAAATCAACTCTTCTTGAACAAATTGCTTTTTATGAATCTTTACTTGATTCTCATACTTTATCTCCTGATGATTTCGCCCAATGGCAATTATGTCTCTCTAACTTGCACAAAATCTATCACGAAGAGGAACTTTATTGGCAACAACGGTCACGTCTTAAATGGTTTATAGAAGGTGATCTTAACACCAAGTTTTTCCATGTTTCGGCTTCCTCCCGTAGGAAGAAAATGGCTATTTATTCCTTAGATATTAATGGTTCTACAGTTTATGACCCTTTAGTCCTTCGCGACCATATTACTTCTTATTTTAGGGAATTGCTTGGTACCTGTTCTTCTAGATTTATTTCTTTACAATCTAATTTGTGGTCTCCTTCTGAACAACTTACATTAGAACAACGTTCCTCTCTAGAACTACCTTTCACTTTAGAGGAAATTAAACGTACTGTTTTTTCTTGTAATCCCAACAAAGCTCCCGGACCTGATGGGCTTTCCTTTCTTTTTTATCAATCTTTTTGGGATTTAGTTCAGTTTGACATACTTAAACTGTTTCAGGCTTTTTTTGATCGATCCCTTGATATTTCTAAATTGAATTTAGCTTGTATCTGTTTAATACCTAAAAAAGTTGATGCTTCTTCTATTAAGAATTATAGACCTATTAGTTTGATTAATTGTAGTTTTAAGATGATTACGAAACTCTTAACTAATAGGCTTGCACTGGTAATGGATCCCCTTATTGATGACTCCCAAGCTGCCTTTGTTAAATGTAGGTTGATTGGAGATAATATTGTTATTGCTCATGAAATTTTACATAATGTTAGGATTACTAAACAACAAGGTATTCTGCTTAAATTAGACTTCGAGAAAGCTTTTGACAAGGTTAATTGGGATTTTCTTTTAGAAGTTTTGTATGCTAGGGGTTTCGGACCATTGTTTATTAATTGGATTCATGATATTCTCAAGGGGGGTAGAACTTGCGTATCCTTTAATGGGGAGCAAGGAAATTATTTCTCATGTAAGCAGGGTCTTTGACAAGGTGATCCTCTTTCTCCTCTTTTATTTGATCTTGTAGCTGATGCTTTAAATAAGATTCTTAGCAGGGCACAAAATGCTGGGTTTATTTCTGGTTTAGGCTCCTTTATTAATAATAATACTAAAGTATTGAATCTTCACTTTGCTGATGACACCCTACTATTCTTAGAAGCGGATTCCGTTCAATTAGAATATCTTAAGTATCTCTTATTAGGTTTTGAAATTGCTTCTGGTCTTAAAATTAATTTTGACAAGAGTGAACTAGTTGCTCTAAATATCTCACATACCCGTGCTGTTTCTTTAGCTAATCAATTGGGCTGTAAGTTGGCCTCTCTCCCTATTACTTACTTAGGTGTTCCTCTTCATTGGAAGCGATTACATATTACTGATTGGTCTCCTTTAGTTGATAAATTTACCAAACGATTACAAACTTGGAAGGGTTCTTTGCTTACATTAGGTGGTCGGGTCACTTTACTTAATTCAGTCCTTTCTTCAATCCCTCTTTATTGGTTGTCCCTCTATAAAATGCCTGTCAAGGTTCGTAACCAACTTGATAGAATTCGAAGGAAATTTCTTTGGTCTGGTTCAGGGTCCCCTACTAGAAAAAAATACCATCTTCTTAATTGGTCCACTATTTGTTTACCAAAAGATCAGGGTGGTTTAGGTATCTTAGACTTGCAATATATGAATATTGCCTTGTTGGCTAAGTGGTGGTACCGTTTCAAAAACCCCACTGTCACTGGTAAATGGAAGACCATTTTAGTTATTAAGTATGGCTTAGCTGGTTTACACATTCCTCAAGTTTCTTCGTTCTGGTCTGGAGTTTTATCCTTTTTACAAATTAATGAGTTGGGTATCAATAGGATAATTGGTAATGGTAACTCTACATTTTTTTGGTTAGATAGATGGCTTGGTGACTGTGCGTTATACTGTGTTTACCCTAATCTATTTAGAATTGTCTCTAATCCACAACTTCTAGTTTCCGATGCTTTCTCCAACTCTATTCTAAATATTCAGTTTGATAGACAGCTTACAGGCATTCTATTTATTGAATGGCAACAATTATTTAACTCTTGCTCCTATAGCTCTATTTTTCCTGATCCTACCTCCTCCGATAATATTTTATGGCGATGGACTCCTTCGGGTTTATTTACTGTACATTCTCTCTATTTATGGTTGTCCAACAGGGGTATTCCCAATACAACATATTCTACTTTATGGCATGCCAAAATTCCTTTAAATATTAAGATTTTTGTTTGGTTACTTCGACAAAATAAAATCCTTACTAAATGTAATCTAGTTAAACGTGGTTGGCAAGGTAATGTAGATTGTCCATTCTGTGGTGCACCCGAGACAGTAGATCATCTTTTTGTTACATGCCCTTATATTTCTACCCTTTGGTCATGGATAGGACACCATAATAACTTTGACTACAATTGTACCACTATTGCGGACCTATGGCTTTTTGATTATTGGATACCTTTAAAAGACTCCTTACTTGTAGAATTAATTAGAGCTGCTACTTTATGGTTGGTTTGGCTTACCAGGAACAAAATTTGCTTTCAGCAAGTACCTGTCCCCCCCATTAGTTCTGTAGGTTCTTCAATTATAGCTTTAACTTCATTTTGGTGTAAGGCCCGACTTGATGACTCATATTTTAAACTTACTTTAATTCTACCTATGGATATTACTTCTTTGAATCAGGCAAGCTCTTTGATACCTCTCTCGACTCAGGATACGGATTCAGAAGAGGACGCTTTTCTTGGTCTAGAGGGGCCGGACCTCTCTGACTATATCCGTGATGGGACTCTTTTTTATTACTAGCTTGTTACAGTTTATGTTGATGTTTGTTTGTATTCGTAGACTTTATTCCATTATACTTAGGTTCTATGGTTTAGTTGGCTTTTAGGTGTTTGTGAAGTTTTAGTTTTATTTTTCATGTCTTGTATTTTGTTACTTTTGTATGAACATTGAGTTTCGTAATGAAGCTGGTGGTATCCCCACTTTTTTCCAAAAAAAAACTTCAATAAAATACTTGTGCTATAATCTCCAACATATCCCATTAAAGCATCCAAATTGAGTTATTCCGGAACAACCAAATGCAAACCCAAATTATATTTCATGCAAGAGGGGAAAAAACCCTCCCAGCACACAAAAAGAGCTCGATTAAATTAGACCCACAATTTCATGATCAATTAGGCTCCTTAGTGCTTAAGCTCTCATTTTTTTTTTTAACCAATGGATGAATATGGTCAAATATATACACGAAAAAAGAACAAGCAAAATTAAATCATGGCTTCCTTATGCTCACAAGCTCAATGTCAAATACAAGAGTACCAAGTGTAGAGCCTTCTCCATTTGCAAGGCGTGTCGGGTTGAAAATAGTAGTAAAAAGCCTTTGCCGGTCGAAAAACTGAATAATAAAAGAGGGTGCTCTATTATTAATATAGATATAGGTTCCGACTTGGGTTACTTCAAGTATAAGTTTAAGAACAGTAAAGACAAATAATTATATTATCAAATTTTAAACAGCAACTAACAAACAGTGTTTAACACAACCTAAAAACAAAGAAGAAAAATAAACGTTAACATGCATAAATGAAAAGAAGCAAAGATAAACCTGACAGGTGCTGGCAGTTAGGTGTCATTATTGGTACAGATGCATAACCCCAACAAGTCAAAATTTAACAAAACAGTAACTTACATTTGGTGGAATAGGTTCTTGAGATGTGCTCTGATATCCTTGTGAAGGTGGGATAACTGCACGAAGTATACCTCCAACTTTCATTGACTTCACAGCTGCTTCTATTCCAGGAATAACCTTCAAATGTTCTCATACAATAATAAAAATATTGGTGCTTGAATTTAATGGTATTAACAGATGTCAAATGGATCTTACACATAGTAACAAAACAAAGACACTAATGTGTCATATCTACGTAGTGAACAGATCAGGCTCAACAGTGAACCCGTGCAGACTGATATGGTGGTACCCAAGCAACTATATAACTATCTTAAATATTTATTGGCTTCTACTCTAGGTTTCCATTTCTCTATCTGGATTCTTAAAAATCTATAAAAGTAATTGGTTCCATACAATAAACAAAGTAAAATAAAAATGATATATGTTAAAAAAAAGTACAGTTTCATTCTCCTTGTCTGCTACATGAAAGATCCTAACCTCCAATACTCGTTCAAAATCCTTACTACACCTATCCCTATTTCTAACTTTAAGTACCTAACTAAAACTTGATTTTATAACTCCTAAACTAAAAGTTAAATAAGCAATCACATATTGGTATAGATTCACGATTTCATATAAACCACTGAATTTTGCTGGTCCTAGTGACCTAACTGGTTTATCATGAGCCTGGGACCACATGTTCATTAAATGGAAAAATGTTGGATTTTCACTAAACACAACAGATGCAAATGAGCATACCAGAAGAAAATAAATCAGAGACACAAGTATCAGCCAGATGACTGCAAAGGCTATATCGAAATTGGAAGAAAAAGGTGTATGGGATAAAACAAGAATATATGTTGGAACAAGGGGTAAGCTACTGACAGAAGGGTGCTGCTGCTTTTGTGACTGAAAGACTTCTAAACAATAATTCAACAATTAGTAATGAGAACAAAACCCCAAAAAAGAGATAATCTCACTTTTCCTGACCCAACCGTGAAGACGAAGGGAATGGAGTAGCCTGTCCCATCCTTATGGTCATAAGTTGAGTCAAATCGCCACCCTTGCTTTGCTGCCAGCCTTCCATAGTAATGGATAGCAACCTTGAATAGACAAATTGAAATTAATGGTGCAAAAAGTTTACGCAAGGAAGGCAGTCAAAGATTTCCAGATTTCATCAATTGTTTGATTGAGGCTATTTCCAAACTCATCTCAGAGCATAAGAGCACAGTTGATAACACAGAAAGCGAATTTTAAGACAGCATTTAGAATACTAATTTATGTAAGATTCTTATTTTATCATTTTGTACCTATTATTATGGCTAAGAACTAATTATAGAGCAACCATTCAAGTAATATTGTGACCATGGATTTCTCAACCAAATTGATACCAAAGGTGTAACCCCCTCCTCCCATCTCCTCCCAATTTTATTGTGTTTTTTTCCTAGTTATGATAACTTGGCTCCAGGTTTACATACGGATCAAAGCATTAAAACTAAGCATCAACGCATGGACCAAACCACTCAAATCAACTTTCTAAAACAAGATGATAATGATGAATACATTGTAGGTACAAAAGAGTCAAATTCCTTGGACATTTTACAAGCTAGCAGAGGCTTGTCATGGCCCAAGTTATGGTTGTTTTAAGAGTTATAGTAATTTTAGAGGAAAAAAAGTTAACATTTAGAGGCTTAACTAGTTATGTGCAAGTAATTGTGGGATTCGAGATTGATCGCACAAATTTGTACTGCAAATGGAGAGGATTAAAATATGAATAAACTGGAGAGGATGTGTTATAGTGTCTTCTCCGCAAAACAGTAAGTATCGTTCTCCTATTGTATCGAACTAAGCAAAATTGAATGAATGAATCTATTTATTGTTTTTACCATTTTTCTTCTTCATTAGTTTCCTTTCAAGTCCTATAATTAGGAAGAGTGTAACTAAATTTCGATGACAAAACTAGAGGGAGAATAGAATCAGAACATTTTTTTTTTTGATTAAAAATAGAATCAAAACATAAACAGAGAAATAGAGTGTGTTCTGATAACCTCATCACCATCTCTTGGAGTTCCACCAGACCCAGCGCGGAGCTCCAAGGCTTTCACCCCGCCAGAGCCGGCGATCTCGAAGAACTTCACGGCGGATGCGGCGGAGGCGTCGTCGCCGGTAAAGAAGGAGAGAAGGATTGTTGAGGAATGATGGAGGAGTGATCTCCTAGTGGTAATTAGACTTACTGGGTTAACGGCTTGGATATCTGAGCGAATCCGGGTTTGGTTCCGGGTTTGGCACTGGGGAGGAGGCGGCAAGGATACCCGATAAGGGGCGAGCGTTGAGAACGCCAAGGTCATGGTTTTTTTTTTCTCTCTTTTATTTTTTTTCAATTTTTGCTGGCAGCTGCATGCAGGAGTTTTAATCCACACGGCGACAGAAAAAAAATGCAGGGAAATTTTTGGATCGAACTATACGTCTTTGAAAAAAAAAAAAAATTTAACTTAAAAATGGTTAAATAAATTGACCAAAACATAGTGAGGCTTCGCACTAAACACTGGAACTTTCTATTTGTCTTTTGAGTCATTGGACGTATCAGCAACAGCAAGTAATATGTTAAATAAATATCAGCAACATTAAGTAATATATATTTCTTATAAATATTTGTGTGAAAGTATGTTTACATTATTATTTTGATTTGTAATTTCAAAAATTTTTGCCTGGTCCATTTGATTTTTTATTAAATTTGAAAATATAATATTGGTAATATTTACAGGATAAGCCGCCATTGAGATATTTCTTGTACGAGTTAAAACGAATTCTCATAAACTGCTAAAAATTTGTATTCTGAATTTGGTCCGTCTAATCTAAATTAAAAGGTATTATTTTGATTAATTATTTTCACTATCATCGCGTGAAATAATAATTGATGTAGACAAGCCGTTATAAGACAAAAAAACATAAAACCTTATCCATTACACTCATCTGTTATTTTTTGTATTCTTTTTATGTGTCATTTTTTTATTTTTTTTAATGATTGACAGCAATTGCTGGCAACAGATATACTAATAAAAAAAGTTTAATTACAAACGCAAAGAAATATCTACAATATGCTCGCCTCTAAATCAATACACTGAGATAAGGATCTCTTAATAAACCGAAATGATAATTAAGCAAAATAAGGCTTTTATGATTCCCTTTAACAATTGATTCTCCAATACTCAATTTCTAATGACGTATCGTTAATGAGACGATGAACCAATATTTGTTTATTAGAGAAAAGTCTCTTGTTTTTTTTCCCTCCATAGTGCCCATATTCCTGCCACTCATATAACATTCCAAAGAGATATCATCTGTGGCACCACTGGTCGGCCAGTTTCTAGCCAAACCTATTGTATGAGGTTTCCTCCAATCTTCGAAATGTTGTAATGTGCCATCAATCCCCACCATAATATGACCGAGTAACAACAATCCCACATGATATGGTCTATTGTCTCTATTAAATTGACCTCACATAAATGACATCTCATTTGTATGACACAACTTCTCGTTAGCAATGTGTGCTAAGTGAGGATTTTTTCCGTCCAGCATTAATCAAATAAAAATCCTCACCTTTAACAGTACCTTAATTTTTCAAAGTGTTTTTTTGAGTATGCGATAAAAAACCACCATTATGCATCATCTTATAAGCTGAGGCACAAGAGAAATCGCCCGACGATATCCTTCTCTATTTATTTTGTCCAGAAACCAATTCCACCGCTCATTGGTAGAAGGAACGTAGGACTAGTAGATCATTTACGAAGAAGGATGCTTCAACTGGGGTCCGCATCCTCTGCGGAGTTTTTGCGGTTCTGAGCTAATCGGACGGTCCAGATTAAATCTCAGCCGGTGAGTGTTCAGATGATGGAGGGGGTAGTATTATTTTTGCTTTGAGATTCGTGCCAAAATCATTTTTGGTCCGTTCGATCAAAACAAACGGATCATATTAGAAGAACCGCACAGCTCCGCAGGAGATATCATTTCGCTTCAACTGTACCTGGTTCCAACTGGACAGTAAAGGCATTGTTGATATGTTTTTTTTTTTAGGAAAATTGTTGATATGTTTTCGATAGTCCATATTTATTTAGTCAGCAATGTATCATTTTGACATGCCAAGTCGATAATTCCCAGAGCTACATTTTTTATATCCTTTTTATGTGTCAATTTTTTTGCTAACGTTCCAATTCTCCATCTCTCTCTCGCAAGTCGTAACGCAAACCTATTTTTTGCGTTTTGCCAACAGAAAGCTTATAAGCTATTGGACCAAACTTTATTTTATGTAGCAAGAAAATTTTCGAAATTAAAAGTTTATAAATTAAAAAAAAAATCAGAATTCCAAAAGAAAGAAAGAAAGATAGAAACTAGTTTATAAATTAAAAGATTATGTCTAAATATATATAGTATTTCTTGCTTCTTCTTTTTTGGTGAAATGAAAAAAAAAAACCTCAGAATTCCGAATGAAAGAGAGGAATTAGTTCTTTATTAAATTAAGCTGCTACATCGTAGCAGTGTGGAAGTTCGTGCAAAGGATTGGACAGAGGAGGAAGAAAAATTGGAGGGTGAATATGAATCAAAAGTTTAAATGTGGAAGTGCTGTAACCAGTGTTGTGAATAACACTGGGAGCTCATCAGACCTCGGAATATCGCTAAATGATTAATTCAGAATTCAGAATAGGTACGATGACCATCGAATCTACTTTGGTTCGATGGGTGTAATGACCATTCTATCTGCATCAAGATTCGTGCGAACTACAATAAAATCTGTGCAGGTCTGTTTTAATTTTGGTGTGCACAAATCTTAATGCTAATTATACGGAGTTAGAGATAATTGGACCTAAAAGTAAGTCTGATGTCCATTGGAGGGCATCGGACCTACTCCTATCTCATTAATTAATTGTATGCGGTTGATTGATTAGAATTTTGTAAATAACTTTATTTTTTCACTAAATTTAAAGTTATGCACATATACTTATAATTTATTAAAAAAAATTAATTCAACTTGTCAAATTTATCAAATAAACTTATACTTAGTTTTTTTTATTAATTAGTAATGTTTCATATAATTTCCATTTATAAAGATCCATATAAGACAAAATAAATTATAGTGCATATAAAAAATAAATGCAACAAAAAAATAATAACTAACTAAACGGCTGTATAAACAAAAAATAAATGATTATTCGGGCTGTTTAAAACAGAAAACATGTGATTAATCGGACAAATTGAATGATTAATAGGTCTTATCTACAAACAACCTTCTAACAAGTATATTTGTGACGATTTGATCACCACAACCGATTAGTCAAAGCGAAATGGCTGCTTTTTACAACACTAGCCATATTTAACTAATTCCGCTCATACCTTAGTTTGATTCGGTGTTGTTTTAGTTCAAATTATGTTCAAAAGGCAATATTGTTTCGTCATTTAGCTCAAGTAGTTTATTACTGAATGTTAGACACTTATATGGTTATATAACTGTTGGTATCAATAAATTGGACTATTTTTAAATTTGCTACTTATATGGTGGTATAACTGTTGGTAACTTGGTATCCATAAGTTGGACTACCTTTTTTTTCCGAAATTTTTATTTATTCCATATTAAAAATAATAATAATAAATTATTTCGCCATTTTTATGAAGAATTTGGTATATACCATATCTGTCAATTCAATTGACGGACACTTCATTTTTTTTTATTAACAGCAGAAGTATGGTGCAGAGCTCAAGAAATATGATTATAATGTCATTATGATGTGTCTTTGCAATACAACTCCCAAAGTCAATTTGTGCGAAGAGAAGAAAATAAAAAGTATGATAATAGCTGGGGCAAAGCTCCCTAGATGAATTTCTGTTAAAAAAAAAGAGTTTGCCAATTGAATTGGCGAACCCTATTTTGAGTATGTCAATTTAATTGGCGGACCCCTCTCTTTGGGGTCTTTTTTATAAACCATAATTAAAAAAAAAAGTTCGGATTTCAGCATGATTAGCCGAGTTTTTACAAAAACCATAAGAAACGGACTGCCAAACCGTTCCCATATCCTCCAGAACGGATTGCCAAACCGTTCTTGACTTTTTTTTCAGTTTTACCCCCAAAAACGGGTTGCCAAACCGTTCTTGACTTTTGCTACAGTATTTTTTTTTATTTTTTACAGTTTGATTATAAAATAAATCATATAATTTGTTTGATTTTGTATATTAACAATAAGATTAATGGAACAATTTGAATATATTTTTTTTTGTGTATTTTGACTATTTTATCATTTTATCATTTTAACAAATCAATTGATTGGTTTTTTATGTAAAAAAATCAATAAATATTGCTGTGAAGAAAATTAAAAGAAAATGTAAAAGTGAATTACAATAACAATACTAAAAATTTGTATCTCTGGATACTTTTTTCTAGAAAATAATGTCTCTGAATGATTAATGGACATATTTTTCATAATCTAACATCTTTTATGGCAAAAATCGACTCTATTTTAATTTTTTTTTCAAAACTTATGGTTACAGAAACTTCTAAATCCTCCATGTAGTAGACCAATGTATCATTATTTTAAAAAATCGACCAATTAGAATACTAACATATTTTTTCATAAATAAAACACTTATTTTATATTTTGTATATTAACAATAAGATTAATGGAACAATTTGAATATATTTTTTTATATAAAAACCAATCAATTTATTTGTTAAAATGATAAAATGGTCAAAATACACAAAAAAAATATATTCAAATTGTTTCATTAATCTTATTGTTAATATACAAAATCAAACAAATTATATGATTTATTTTATAATCAAACTGTAAAATAATAATAATAATAATAATAATAATAATACTGTAGCGAATGTCAAGAACGGTTTGGCAACCCGTTTTTGAGATAAAACTGAAAAAAAAGTCAAGAACGGTTTGACAATCCGTTCTGGAGGATATAGAGAACGGTTTGGCAGTCCGTTTCTTATGGTTTTTGTAAAAACTCGGCTAATCATACTGAAATCCGAACTTTTTTTTTTAATTATGGTTTATAAAAAAAACTCGACATTGACCGTTACCTTGTCATCTCACGCGGAGTTTTTTTTATAAACCATAATTAAAAAAAAAAGTTCGGATTTCAGTATGATTAGTTGAGTTTTTACAAAAACCATAAGAAACGGACTGCCAAACCGTTCCCTATATCCTCCAGAACGGATTGCCAAACCGTTCTTGACTTTTTTTCAGTTTTATCTCAAAAACGGGTTGCCAAACCGTTCTTGACATTCGCTACAGTATTTTTTTTTTTTTTTTTTACAGTTTGATTATAAAATAAATCATATAATTTGTTTGATTTTGTATATTAACAATAAGATTAATGAAACAATTTGAATATATTTTTTTGTGTATTTTGACCATTTTATCATTTTAACAAATAAATTGATTGGTTTTTTATATAAAAAAATATATTCAAATTGTTCCATTAATCTTATTGTTAATATACAAAATATAAAATAAGTGTTTTATTTATGAAAAAATATGTTAGTATTCTAATTGGTCGATTTTTT
The DNA here is from genome assembly GCA_964058825.1 of Carex arenaria. Taxonomy (NCBI): domain Eukaryota; kingdom Viridiplantae; phylum Streptophyta; class Magnoliopsida; order Poales; family Cyperaceae; genus Carex; species Carex arenaria. Next base: position 54,961 of record CAXKVW010000300.1, on the reverse strand, counting down.
AAAATAATGATACATTGGTCTACTACATGGAGGATTTAGAAGTTTCTGTAACCATAAGTTTTGAAAAAAAAAATTAAAATAGAGTCGATTTTTGCCATAAAAGATGTTAGATTATGAAAAATATGTCCATTAATCATTCAGAGACATTATTTTCTAGAAAAAAGTATCCAGAGATACAAATTTTTAGTATTGTTATTGTAATTCACTTTTACATTTTCTTTTAATTTTCTTCACAGAAATATTTATTGATTTTTTTACATAAAAAACCAATCAATTGATTTGTTAAAATGATAAAATAGTCAAAATACACAAAAAAAATATATTCAAATTGTTCCATTAATCTTATTGTTAATATACAAAATCAAACAAATTATATGATTTATTTTATAATCAAACTGTAAAAAAAAAATTTTAAAAAAATACTGTAGCAAAAGTCAAGAACGGTTTGGCAACCCGTTTTTGGGGGTAAAACTGAAAAAAAAAGTCAAGAACGGTTTGGCAATCCGTTCTGGAGGATATGGGAACGGTTTGGCAGTCCGTTTCTTATGGTTTTTGTAAAAACTCGGCTAATCATGCTGAAATTCGAACTTTTTTTTTTTAATTATGGTTTATAAAAAAGACCCCTCTCTTTGGGTCCACCAATTCAATTAACGGATGTGGTATATACCTAATTCTTCAGAAACAGTAGCGAAATGATTTATTTATTTTTCATATGGTAAAAATAAAAATTTTGGCTTTTTTTTGTTACATATCTCCATTCTTATATTAAATACGTAGATGTCTTGATTCGTGAACAGCTGTGATTAAAAGATGAATTTTTGATTGAATATCAACCCTCCAATCAAAGAATCAACCTTTTTTTTAAAATTATATGCATCTTTTTATGTTTTTCTACATGTAGAAATCTAAATTTATTTAGATACGTACTTGTCATATGTAGATATCATGATTTCTCTATTTTTTTCAAATTGTTCCCTAAATCCCTCTTATTTAATTGTCAGATACTTGATTTCTTTCTATTCTTAAAATATCATTTAAGAATATAAATTCAGGATTACATATCCAAATTAATAGTAACAAGGATAGAGATTCACACTTAATAGCAATAGGAATTACAGATCTACATTAATTGCAAAAATTGTACAAATTTCATACAACCATACTATAATAGATTAATAAAATAGTAAAATAACAAATTGCTGCATTTATTGTAATAGAAAATACCATGTATAATCAATGTATGTATGAATTAAAAGCCCTCCAACTTATTTCTATGAAATCTTGAATTTTAAACATATTTGCTCTCTTATAATAGTCTCCGTTCCAATCTGTTTTAATATCATTCATGGATATTGTTGAATAACGAGCTAGAATCCATCTGAGTTGATGGCTGACTTTTTGACTGTCTATTTAGTTATGAAAGTGAAAAAATGTTGTTGCATAGCTCAGGTTAAAGCAAGGTACCATTGGGCAAAAAGCAAGCTAAGACTAAATAATTATTCTTTTTATTGATCTAATTTTTTTATGAAAATAAATTATTTTCTATGTTAGTTTAGTTTAGTTTAGTTTTTTTTTTATTATATGTTTCCATTGCAACATACAGACACGATACTGGTATTAATAGATGTATAATTACAGAAAATAATTTGAAATGTTATTTATAAAGATTATAAGGCGTTAGATATGAGATGATTAATGTGGATGTTTAGAATTAATTGTTAGGTGAAATAAGAATTAGTGTTTGATTTTGTGACAAATACAATAATCCTTCTATCTTAAACCAACGAATTTCTCAATAATTATAATGAATTCATCATATTTATAAAAAGAAAAAAAATATCAGAATTTAATAATATAGGAGAAACTCGACCGCTGTTTAACGCTAAAAAAAATCTTACGAAATCAACTAATTGGTAAAAGAAATCCGAACTTCTCGAGCATGTAAACAAGACCTACATCTAGGGGTGTTTATCGGTTTGTTTCAGTTGAAACCAAACTGAATTAGATAAACTAAAGTTATAATTCAATTTCAAAAATAGAACTGAACCGAACTAATTTAGTACTTAAAATTAAATGCCCATTCCAACATCAATAGTTGTTTTATTCTTTAGAGGGTTGTGATGCAGACAAAATCAATGCCAATTTGTGTAGATGTTTAAAAATGCCCAATCCGACATCAAGGATTAGATTCCGGATCTACTTTAAAAAAAATTAATTCAAAAGGAAGCTATTTAAAAAAAAAAAAAAAAAAAAAAAAAAGACAATTTCAAATACAATACCTCCTTATTATTGGTAAGCATGTGAATTTGTTTGCTTGTATATTATTCAACTTTTTTGATGTTGTAAGTTGTAACATATTTATATGAATTTTAGTATAATGATTATGAATGTTTTCATCATACGTTGTACAAATGAGCATATATTATTATTTCATAGAAACAGCATGGTATTCAAAATATTATCATTGTAATGATTCTGTCACCAGTATTACCGATTCAGATCTCCTGCTACACTGGAATTCAGATCTGCTGAAATCCAATATTGATGAACAGTAATTCTGAAATCTCTGAAATTAAAGATCTATCCGTCTAACTTTTTCTATGCACGTATTTCAAAATTGCTGGTTTTTCTGTATATGCATCTCGAAACAATTCAATGGTATTCAAAATATTATCATTGTAATGATTCTGTCACTTGTATTACCGATTCAGATCTCCTGCTGCACTGGAATTCAGATCTGCTGAAATCCATTATTGATGAACAGTAATTCTGAAATTTCTGAAATTCAAAATCCAGTCGTCTAACTTTTTCTGTGCACATATCTCAAAATTACTAGTTTTCTGTGTACGCATCTCGAAACAATTCAATGGATGAATCTCGAATTTTAAAAATTTCAGAGTTACTGTTCATGATCTAGGATTTCAGCAGATTTGGATCCGCTGCATTGCACCATCATGGTGCCACCATGCTGCACAAGAATCACACTGTCCAGACTACCTCAAGATTCGTAAAAGTTCCTCATAAGCCATCAATTGCGCGTAGTTAGTGCTTCAAATAATGAGAAATCCAACCGGGTCCAGATCTAATACAACTAAACCCGGATCAGAATCTGCTGCTATTCTTTAACCATGAAAAGTATCCTGCAATTCTATTTTTTCAAATCAAACTGTTGAATTGTTTCGAGATTTGTGTAAAAAAATCAGTTGTTTTAAGAGACGTGCACATAAATTATTAGACGGTTATATTTGAAAAACAGAAATTTTAAACTAACTTCATAAAATTCGGATCGCAGCAGATCCAATTCCATTCTAACCGGGTTCAGATCTAATACTACTAAACCCTACCCGATATCAGTCACACTGGTCTGATTGGTCAATCACTGACATTATCTTCTCCATCCCAACAGAAACCCATTTGCTCTCTCTCCTCTGTCTTTCTCTCTTCTCTCTCTTCCTTCCTCTCTACAATGGCTGGAGCTGTCGCCATGAGATCCCTCTTTGCTCCTCCGAACGTCGGGCCCACCTCATCCAGTAGTATCCACATCCCGAGAAGAGTAAGGAGGTGTGTTGTGAAAACCAGAGCTTCCGTCGCGGTTGAGCAGGAGATTCAGGCGAAGGTCGCTCTCGTCAGAATTGGCACTAGAGGAAGGTTTGAGCTTCGCTTTGTCGAATTCAATTTTGTTATTCTTTTGTAGCTTGTTGGTGAGTGATATAGCTTAATTTGGACAAAAATAAGACATTTTTTTCCCTTGCAATGCACTTGTTGCGACTACCTTTTTCTGGACAGTTGACAGTTCCGCTTTAAATTGACGAAATCTCAGTTAAAATTTTTTTTTTCTGGAAAAGGCGTAATATGAAATTTTGCATGATGGAGAAATGGTAATATTTAGTTTGTATCCTTGTAGGTATATTTATTAAGGAAATCATCAGCTATTTGAATGTAACTCAGACAAAGCTGGATTAACAAAAAAAAATTAAGTCAACTCAGACCAAATTGGATTGAATTTCACAACTAATGATCACACTAGGCCATTTATATAACTTTGGCTTCATCGGCCCTAATTCTAATTTCACTGACCTGTCTTTCTAATTTAAGCTCTAAAATAAAAAAATAAAAATTTGCTCTATATTCTAGTCAGTTTGGGCATGATAACCTGTAGAACTTGCTCAAGACTAGATGCGATGCAAGCCCATAATTCACAGTTAATACTTTTGTACCAAATATACGAATCAGATATACGATTAACCATTTTTAAATAAAATACACTGCATTGCATATTGGTGTTCCCTTTTCATAGTATTTACACAATTTGCACATCTTTTCTCCTTAGCTTGTTCTTTAGTAAGACCTTTCATGATTTCATAATTTTACTGTACGTCTCTTTTATGTATTTTGAATTTAATGCCTTGGTTTGTTGGCATAGGACAGCCCACTAGCCCTTGCACAAGCATACGAAACACGCGAAAAGCTCAAGGCGGCACACTCTGAATTAGCCGAAGAAGGTGCGATTGAGATAATTATTATCAAAACCACTGGTGACAAAATTCTGAACCAACCCCTGGCTGACATTGGTGGCAAGGGGCTCTTTACAAAGGAGATTGACGAGGCATTGTTGGAGAGCAGAATCGACATTGCGGTATGATAATGGACCCAATTTCTCCAATAGCTTGCATTGCTAGAAAAGGCCAAAGGCTATTCCTGATTGTTTGATTTATCTTGCTATTTGCATATGACAGCTAGTATTTCTTTTATTGAATGCTAGACCTGGAATCTTTTGTGTATTTATAAATGAAACCCTGCTGCCAGGCAAAAGACATAAATGCTGATTTGCCCCCTGATTGAGTTAAAATTATTGATAAGAAGTTTCATCACTATTTGGAATTTAATATCATACATTTGCTTTGCTTCATTTTAGTAGTTGTGCAAATATGATAAAATATTGGTTATGTCTGCAAAAAGCACAAAATATTTTTGAGTTGTTGTATATCCTGTATGCAGCAATGACTTACACTTTTTTGGTTGTTATATATCATACAAAAAAATGTAAAACAAGGTCAAGTTAAACAAAATGCTGCTTAATTCCTTAATATCAGACACTTGTCTTTAATTTAGTTCAATTTGGACTTGATTGATAAAGGGCTGATTAAATCGGTGCAAAATTGTCAAATTTAAACAGAATTGACATTTGAAATCACTGTTTGCATTGTTTGCAAGTACCAAAGAAGCATTGGGATTTAGTTGCAATTTGTTGCTGCAAATTATATTATGTTCTCTGCGCTGCACCTCACATGAAGAGGCGCTTTTGTACATGCCTGATGCCAAATGGCTAAATGAGCTTAACTAAAAGATTAAGCTGACAGAAACCTATTTTTTGTATTTATAGGTCCATTCAATGAAGGATGTGCCAACATACATACCAGAAGGGACAATTTTGCCATGCAACCTCCCAAGAGAAGATGTGAGAGATGCTTTTATCAGTTTGAGTGCAAAATCTCTTGCTGAGTTGCCAGCTGGGAGTCTTGTCGGCAGTGCTTCTCTTAGACGACAATCTCAAATCCTTCTCAGATATCCTTCTCTGAAGGTACTCACCTTCGATTTATTGCTTGTGTATAGTCGTTCTCCGTGTTTGAGATGTCTTTTGGGGATCTTGATTTTGTTGTATGGTAGTGCTCAGTCTAGTACATGCATATTGCCATGCAGGTTACTTGTTTCTAATCTAGGTCTTTAATACTGTAGTGGTAGGAGCTTCATTTCCATATTTACTAGTCATGCTTTGTACCAGTATGATACTGGCTTTTGCGAAAGCATTTTTGTTTCAATATTTTCCTCTATTTGTTCTTTAGTTTGGTATACTGTCAAGGTGCATGAATTCTTTTGAACCAGTATCATGATTACATTGTGTGTTTCCTTTTTCTACCTTTCTCAGTTTGTAATAATTGGGGGTGTCAATGGGTCAGGCTGGTCGGTTTTGGGTCAGTCACAAATATTATTATACCCAGCCTGACCCAACACATGTTAGGAAATGGTCGACCCTTCCTGAACTAGATGGATCTGCAGCAACCCGACCCGACCCGACCCGTTACAGTGGAACAAATGACTTAAATACTATGTTGCTATGCTTAAATGGTCTGTCTATTGGTTCTCCCAACTGATCACTCATGTTTGAGTGCCACATTTTAAAGAAGTTTTATTTTCTGCAATTTACACACCTCCATACAGGTCCAGGTAATGCAATCAGCCTCTGAATCTCCCAAAAAGAAAGAAAAATAATAAACAGGTTGGTTTGTGTTGGGTTGAGCAAGGGGTTCACTGTTGGGTGGGGTCATGCATGAACACTACTAGTTTGTTTGTTTATAGTGTGGGTTTGGGTCTCTCTAAATGACTGTTAATTAGTCACCGGAATTGTTAGCATGTTTTATTTGATATGCTTTCTGAATCTTTGTATTCCTGTTATGTTGTGATAGAAGTTACTTTTCTCTGACACTATAGGTAGTGAATTTTCGAGGAAACGTTCAGACAAGGCTAAAGAAACTCGGTGAAGGGGAAGTTCAGGCCACTTTGCTGGCATTAGCAGGGTTAAAGAGGCTGAACATGACTGATACTGTCACAGCCATATTACCTATCGAAGAAATGCTTCCGGCAATTGCACAAGGTGCAATTGGTATAGCTTGCAGAAGCGATGATGATAAAATGGTATGTTTTCAGTCATGTATTTTTACTTCTAGCTTTGATCTGCTGTCATATTAATTGAGACAATATTGAGTTCAGTTGTTATTTGCACATGTTTGAGCTAATTTGGGACTTATTTCAGTGCATCATTAGAAACTACACATTTGTCAAGTAGCTGATATAATAGGATTCCAGTGACAATGTTCTATGTCATTGCTTAATATGGTTCTGTCAGGTTTGACAATGTTGGATTCTACTGAGTTCAACATTGTGCATAACTAATTCTATTTGAGACTAAATGTGGTTTGATATGCCTAAATTGAGGCTGGGTTGTATTATTTAGGTCTAGTTGAGGAAACATAAGGTTTGTTTGAGGTAAACTCAAGCCTTTAATTGCAATAAATTGTGCCTGTTTAGGTACGAGGACACTTGGTTTTCATTGTAAATCATCAAAATCAAAGGGTAATTTGCCCAAATAATTATCATTTTATATATTCTTCTTTTTTTGTAAGCTACTTCAGACAGTTCCAAGCTTTTGTATGCTATAATTGATTCTTTAATTTAACCAGGCTCTCGTAACTTCATCAGGCATTCATCATGCTAGACACTCGTCTTCCAAATTTTTAGGTTTTCATTTCTTAACTAAGACTTAAGATCCACTTAAAAACAGTAGTGTAAGCAGGCACACAAAACTAGTACTTTACCATATCATACCATTCTACATATAGTAAGAAACTATATACTTGGCTTCTTTATTATAAACTCAAAATATATGCATTAACAGGCCAACTATCTATCACTACTAAATCACGAGGAGACAAGGTTAGCAGTTTCTTGTGAAAGGGCATTTCTCGAGACACTAGATGGATCTTGTCGAACTCCAATTGCTGGGTATGCTTCCCGAGACAGTGATGGAAATTGCTTGTTTAGAGGCTTGGTTGCTTCACCTGATGGGACTCGAGGTAACTATACTTTTTATGGGTGAGAACTGTCATATGGGTACCCACCTAAATGCTGATAGCCATAGGTATTGTAACTTGACCTCACAGCCTCACAGGTGCATGATATGACAAAATAGTGTGTACATTCTATATCGTTTAGTAATGGTAGACCTAATTATTCCTGATTTTTGAGAAAATTGATTCCATTTTTCTCATTTTAACTTTTTATAGTGTTAGAGACTTCAAGACAAGGGGCTTATGCCTTTGATGAGATGGTAGAAATGGGAAAAGATGCTGGGAAGGAGTTGCTCTCTAAAGCAGGGCCTGGTTTCTTTAATTGGTAGAATATTTGAGTTTCCCAGTGATAGAGAGGAAGTGTGACAGTAAAACTTTTGTTAGGCATTATTTTTACTATTCTTTCTGTGATTTATTTCCTTTTAATCTTCCATCAGTTTTGTAGCAGTTTGAATGATTTCTTAAGTTATGTGCTACAAATTAAATGTATAATTAATTCATGGTTTGATGATTTATATTATGAAAATTGGACATGACGAAGCTAAGCACTCTTTATTTATATTGCTTTAATGTTCATAATGATATGCCTCAAGCGAGCTTTGTTTCATAGACAAGTTCTAGGTGGAAAATCTTGGTGATCTTTGTTTCCATATCTTTGCTCAAACTGTTTTCAGTAACCAGTTCCACTGTTACATACTGCAAACATTAGATGAAGAAAGCAGTATTTACTATTTAATAGTTAGAACTAGGAAAAAATAAAGGAACTTGAGTAACAGAAACAAGAGATGTCATAGGTGAAACTATTGTGATTTTCTACAATAAACATAACAAAAATAAGAGGCTACAGTACTTTGCAAACCATGGAACAGTCTGTGCTATGGGTCACTATCTCCGTTTACAAAGTTTAAACAATTGATCATAACCGTTTAACATGATCTCCATATAAAAATGTACTTGAAGATCAAATTATATATATATTTTTTAAATATTTGTACTATTTTTATAGATAGGTAAAAAATCACATAATCTTTTGAACTGTATATGTAGTGACTCTATCTATTTAAAATAATAGTAATTAAATTCTAAAAAGAAATGTAAAATTCGGTCTCCAAGTATATTTTTATATTGAAATCATATTGAACGGTTTAAATCAACCGTTTGGACTTTGATAACGGAGATATGAATTCATAACATGGACTGATACGTGCAGTCCACGCTTTGCAAAGTACAATGGCCTCATTCTAAAATTAATATAAGCGACAAACCCTAAACCCTTCAAAAGAATAAGAAAGAAAAGAAAGATTTACATTGTTAGAACAAGTCTCTCTTATAACTTGTTTTTTTTCTTTAAATGAAAATAAATCCAACTTCATGAAGGAAGACAGAATCAACCTGCGGTTCACAAACTATTACTTAAATTATCCAATTAATCCAACATTCAGAGAGGAGAACTAAAACAACTTTATTGTATAATTAATTGACTAAAACGACATTGACTAATAGAACCGGATATTCAAGATAAAAATTATGATCCGAATCTCTTCTAAATTTTGGCCTTGTAAAAATGAGAAATATAAAAGAAAGAAAAACTAACCTGAGGCGAAAATATTTGATCATCTCTTAAACCCTTAAAATGGGAAGTATCCAAAATCACACCTGGAAGAAGAAAAATGTTTTAACAAATTAAACACCGACCTTTTCTTCTTTGCATCAATTATTCATTCATTTTTTTTTTCTTTTAATACAAGCCCTAGGTAGGTTTTGCCTTTTCGGTACTCCTACACTGCTATTCAAATCTAACCCGGCCGATCTAAAACAGACGGTCCTGATTTAGACAATTCTCATATAATCCATTCATGGGGAAGACAAATGTCAAGCGAAAAGATTTCTTCGAAAGAAATGATGAGGCGTGGTTAAATACAATCTTTGGTACGCGTACACTGCTGTTCAATTCTAGCCCGTCCGATCTAAAAAAATATGATGAGAAATCGGCATCCCGAAAGAGATAGGAGTAGGTCCGATGGGCATCGGACCTACTTTTAGGTTCAATTAGCTCTAACACCGTACAATTATCATTGAGATTTGTGCGCACAGAAACTGAAAAATACTTGCATGGATTTTAATGAGTTCGCACGAGTCTTGATACAGATCTGATGGTCATTTCACCCATTGAAAAAGGTAGGTCCGATGGGCATCGATACTCTCAATTCGTCCCGAAATCCTGTTTCCCCGCCTATTGAGCGCATAAAATCAGCATTCCAAGTTAGAAAGCAAGACAAAATTAATTTAGAAAATAAATACATAAATGTTATAAAATAAAGATCAACAAACATAAACAAGAAGAGAGAATGTAAAAGATAGCAATCTCTTTATTCATATATTTCTCATGTGTACAATACAATATTACAATGTCTCTATTTATAAGCTACAAATTGTACATAAAAAGCCATTACAATAATAAATAAGAGAATGAATTCTAAATAGTAGTGAACACGAATTTCAATAATAATGGGATAGTGGAGAAGTGAATAAAAATTAATATTAGAAGTTACAAAATGAATGACATCTACATATTATAATATATTCATAACAAGAAAAAGAATTATCTACAATTTTGAAGGCTTTACTCTCTTGGGCCGTCACAGAACCCGGGCCCATACAAGGCCTATATATGGTATAGTGGGCCCCCCTCAGTCTTGGATAAAATAAAACACAGAGACAAATGTATTTCATAAATTTGGAAATTTGAGTAGAGAAATAGCTCAAAAGGGCGCTTCTTTTCAGTTAATTCAGTGCTATCCGCGTTAAAATGGAGAAGGAAACAAGCGCCTCTGAGACAGCCGGAGTCACGGGAACCGTCGATCTGGTGTCACGTGACGAGTCCCTAGTCGTCGATCTGACAGGTAGGGTCCATCTCCTGCCATGCTCGGTCAAGCACAATGGCCCCTCCCCCGTATCCGATTACTTCAAGCCCAGAAACACAGGTCTCTTTTTCTTCCTTATTTTTTTTTGCTTTACTTTTACAGTTTTACTAGTTTTTAGTTACATAAAATGTACACCTTCTGTGGGAATGTGATCTGACAGTGAACGCTGCATTATACACTGTATGTTTCTCTACTTCAAAAGGAAAAGAAAAAATGTTCTTTCCTGTTGTCAAGTTCTTTGCATTAGTACCGTCCAGTAGTGGTGCACAAAAAGTTTGTAGCTTGTGATTCAATTGAGTTTGATTCGGAAAAAAATTCGGTTCGAAACGAATCAAACCAGCTCAGTTCTGAAATGAATCAAACCTAGTTCGGTTCGAAATTGGTTCGAATTGAACTCGAACTGAATCTGACTCAGTTTGAAACTGATTCGAATTGCACCGAATCAAACTCGAACTCTTCTTTTCAGTTCGAAACCTTACCTCAATTTCGAACCAATTCGGTTCAAAATTGGTCCGAACTCGAACTAAGTTAAGTTCGATTCAGTTCAATTCGTTTGCAGCCCCACCATCCAGTACCACAGTATTTTAGTACATGCCCTCTCTTCTTCCAGTGTTCTTCAAGGTTTAAACATTGCTTTAGACATGACCAGTGGTTGAACCAGTAATTTTTTTTTATAGCAGTTTCAGTTAAGGAATTTTTTTAATTTTTTGGTATTTGAAGTTGCAAATTTATGTAATATTAATTATTAATGATCGAGTTTATGTAATTGAATCAACGTGAAAGATAAGATAGCTAATTCAGCCAAGAAAAAAGTTCTTGGACTTGATTGAATCATGTATAGTTCATAGTTTAGGGGCTTGATTGAACCAAATGCATTGGTTGAGGGACATGAACCCTTGAATTAAAGTGTCTTAATTATAAAATAGATGTGGAAGTAGAAGGCATGAGTGTGCAAGAAGCATTCTTCAGAGGGAGAAGGCTACATGGAACTACGGTGCCAATTCCTGATGGTTATAGCGGTAACCTTTTTTTTTTCTTATTCCATTTTCTTGTGATCTGCATTATTTAATGTCAACTATGGAATAACATGTTATGATGTTTTTATAAACACTTTGTTATATACCGAGAATTATTATACCTACATCTCTGTGTTGGGTCCCAGATTTAGCCTTAAATATGACAAAAAGCTGCCAAAGCAATCTTTTATAGATCTGGTAATGTAACAAAGCACGACCTGACTGGTACATGAAGTTCCTATCCACATACATTCTTCTGAACAAGTTATACAGCTGTTGCTGCTTATAGCATGTAATTGTATAGTCTTTGCTTGTGTTCTGTCATTAGGTTATGTATTGGAGAAGCCACAACTGGGAAAGGGGAAGAAGTTACAAAATTCAGATGGTGAATCCAATTGCTGGCAATCACGAGGGCAGTTCGGTAATATCACTTACTGGAACCATGATAACATGCCCTCCTCTGATGATGCCCTCTTGCGATCCTTCCACTGGTTTCCTATTTCTGATGCTGTAAGTTCAAATTTTTGGGTTGTTTGTGAGTTCTTGTGCATCAACTCATTAAATTTTCTCAGCTAAACCAAGTCCAAATTAATCATAGATCCAGAGAAACATAAAGCAAGCCAAGCAGAAGACCAAAACAGGTTGAGTTTGGCACTGTACCAGTACTCATTGATGCTGATTTTGATTATGAAAAGCACTGCTACATTACAGAACTTCAAACAGCTTGTCATATTTTATGATTTTTGTTTCTACTAATATTGTTTACTTGTGCTGTAATGCTTTTAAACTACAATTAATTTAAAGAATCTTTTGCATATGCAGTTGCATAAGAAGGTGACTCCAGAAGAGATGGCAAAGGCAGCTTCTCATTTGACAAATAGGAATTAACCACACTCTGTATTATGTTAAATTATTTTTATACCTCTCTGATATCGTTTCATTTTACTAGAGTCTGGAAATGGATATTAAATGGTAAAACTTTATATCACGTCATTTTCTCTATGCTAGTGATTTTTTTATGCCTTATAAATCTCATGCAATCTTAAACTGGCAATTGCAAAATTAGTTAAGCTCTGTGAAAGGTACCTGATTCTGGGCAGTTCTAAAACTAAAGTCCTTGATTCTTCTCATGTGGTCATGTAAAGGGGAGCAGCTTGGGTCCGATGAGTTCCACAACTGTCCGATCTGCTTTAAGATACCTGCACACTATATTAAAGCAAACATGCATGGATATTAAAGCGACGCCCACGTATCTTGAAGCAGACCGGACAGTTATGGAATCCATCAGACCTAGTTTGAGTCCGATGGACATCAGACCCAAGCTGCTCCCCATGTAAAGTCCCTCTGATAACCCGTTCCCAAAATAAAAGCAGAAAGTTGCGAGGGTAACAAAAAGATTAAAAAAGAAAAACTTGATATCCACCTGGCATGGTTTAACTGTAAGTTCAATGCAGTAGGGGTGTTCATTGGATCCGGTTTATTGGTTTTCAACCGAATTGACAAATTTTGGATTAAATGGTTCGGTTCGGTTGAATTTTTTCTTCATTTTTTTATATTTGGGTCAGTTTAATCTCTCATTCCAGTTCAACCAAACAAACTAAAAATTTACTTAATATTTACTTGAATTACTTCGGTTTAATTTAATCTCTCTTATTTCGGTTCGACTGATATATATTTGATATTTATTTCTATGATTATTAAATGTATCTCTATATGTATTAAGTTTTGATCTTTTGAATTTAATTCTCTTATTTCGGTTCAACCATTACTTCAATTTTTTCCTATTCGGTTGTTATTATGTTGACAAGTTTAATTTGGTTGGTTCAGTTAGATTTTTGAAAACCGAATAAAATTTTCATTTGACTATTTTAATTTGACTTTAATTGACCATTTGAACATCCCCAACAATGCAGTCTTTCCATCGAGATAGGAGTAGGTCCGATGGGCATTGGACCTACTTTTAAGTTCAATTAGCTCTAACACTGTACGATTAGCATCAAGATAGTGTGCATGGAAATTGAAACGGACTTGCACGGTTTTTAATGTACGTACCACGGATCTTGATGAAATTGAATGGTCATTTCACCTATCGAACCAAAGTAGGTCCGATGGGCATCGGACCTACTCTGAATTCCTTTCCACCATGGGCCCACCCTTGCTCTTAACTCTTTCAAATGTTCTTGTTAGATTTGGGGTGCGCCTGTCAAATTTAATTATCCAGATCGAGCTTGACGAATACATGCTGTTCCGTAATGAACGGTCCATATGTTGGACCAAGACCAATAGCTATAGCTAAAATTGCATTTGCTGAATTCGAGCGCCTTTGAAGTATTGTTTTCATCATATTTGAACTGACTTCTGCATTTCTAGTACTAATATGTTTCTAATGTTTGCTTTGAACCTTAAGATGGCTTATCCTGCTCTTTCTCATTCTCATTCGTTTTTTTTTTTTTTTCCCATTATAAATTCTGAATTTTGCTAAGAAAAAGACAGAAAGGTACCCAAAAGAAAATTACATCGTTGACCAAAAGCTAGATGGGCCTTCGGTAGTTCAGTTACAGTGCACCAACCTGCAGTATAAATTCAACAAGGGCCACGACCATACCCAAATCACCACCACCATCTTTGCTCTTGAATAAGAAAGATATACAGCACTCAGTCTTATTTCCACATGGAATTGGTGCCTCTGTGAAAATACATGTTCTCTAGGTTAACGATTTATTTTTTACTTACCATTTTAAAATATTAAAATTATGTTTGGAAAAAATTCCGAAGTTACCAGGAATGCAAACATTGTTGTTCTATTCCTGGTTGGCGCAGACAATGTCTGCGTAAACATAGAAACATTTTTTTTTTACGACTGTTGAAGATAAGAAACTTCAACTGAAGTTTTAAAGCGTTAAATAATGATTCTCCCGCTAAAATTTTGGTCCACTCAGGTAAACCCCCCTCAATAGATTGTAGATCCTCTTCGCGAGCTTTTCGAAAAATGATCATACGCTGAAATTAGAGTTTTTTATTATCAAAAGTTATGTTTATTTAAAGTTTCGAACAGGTTCATCAACAATTATTACAAAAACATGAATGATACGCCAATATTTTAAACCATAATTAATCCCAGTAGTGTACCGATGTATCATTACAAAACATCAATGACACACCAATATTTTGTACAGTCATTCTGAAAATGGTAAGTAAAAAACATGCATTGTCAGCGTGCCATCCCTGTTTGGTGCGCAGCCAATGCACCCGTTCCTTGTAACTTCGGATTTTTTTTTTTCAAAGTGCTGGTAACTCCGTAATTTTAATATCTTAAATGGTAAATAAAAAAAAGGGTCTAGGTTATTCAGTGACTTTATCAGTTGCAAAATCTCAGCTTAGTATCTGGGTATAACACACTTGATAATATGCAAGAGTAAAAAACTATGTGAAGACAATTATTCCTTTTTTTTTTCTTGCCAATATCCTCATTATTCAAGTACAAGGTTATTCAAATCATCAACAAGCTTGTTTTTCATTACATTTGCAGTGCTTGTTCTTGTGAGTGGCAAAAAATTGTGCTCGGGCAAATCAGAAATCGGTAGCATATTTATCGGGCTTAAACCATAAAGAGAAATCGATTCCTTTCTTCTTTAGTTCTTCTGTAGCTGAGCCAATCTTCTCAAGAAGCTACAGCATTGACCAGCGGGAAAAGACAAACAAGACAAGTCAGAATGAGCATGTTTCTTACCTGGATATACAGGTGCCTTACCTCGTAACACAGTACTGAAACCATCAAACTCTTCACCTGGAACTTGATGTTTGAGGTTCCACTAAAACCATAATCTTACTAAATAACTAACGATATACTTCTAAGAAGGAAAGAAAAAGAGGAGCTACATGTCAATGGGTACGGTATGGGTCAGATGGAGGCATTTTCATACCCATATGGCCATACCCATTAAAATTGACTTTACTCATACCATATTCTTACTCATTAAGAATTAACCTTACCCTACCCTACCCTTGCTCGTTAATTTTATCGGCAACGGATAATACTAATATAATAATTAGTTTTATTATATTTTACAAATAAAACATCAAAAAAGCAAGAAAACAGAGAGGGAAGGAAAAATGTATCAAAGATACAAATTTGATGCACTGGAATAGAAAAACACGGTTTAGGGCATTGAAATGGAAGAGTAAATCTAAGTCCACTGGAAATTGAATTAATTATATAAAATTTTAGATTTTATAACTACCCTATAGAGTAATGAGTACGAAATAGTTATTACCCATACCCTTACCCATTTAGTTTAACAAATAAAGATTCTTACCCATACCCACTAAGCTAATGGAAAAAAAAAAAAAAAAAAAACTTACCCATACCCACCTTATTAAATACGATACAAGTCGGGTAAACAGCTAAAAAGTACCATTGACCCCCCAAATATGGATGCTTGAACTTTTCTCTATAACAAGTAATCTATTTGTATGTTGCTCGTTTGAAAGCAGGACAATCAGGTAAGATTTATCTCACAAATAAACCCTTCAAATACCCAACTTTTGCATCAATGACCTTTACTGGTCAAACACTTCACCAGACAGCCCCTCAAAAAAAAAATGTAGCTTGACATCACATCAGCAACAAGCCCATTTAAAGTTCAATATTTAAACCAGAAGTCTGCTTCTGATTCTAGTTTTAGAACTCTAATTCTGGTTACTAAAAAGGGCCGCTGAGGGGTTGTTCATACATTTTTTAAGAGCTAGGTGACCTTAGCAGCAGCTAAGATTTCAAAAAAAAAAAGTGCTAGGTGTTCAGGTCTAGTCAAACCTTTTCATGTGTGTGTCCATTAGACACCAAAACTGAGCGATCAAAAACAGTGAAATCTCCACCATCCATTCTTGAAACGACCCCACCTGCTTCTTCTACTATCTGCTTACGCACCAGATTTACAGATGAAGTTATTATAAGTAATATAGTTATCAGAAACTTAAAACAAATGGAAAGCTATCCATAGCTTATAGCTAAAAATTCAATGTTACCAAAAATTGAAAAAGGGCCTCATTTTTCATTATTTGCAAAGAAGCCTGTTACTTTCTGGAGAAATTGAGTTGGAACTTTTAACTTTGGTCTTTAGGTGCTTTTTTTCTTAAATTAAAGAAGGTGATTTTGAAATATGAGAACCATTCATTATTATTTTCTAAAAAAAACTAAGTCATTTTAACTTAATTGAATTCAAGTTTCTTTAAAAAAGGTTATTTCATAATTTCATGACATTAATCCTTCTATTATTCTATAGAAGTACCAAGAGTTAAAACCAACAAAAAGGGGCTAATTTATAAAGATTCAAACCATGAGTAGCCTTTTTTACCTTAATGCAGTGGCTTCGCCCAAAAATTCTTGATAAGAAAGATTTCTTTTGCAAAATTATAATAGATTGCTATGAATAAAAAAGTCATAATTTAAATAACACAGTAGATACCAGAACGCCAGCTGCCATGTCCCATGGCTTGAGCCGGTATTCCCAATATGCTTCCGCTATGCCTAGTGCCACATGAGACATATCTGCAGCAGCTGAACCAAGCCGTCTCACTCCCTGTGTGGTCCACAGATTTTGTTAATAGTGTATTTCTAGGAATTTCAAGCAGCTAGGTCAGTTGCAATACACATTTCCCGATTCCTGGCGTGCATAATTGACGAATGCACGATGCAAGTATGAGGTCATGTTCTTTCAGTCACTCCATCTAATTAATTTCTAGCTATAATATGAGTAAAGAGTCCTTCTCCCAAAGTTTCATAAACTTGTCTTATTTTATTCTGTCTTTATTGCTAGACTCTTGTATAGGCTGTACTGTTACTAGAATTTTGGTTCCTAGGTCCAAATTTACTCCAATGAAACTAAATGCTCTCTTTTACCTTTAGCATGTGGAATCAGAATTCTAAGTTCCAACTCACAACATTTCTTTTGACTTGAAAATTAAATTATTAGTTTCGTATTTCTTCCATGGAATTCATGTTATAAAAATATATCAAGTTCTGCGTTCTGATTAAGTAACGAATTAACAAACTTATGGAAAACTTAAAACTAAATTAGGTGCTAACCAATAAGCTTTGCCCATTAGGCAGCCAACAGAACAGACTGCATGATAATCAAGATTTTATTATCTTTAAAATAATTAAATGATTAGATATAACGAACTTACCCTACTGACATCAGTAAAATGCTTGAAAAGTTCAATGTTGGTTGACCACGCATCATCATGCTCATATCCAAATCCAGTTACCAGAAGAGATCGCCCTATCTAGAAAATTAGGTTAGAATATGCAATTTTCAATCATGCTAAGAAAAGGCATGACAACTACAAGAGAAATTCTACTTCTTGGAGAGGGAAGGAGGTTTCAATTTTAACCTTGAAAAAATATATAAATCTCCCATATGCTCTAAAGTATATATTGAAAATATCCCTCCTTTCAAAAGAATGCCTAAACTACCATCTTTGAGTGTGTGTGTGAAAGAGAGAGAGAAAGGCAGTTCTGGCCTTCGGTTTTGAACAAATGGGGAAACCAAAACAACACACACAAAATAACAATACAAGAAATGTTAAATAAAAAGGTTGCGGTGATGAATTATGGAGTACCTGGTCAGTTTGACTAACATGAACCTTCTGACCATTACAGTAGGTCCCACCACCTGCTTTCATAGAAAAAAAAAGGATACAATTCCTTGACATATAATAACAGTTCTTTTATTAATTATATAGCACTGAAAACCTCGTGGCTGTACCGATTTTAAATTGACACCCAACCCTCACAAATCACAACCGACCTTAAGACAACTAAAAGTTTATCAAAATGCTTCTTGGTCTGTCGTGTTAACTTGACCAAAAAGCTTGATCGATTGAAAAAGATGGACCCAACATCTGAATAACCTTGCATTTTTCCATCAAGCAGAAAAGTCATAACTGAGAAAAGGGCTACAATGTCAGCATTCACCAGAATATACCGATTCTGCCACATTCGTTGTAAGTCTTGTGTTGTGCAATAACTAAAAAAAAATGGACTAACAAGAAACATAGTTGCACCCACAACATTTTGGATTTTTACATCAGATACAATTTACACAAAAATGTGCAACTTTTAGTTATATTCCAACTCGTTTATTACCTGCAGATGCAGTGAATGTGCGAGTGTTCCAACACATAGGTCCGCCAGCAAACTCAACCTATTAAAAATTCAACACAAGTAGTTTGCATAATTAAATTACAACTATTTAAAATAGCTTGCCAAAATGCCTATTGTTTAGCAGTATTGCAATAAGCATACATGATATGTGTTCCTGATAGAAACCATCTGTGACAGGCATGGGTTCCAGATGCTTGTTGGACCAAATTGCAAAAATTGACTACATTGTGATTAATTGAGTGATCCAAAATACTTCGAGCAACTTAAATCTCATTAGGGCCATTAAAATGATTTCCTCCACTAAGTCAAGTTCCTCTGCTATCTTTCTCATCTTAATACTAACCTCATGTCTTTAAAATCCAACCCAACTCTATCATTATGAAGAGAAAATTGAAATAAACACAATGTTGCTCCAAATAGTGGAAGGGGACAATGTTCAAAAGATATTCCTAAGGTGATATAAAAACTTCCATTGGATTATTCTTAGGTCATATGAATATGGATAGTGTACATAAAACTTCAAAATCACATCGGTAAATAATTCAATTTTGCTGGTCTCTTTTCCTTTTTGATGCTTACTCCAACAAGTGCGAAACAATGAACTAACTATTAATGAATGAATTAACAATTACCACAGTGGCGGCTGCAGGCTTGCCACGATAAAGCACTCCAACTGAAACTGAAAAGGATGGATAGCCATGCGCAAAGTTGGTTGTTCCATCTAAAAGTTTTAACCAAACAAGAACGAACAAGTAAAAATTAAAATAAGTTAACAATCAACCTATATATACAAAATTTTAATGTACAACATGAGCTGCTATGTTGCAGGTAGTGTATGATTTTTTAAATAAATTTAGTATATTTCCTTTTGTTGGGGCTAGACTCTGTGTTTAGCCTCACCTAAGCACATGTGAAGCTCATGAAAACCAATAAGAAGAGTGTTTGTGTAAGACTAAAAGACAACAAGAACGACTGAATGATACTATCTAACACCCATCATTTTCCAGATATTTTCAACAAGCGTCAAATAACTAAATGAATGTGATCAGCACGAGTACACGCCATGAAATTTGGACCTTGTCTCGACAGCTCTACTCAGAATCTTCTTCCACTTATCACAAGTTGAATAAATCAGGCTAAAGACATATATGTTCAGCATAAACTGTCAAGTTTACATGAATTTGCTTTCAGTATACTTCCGTTGTTAATAGAAGTAACTTATGCTACATGTGTTTCATTAAAACAAAATAAGCCTTGTATACTTAAAAAGAGAACAAAACCGACCCAAAATCAAGATCCCCGAGGAGAATATCAAGTCTCAGACTCTTAAAAGCATCATAGACCTCTCTCATTCTAGGACTAAGAGTTGCATACTATACCAGCTGAGGTACTGCAACACCCTGTCACTAGAAGAGAAATATCTCAGACCATAAAAGCACCATCATAGACATCACAGATGCTTCAATTGATGAGCAACCATTTCCACAAAATGATCCAAAAGATGGTTGGATTAAGTTGAAACTTTAAAGTATGAGAAATGTTGAGTGTTTGTACTCCAGCCCATAAGTGGGAAAAATTTGCAAAAGGAAATGTTATAAGTAAATAACTGGTATGGTGCTTATGAGGTATGGTCACACGTGATGTTTAGTAATGTTAGTGACTAGAGAGAGAGAGAGAGAGAGAGAGAGAGAGAGACAAACCCAACGGGTCAATGCACCAGAGATAGTCTGACAAGGCATCCCCAATTAAGCCACCTTCTTCGCCAAGTATTAGATGGTCATTGAAATGCCTTTTTACAACTTGTAGAATTGCCGATTCACTCATCTTATCTGTGCTGAATTCAACCCCAAAATATGACTTATATGGCTAATTAAAGCCTCAGTATTTTTCCCTCACAAAAGCACCTCAATAATTTTCCAAGACATACTGAAAATCACTATGTTATAAAAAAGACTATCATGGACCTGTAATCAACTTTGAATTAAAAACTTGATTATAGTTGCTAGAGAATTGTCTCTTTAAAGTTACAATTTGAAATATGTCTGAGAACTCTTGATGCCCTCTCTAGTTACAATAGATTTAGCAAGCACTTGTGAAATAAGTGTTATATAGGGGGTTTGTTGCATGAAATTATTAGGTTCCCCAAATCACTGTGGTATTCGATGGAGGTGCTTTATGTAAAGTCTCAAACATTCATAAATGATTAAAGATGATTAGCTTACTCTGTTACCAAGTCAGCAATACCCTTGTAACTGATGTTGCGAGGTTTATTGACAGCTTCCAACACAACCTTAAAAAAGAAAGTGGAATAAATCAAAACAATTGAAAGGTGATCTCTGTTGAACAACTATGAAATGAAAATGCTTCTGACGAGAACTGGACTTCTTTTGAAACACAAGTTCCTTATAATGTTCTTAAACCCTAATGACCATCTTCTTTGTTTCTGTAACTTCATTTCGCATTTCTCACCTATTTTATATTCTATGAACCTGTAATTACAAATCACCTTCGCTTGTTAATGAAATCATAGTAGGCCTTTTGCCTACTATTTCAAATATGTATATATATGTGTTCCTTACATAACATGTGCCGCGTCCATCATCACCATCATGACAGTATTTATCAATATGTACCGATCTGAGCAGGATATTACCGAAACAAAGTATTAATTTGAATTATTGAATAGATTCCTTATTATTCGTCTAAAGTAGGTCCCCAACATGCGTCAATTTTATTCGAATTAATCACAACACTCTTGATTTGCTCATCAGATTATATCAAAAAGGAAGTATGTACGCACGTTCTTTCTAAATTTCCCTTTTGTTTCACAAGAAGTACTTTAAACTTGACCTAACAAACAAAATTGCACCTCTGCTCCAGTTTTAGCAGCTGATTCGACGACTTGTAGCAGTTCGGACGCCGGTATAGGACCGGTTGATTCGGCAGCAATCTTGGGGAAGATCCTCTCTGACACAACGGCCCTGATTTGGCCATGGCGGATAGGTCTCCTTTGAGAACTATAGCTGTTTATTTGAGAAGATCTGAAGGATAGTTTCACAGCGGGTGAAGAAGAAAGAAGATATCTTCCCATTCTTGGGCTCTTAACAATTTGTGCAATTTGTGAGGGAGAGAAGATAAATGTGTGTAGTTCTGAAGTGTGATAAGAATACTAGAAGAGGACAGCATTACAAATTTACAGAGAGACCCTCCTTGTTAAATTTTGAGCAACTTAGCCCTTTTAATTTACATTGAAGCCCTCCTGGTCATTCAGATGCTTTTCTTTTTCTTTGTTTTCTCTTTGTTTATTTTTTTCCTCTCCCTTCTGTCGACAAATTTCAAAAGAATAAAAAATAATCTAAAACTTAATTTTAAATTAAATCATTAATGCAATCTAAATCTTATTTATGTACTGTGAAGGTATGTGATTCAGACAGCTTGAAATATTGAACTTTGTTGAAACTTTTAATATGAAAACTCAAAATTTTCAATTCAATAAATTTTCTTAAAATCTCCATTTATAGTATTTGCAATCTTGAAGGCTAAAATGAAAATTATCATATCCAATTAACTCATCTCAGTTTCTTGTTATTATAACCGTCATTTAATTATAATTTGATTTCTTGAATCTTTTATATATATAAGTAAACCCTCGTTCTTAATGAAGTAATTGCCCTCTATTATTTATATTGTGCATCCGAGAGATTGAAAGAAAAAGATAAAATAAAATGATGTTATAATAGTTCCCATAACTTTAGAAGAGAAGTACATTCATATTTATTGAAGTATGTCTCGGTATAAATGTCAATGTCTCGAACTCACGATAACACATAACCACAACAATTTTCAAAATAATTAATAATAAGAATACTAAGAACAATACAGAATTATAAAAATATAAATTCTAATGCTTAGGGCGGATCTCAATTCCTTGTATTATTATTCCGCTTTTTAATCCCTGCGCATCATCCTCTTCCAATTTCATATGTACTTCTCCATCTTCATCTTTCTCAATGTAAAATTCTCCGATTTCCACCTCAATCCATCTGTCATCTCTTTCCTTAGCCGATATTGCTCCCTTGTAGTCAAACTCCAGATCCTCATATGCGATATTCCATTCACTAAATATTTTACTCACGTATTTGTCATAATTCGGCTCAAGATACACAGTGCTTTTAGTAATATTTTTACCGACGCTCACTGATGTACGTTGCCTAATTTGACCAATCGGATGACGATAATATTGGTCATCCAATATTTCAGTGAGCTTGTATACTAAATAAGCACCATACCTTATTCTAGGAGAAAGTGCTTTGGAATCGATCTTACCACAAATAGCTAGTTGGCAATGGAACATTGGCTCAGCCACCTTAGCAAACCTATTTATTCAATTGAGTTAATATCATGCGTAACCAAAATTAAATATTTAAGATTTTACTTCATTAGATCAACTTTTCTAGTAAGATAATTTTTTGTATTGAAAAACTAAATATATTTTATCTTTTTGCAACAAAAATATTTTTGGTCCTTCAAAAAAAGACAAATATATTTTTTTACTTACCTTTTTTATCTTTCAATAGTAAATCATCAAAACTTTTTTCAACTGATATTCCTAATTAACGACTCAAATAGTTTTGATGTCATATTTACAAACAACACAAGTTCCTAGCACATTGTAAAAATATGTACTCAACACGATATTAGCATCAAACAATTAAAAATATTACAGAATAATATGCTTAGACTGACAAGTGACAAACGCGTAGCTGGCTTGATTACATTCTAATTTCTCGTAATGTAAAAAAGTAAAGTTTCAAAATATATCATATTATATTTACGGATTTAAACTTTATTGGATTATTTATTATTTCTGACTTAGTACTATGCAATAAATTCATGCAACTAAAATATTGTTAAAAAAGACTTTTCCAGTAAGATAAATTATAAAAGAGATATACCTCTTTCTTCTTGACAAAAAAAAATTTCATATTCAAATAAAAGTATACCTTGAATCTGGGTGAGATATGCGCCTCCAATAAAAATGAGGAGCATCAGCAAAAGATATGTCTAACATACTTATTGATAGCATGTAACATTTAGCTCCACTGCATCTATCGAGTTCAAAGCTCTACGGACGAAAGTAAGCAATCAATCATTCTTTCTCTAGAAATTACATATTTAACGGAAGTATATATTAAATTTTGCATGTTAAAAAGAAAGAAAGAAAAGTACCATTTTGCCTCCATCAATGAGCACATGGCGGTTTGAAAGCTGGAAGAAGAGATCCTTCTTAGAGGTGAACACCACCGGATCAACGGTCCGAGATAGAATGGTGGCATAATCTGATGGGAGAAAATCTTTCCACAAGAAGTCGGAATCCGCCATTGATTGAAAGTTGGTGGAGGTGAGCGAAAACCTGTGAACACCATCCGGCGATGTGCGACGCAACACTTCATAAAGACAGCCCTCTGGGAGATAATTAATGAAACCTTCCATTATCGTCTTGTTTGGTTACAGCTGAAAACTTCTTTTTTGAAAGTTGGTTATGGTTGAAAACTTGAAACGGAAATATGTGAATTTGTTTCTGGAGAGTTTACGGCCTCGTATTTATAATATAATATAGCTATTTGTGAAATGATAAAATTCACTTGTGCCAATCTATTTTTGAATGATAACATATATAGAAACTTATTATGGGAGTGCAAATCTAATTCTATAATGGCAAATAATATGTGGGACTAATTACTGCAGTGTATGGCGGTAATGACAAAATTAAATATACTTTCTATATTTAGTAGATGTTACTATTTTAGACCGTGAGAGGAAAATAGAAATTAAGCGAGGTTTTTTTCAGCCCATTTAGATGTAAATGAATTTTTTAGCTCATATAAATAGTATACGAAGTAACCTCTTGGAAGCAGCCCAACTGAGAGACCTCGGTGATAGATCTTTGTAGATTTAATTAATTAATTAAATGAGGGGGCGCTGGTTTTAGAAAATATTCAAAATAGTATAAAAAAAATTAGGATTGCACCGTTAACGGGCAAAATAATTTGATAATCATAATAATTTTCAAATTAAGTGATAAAATAATAATAATAATAAATGTAAACACGCTATTGCCTTTATGGATTGACAAGGCACAAAAATTCGGGTGCGGATTTTAACAGCAAAGAATGGAACCGAATCCTCTACTCCCCAGGGGGCAGGATTTTCCTGCCCCTGAGTCACTGACATGTGGGCCCGCAACAAAACTAAAATCAATATTTAAATGCTTAAAACCGTCTGGACCCACGTATCATCCGCACTGAGGGCAGGTGATCTTCTTCTGCAAAGAATTGACTCAATGCAGTGATCAAGTGAGAGAACTTTTTTACTTGGACCATTATATCCATGTTTTAATAAGGAAACTAATATAACAACACATTAGAAAAACATAGCAATTAATGGAGCATCATTTCTTAATGGAAATATTTTCTTCAAATAAATTCAAAGATATACATATGAAATTCAAAATATTGTATTTCCTTTTTTATTTATTATAAAAAAAATCAAACATCATTTTTGATTGAAAAACGACCTGTTTATTTAATATTAAATATTGAGTTTCTGAATTTGGAATTTTATGTCTTGATTTTTGTTGTCATTTTTTTTTCAACATCATATAACAACAAATATGATTTTTCTATATTTGTTTTTTGTACAATTCAAAATTTCTATCTGAGTACTTAAAATATTCATCTATTAAACAAAAAAATGAAAATAAATAAAGCAAGAAATCAAGTGGAATCTTAAAATATTATGTAACAATATTTTTTTTATTATTATGCTAGACTTTCAAGCATCAAAATTTAATTAAATTTGCTTAAATGATATTTGCTTACAAAAATAAAAGTTTCGTGCACATCTGATGAAAGAAACTAACACTTGTTACCTTCGAAAATAAAATTAGTTAAATATTTTAAATTACCTTTGATTAAAGAAATTCTGAACGAAAAAGAGAGAAATAGCGCACTCAAAGCATGAATTTATTTTTTCTCACAGCAACTTTTTTTTTGTTCAGCCAAAAATACTAATTATGATTGACGGTCATTTAAAGAAAGAATTATAAATTGATTATACTTAATTAATGAGGTATCTATTAAAGAGGAGGAAATGGTCATTTTAAAAAATTTCTCTAACCTCTTCGCTGCTTTGAGCAAAAAAAATAGCTGTTAACTACAAGAGAAGACAAACAAATGGATTTCATGAATAGAGCGTGCAAGTGTGGGTTGAAAAAAAAAGGAAAATATTTTGAAAAGTAACTCTTCGCCCCTTTTGATTGGGCCCGGATCTCCTAAAGTAACTCAACTTTTGAGTTTTGAATCGGGACCGTCCGATTCGAATCTGTCGTTCGAAATCGTCTCGAGATTTGAATTCGTTCTTGCAATGTGTGCGCTTCAAATCCGGATAGATTGTTACAGATTTGAATCGAACGGTCCCGATTTAAAATCCAAAAATTGAGTTATATTTTCGACCCTAACTAATTTTTAATGAGACCACGTTCTAAAAGATCAGCAACAAATTTACAACCAATGTAAACAAGTGTTGATACATAACATCTCAGGTATTTATTGTTAGTGTTGGTGTCCTAGATCTAGATCATATGTATGATATGTTTAGTTTATTAGTGAATGATTTTATCATTTTGTACCTTAAGTATTCATATTAGTGGATCATTTGAGTCGATGACTTAAATTGTAGAACTTCACAATGAATAAATTTGTTTGCTCTTAAATGTCTCTTATCTTGGCAATCAGCAAGGTACACTGGTTGATCATATAAGATAAGTGTAGTGATTAGATAATGGCCATGTTCTACAGGTTATACGATAAAGAGTTATCCATCTAATCGCACATGTGCATACATGGAGATGTATGGCACTGGATAGACCCAAGAATGAAATATCATATGGATTGTGTTATGTGTCATTGATATTTCATTGTGTCTAGAATTCTTTGGTTGAGATATTTATTTTTCTTACATAAGGGATGTGTATTGTTGGTACTGTCCAACATTCTCTTTAACCAGGAGTTATAAAGGCAGTTACTGCAGTGCATATAACTTATGAGGAAGAACGATACGTATCAAGAAACCATTGTCCCTTATATGTTAATATAAGTGATGATATCTTTGGGCCCCTTGATAAAGTTTGTATTATGTGCATGCAATATGATTATATGATAATCATATCATAATTAAACTTCAGGAAATCAAGAAAGAATAATTAGTAAGGATGACACATTCCTACCTTACAATTATTTGGATATCATGTGGCAAGGAATTGACACAACAACATTTTTAATGTTACAGGGATCGTGATTTTGCATTGTGCTTTTCATCCACATCATTTGGGTAATCAATTTACCATGGCTAGTTGTATCATTGATTTATGGAATTAAAATGTTTAATTCCATTGCCATAATGATGGGATCCCATAGGGTCACACCATATGAAAGATTAAAAGAAAATATATTAATAAAGCATATGTGATATGTATATAATATGTGATATGTTAATTATAAGGAGTTATAATTAATTTGTACAAATTATATATTATTAATATATGAACAATTTTTATGACATGGAGATGTTATAAAATAATCCTAGAAATATTTAAAGTATGTGTGACATATTTTAAATAGCTTTAGATACATGAGAGATGCATATAAATTAATATAGAATATTAATTTATATATTGGCCTTTTAAAGTATGGAATTGTGGACTTAATTAAATATTAATATGATTAGTATGTTTAAGCCCAAATCCCAAATATATGCTGGAGAGAATTGATTAGTGATGACATGATTTAAGGAATATTTAAATATGTCATTAAATCTAATCAATTTCATAAAAGAGGAGAGAAATTTCGGAACAGTTTTTGAGGTAACTTTGAACAGAGATTTGAAAGGGAAAATGTTAACTATTTTGGACGTATGACCTATGGAATTTGAAGCCCTTGGAGTCTAGAATCCAACAGTGAAGGTTTCAAGTCGTTTAGAGTTACCTAGAGAAAGATATATCAGTTTTAGTACCGAAAGGTCAGAAATTCTGGGTATATTATCTTGGCCGAAATTTGTCTCTCTCCCTCTCATTCTCTCACATTCTCTCTCATGTGTTGAGATCTAGAAATCATCTAAGTATATTTTAGAAATTAACAAGAGGGTTAAAACTAGGATTAAGGTTCTACTTGTTAATCTCTTACTAGCCTTAGAGATGCAAGTATTTCTTTAATCTTTCAGTGGATACCTAAGGAGGCTCGTCATTTGAAGGGCTAAAGCACAACCACCGTCAAAAGAGAAAGGGAATAAGAAGTTGATAACCGAACAACCCTTCTTAATTTGATTTGGAGATCAAATCTAAGGTATTGTGTTACTCACTTCTTGATTAGACTAATTAATATTGTTTCTTGCACTTACAATAACTAGATTATTTGTTTTGAGTCAAATAAATTTTTTGTTTTATTCCTTGCTATCTAAGTATCAAAACCTTCATTTATATCTAACATATCAAATATTTCTAAGAATATATCAACTCTCTATGAAGGCTTTAGTTGGGTTTTAATTTGACTTGAAATCTTCAATAAATAATTTGTATCAAAAATAAAACCAGACAGTGTAAAATATTTTAAAAAATATTGATTTTTTAATTTTTCATTATGTCCAGAAAAATATCAAGTAATTATACATAGCATTAACATATCTGACATATCAAGTATTTATACATATATATTTTTAAGACTTGTACTTCTAAATCTGAATACTTAAGTTTTCAAGTACTTATACCTAGCATATTAAGTCTTTACACATAGCATGTCAAGAAGAAAAAACAACGAAGTGAATAGAACCCGAAATTACTTCAATATGGATCTCATTTGAAAGAGAAAATTGTGTACAATTTATAGTTTTAGATTCGTAAAATTTCTTACAGATCATCAGAAATATGGACGAGATTGAACAGAGGGAAAAACTCTCATCTGAAAACATGTAAAGGATGGACGGGTGATGAAAGAATGAAATGAATAACTTCTCTTTGTGATGTTAGTATTGATACACATACGTGGAAGTGTTTATATATAACGTATCAAATATTTATATCCAACATTCTAAGTGTGTAAGGAAGAATTAAAAAAAAAAGAATCTGAATTCGGTTAAAAAGAATTACAAAACTTAAAAAAATAGGTTGGGAGATTTCTTGAGAGATGGAGAAGAGGGACATCTCCCGATTTCCATCTATGTCAATTCTCTAGATAAAATAATATTTAACTCTTGATTCACCTCCGCAATATATTTTTCCACTTTATCTCGATTGATTAAATTCTGACAATTACTAGATATTACCAAGTTATTGTCAGTCATTTTCATAATTGTGTTATAAGTAGTAACATTTCCGGATTATTTTAGCGGTGCTTCTAAATCTTGCTCTATAGAGATGGAATACGCTTACGTATAGTGTCTCATATGTGATCCAGATATTATCCATTCAATTTGATTTACTTTGATTTAATTTATTAACTATCCAAATTTTCTAAAAAAATACATCTCTCAACAATCTTAAGTGGATCAATTTTATTTCTGCTTTTGATTTAAAATCTAACAAACTTCATACAAAACGTCTGAAAAATTGATCCGAACTCTGAATACACAACTATAAACAATTAGATTTATTTACAAGTTATAAAATTTAAAACAGGTATGTTTTGAAAACTATCTATATCACAACGGGAAGAATGTAGATTAACAAAATATTCTAAATTTATTCGTGCATGACTTTTTTAAAAAAGTTTGGAACAAATATGAAAAATGCCGTGAATTAAATAAACTAATCTGAGTTAGGTGTACCTACATAGAACTTCCGAATATTTGTCTAAAATTTCCATGCACTGGAGACTTAAATTTTATGTTCAACAATTTCAAAAGATTTAACCAAACGACACAAACTCTGAATCTGGACGTTATTTTTCTGAACAGTAATTCGAGCGCAAGTTATAATATAATTGAAGAATTAAAGAATCTAATCAATCCAAATTCCAAATTCAATAATACAATAATTTTTAAAATTTATATGCACGAACAAATAAATAAATAAAGTGGTACGAAGAAGTACTAATAAAAAGAAACAAGAAACTCAGCTGGCCTTGCAGTAAAAAAATTCGACTGATGAGCACTAAAAAATTGACACCGTCGAACAAACCGACAAATGGAGATTGCAACAATCGGAACCGCAGGACAATCCACAGTGGCAAACGAGACCCGTCACCCGAGGAATGTCCAGACATTTCAGGAAAATTCGTTGAATTTAATCCTCCCAGGTACCTGACGAGGAAATCTTTTACAATTAGTAGATCTGAACCGTTATTTTTAAATTTACACGAATCTGAAAGCCCAGTAATATTGTCCCCTGTTCTAGCCCGAATTTCAAAGTTCCGAGAGTTAATCTGAACCGTAAAGTGAGGAATATCTTCTACGGTACCTGGGAGGATACGGACCAAGTAAGGAATGTTTGAACACTGGACAGCCCAGCAATTTACAATAACGTAATAAATCATCCGACGATATCTGCCCTACTGCCCGATCTGCCCTTAAAACGGTCCTCTTTGATTTGACTGTCAGATATTATGTGGACGGTTCACATCATCTCGGACTCTACATATGAATCTGAGCCTCCGAAGTTCCGGACATGTCCATTTTGTTAACAAATGGAGGACTAGTAAACACTAACAGTACAGATAAGAAATGCATTAAGCAATCTCCGTCTCTCTCTCTCTCTCTAAACCCTAAAAAGAACAGCTGCTGTGTGCCTGTGCCTTCTCCGAGCCTGAGGTCGGGGGTCGATTCTCCCTTCATCCCCGCCTCAATTTACTTGTACTCACTTCTCGCTCTATTTCTGAAAAGAAATTTGAGAAAATATCAACATATTGCCAGGTTTCGCTCCAGTTAGGTATGTGTTTATATGTATTTTGTTTCTCTAATTTCAGGCCCCTTGCTTTTGTGTTCATCAGGGAGTGCTTCGTAATGAGCATAACAAATGATTTTATAGTACCGCAGTCTCAGTTTTGTATTACATAAGTTTTTAGGATTGGATTTAGTTAATTTTTTTTTTGTCAGTTTAGTATGTATCCCTTTTTGAGAGCTTTTTTGTTTTATTCAACTGTTAATTGCATTGTAAATGAGGTTTTGTTTCACTGGGCGCTCTGAACTGCAATATTTCTCTTTTGCACTCTCAAATGCAGAACGTTCCATGCTTTTCTGTCAGGATTGAAGAACTCAAAAATTTTCTTCTAGACAATGTGATTTGGTTAATGA
Organism: Carex arenaria; assembly: GCA_964058825.1. Lineage (NCBI taxonomy): Eukaryota > Viridiplantae > Streptophyta > Magnoliopsida > Poales > Cyperaceae > Carex > Carex arenaria. The sequence continues at coordinate 23,889 of CAXKVW010000300.1, read as the reverse complement.
CCTAGCCAAGTGAGTTGTAGCGTTTATCAATAGTTTAAAATCACAAACTTTTGTTGTGATTTTATTCTATTGTGGCAGAGTATACTCTACTATTAATTATCAAAATTCTTATGATCAGATTTGGTAATAGACATAATTTGGTTCATGTCTACAATCATACAAGCTGCTTGCTACAGCAGGAAAAATATAACCCAAGATAGCTGGTGTCTTAGTAATGCCATGGGAAAGCAGAATGTGTCCATGCTGAGTTTCTTTAATCTAAGAACAAAGATAACATTGTGTTTTCCTAAAAGAAAGTTTTCTCTGCATGTCTCTCACTCACTCTCTCCTGATTTCTCTTTCTTACTCTATCTAGTTTTGTTGCTTGCAGTGGGATGTCGAGCGTACAATTTGGAGCTCCATCAATGCCTCAATTGGGTGTACAACCCCGGGCAATATCAAGATACATAACCCCAGTTGTAGCATTATTTAATAATAATGCACCACCTTCTCAAAATAGGTACCTTTCCAAGTCTTGTTCTTAAGGAAACTCTTGGCTGAGGCAAATTTTATGTGCACCTTGGCAGACCTCGAATTCTACCTATGATTTTCAATTCAATAGAGGAGAGGTTTTATGTAAATTTTGTATGATATGGGAAATATCATCTGCGGTCATAGCATATAGCCTATGTTGATCAAATGATGCTAAGATTATGATTTTTGCTTGCTGGTTGTTTTACAAATGAGATTAGGTGGCAATTTTGGGTATTTACCAAGAGAATTAGGAGAGTTGGATTATATATATGTTCTATACTTAATAGTGTATATGGGATAGATTTTGGATTACAGGTGTATATGATATTTTGATTTCGTCTCTCCAGAGGTTTTTCTTTTGTTGCAGGCACATGCAGTCCTTGTAAATTTGAAACATTTCTCTTGTTCACCTTGAGGGGAGAATTTTTTTTACATAAAACAAAGAGCAACTATTAAGTATTGAAATTCTAGACAATGATCCTTGTTGTTGATGAACTTTTTATTCTTTTGATATTAACAGCAGAAGCAGAATGAAGTGCATGGCTCTATTTAATGGTTCATCCGTGCCATTGCTCAACCATGTGGCATCACCAAATTGTAGGCACAAGAGGGCTTCACGGTTTGTAGTAAGAGCTGATGGTGTAAGTTTTTTCTTGGTGACTAAAGTCCTCCAAAATTTTTATATATTGGTTAAGTAGAATTAACTTTGGAATGGTTGTCTATTACATAAGCAAATTATTTTTTGTCTTAAAGATGGAATATATGAGGTAATCTTGATAGTGTGTTTGAATTTACAGTTAGTTTTATGGGCTGGCTATTGACTTCAAATAATTTTCCATAGGTTCACTGTTTAAAGGTGTCATATTGGTACAAATGATAGTTTATTTTCGCATTTAACCTCTGGAATTGGTAGTTTATAATCACACACCTTTAACTTACAATATTTTCAGAACTTACTCGTTCCAATGTGGGAGTCATTCTCAATAGTTTCAAATTTCAATGGATACAAATAATGGTATAAATTCATTGCAACAGAAGTGGTGTACATGGCCTTGTCAGTTTAGGGATTTTGCATTGATTGGAGAAAACTGTTTTGGATTTTTATTGTAACTTATTTAGAAGTTTGTGGGCTAAAATGACTGTGGTTAGTGCAGGATCCAATTTTCTCCTCCTTTTTTAATATATTCTTCTTTTTATTACATGAGAGAAAGAATACAAGTGACAATTTACTTTTCAGGATTATTATTCCATTCTTGGTGTGTCAAGAAATGCTAGTAAATCTGAAATCAAAAGTGGTTAGTATTTATTAACCTAACTTGACATTCTTTTCTTATAGATATGTATATGTATATGAGGAAAGTTCCAATGTCATAAGCATTTGTATCATAAAATGCCACAAGTTCACTATTTCATTTTATGTTATAAATTTTAAACTCAATGTCAAATCCAAACTGTTGTTATTGTTTATTTTCATGTGAAGACGCATTCAAATTAAAATTTTACGATTTCTAGAGTTTCATTTTATACTAGATTAAGATTTTAAAAAATAAATGTATTGAAATTAATCTATCACTAGATTTGTTCATTTTTTAACTTTTTGATCTACAACATAAAATTTTAAGTGGACACGAGTCTCTCATGTAAATAAACAAGATTGACAGTTTGGAGTTCAAATTTTGAAATATAAATGAAGAAGTGCGGTTGTGGCATCTTGTGGCGCCAAGACCTTGTGCCCTTGGAAATTTTCTCTATGTATAAATACCTGTGTCTTTTGTATCAGACATAAATTACTCAGAAAATCATTTTTCCTATTTTATTGAACAGCATATCGCAAACTTGCAAGGAGCTATCATCCTGATGTGAACAAGTGAGTGGAATTGCATTGTCCTCTATATATTTAAGATAAATGGAATGAAATTTTATCTTTTGTAGGAATTAGTTTTCCTCAGTTTTTAGTTTGATAAGATGATTTATTAGCTTAAATAATGAATAATCTGCCATGCTAGTTGTCTGTCCTTGAAAAAAATAGTTAGTCTTTCTTTTATGATGTATTATGAGGGGGAAACATACTAGACAGACTCGTTTAGAAGTGTCAACCTGCTTTAGATGAATTCAGAGGTCATGTTTATAATCCTTTTCATCTTCCTTTGGTTAGAGAACCTGGAGCAGAGCAGAAGTTTAAGGATATAAGCAATGCATATGAAGTTCTCTCAGATGATGAGAAGCGATCAATCTATGATAAATACGGTGAAGCTGGTCTTAAAGGATCTGGCATAGGCACGGGTGTAAGTCCTTTTTCGGGATACATACATTAAGCAAATATAATTATGAACATAAAACATCTGCTATAAAATAAAAAAGGAAAGGAAAATAAATGAGCCGTATTTTTTTAGGCCGACACTTCCCACTAAAATCAACTAGTTCTGTGGATGGTTCAGTGGCCTCTTTTGCGGGTTTCTTAGTATAGTTGGACTCATCAAAAAGAGTAAAGAAAAAAAAAAACATTTTTGCTGAGAGGCAGTTTTGTCACCTGTGCCAAAATAAACAACAACAACCAAGCCTTTGGTCCCAACCAAGTTGGGGTAGGCTAGAAATGAAACCCAACTGGAGTATGCCAAAATAAACAGAGAAACTATTACACAAGCATATGTACATTCAAGTAAGAAAGTTTATACTGTCAAAATATAATTATGCGATGGTTGATGGTTCTCGGTTGTACTTACTGCTGAAAAGAATTCTCTTCCTAGTAACTATCATTAAAGCTAATTTCCTTGGCACTTCACTGCTGAAATTAACTATTTTCAGGATTTTACGAACCCATTCGACCTATTTGAGTCTCTATTTGAGGGCTTTGGCGGAATGGGGGGCCGTGCAGCCCGCAACCGGCCAGTGCAGGGTGATGATGAGACCTACAGCCTTGTGCTCAATTTCAAGGAGGCTGTATTTGGGGTTGAGAAGGAGATTGAAGTCCGTCGCCTTGAGAAATGCGCCACCTGTGAAGGATCAGGTGCAAAACCTGGTACCAAACCCACTACATGCCGTGCATGTGGCGGCCAGGGCCAAGTGGTTTCTTCTGCTCGAACACCACTGGGAGTATTCCAGCAGGTATGCTTCTCTCTCTCTCTCTTTATCTTTTTTAAGTATGTGGATACAAGTATAGGGCATGTCTCCATCAGAATACGATGCTCCATATCTAAATCTTGAGTACTTGCAATAGAAATAAAGAAAGCTTGAACGAAAGACCAGAAAAGGGACCAGAACGCCGTGGTTTGAAACCCATTGAGTACCACCTGTGGTGACCATTGCCCGTTTAGACTTTGCTCAAGGAACTGTATATATTTTTGCTTGTTACCCTGTATGCGGAAAGGAGAGGTCATTACACATCCACGACTATGAATAGCATGTGTCCCAGTACAAGGAAATATCAAGTTTGGGATAGGTTCACATGATAAGTAAAATACTTGATAATCTTGGCTATAGTTTCTAAATGGACCTAGTAGTATTAGGTGAAGCAGTAGATCCTTCTTTTAATATGATGATTGTCATGGTAAATCCTCATGCTTAATGGGTGAGAGAGCGAGTCCTACAGTTGAAACTGTGCTAGAAGTGAGAATCAGCGACCGCGTACATGGTTCCAGATCTGACTTGCTTCATGGCATTGTACCAAACCATACAAATTTTAAATATGTTATATATTACTCTGTATACAGGTCTCCACATGTTCGACATGTGATGGTTCTGGGGAGTCCTCGACCTCATGTAGTACCTGTAATGGTGATGGTCGTGTCAGGAAGAGTAAGCGTATCAGCCTCAAAGTACCAGCCGGGGTTGATTCTGGCAGCAGATTGAGGGTTCGATCAGAAGGTAATGCAGGAAGACGTGGTGGACCCCCTGGTGACCTGTATGTCTTCATAGAGGTGTTGTCAGACCCAGTGCTGAAACGGGACGGGACAAACCTGATGTACACATGCAAGGTGTCTTATATTGATGCCATCCTGGGGACCACAGTGAAGGTTCCTACGGTTGATGGCACGGTTGATCTGAAGATTCCTGCAGGGACACAGCCTGGTACCACCTTGGTGATGGCTAAGAAAGGTGTACCTTACTTGGGGAAGCCCAATGCTAGGGGAGACCAGCTTGTACGGGTTCAAGTAGAGATACCAAAACGGTTGAGTAGTGAAGAAAGGAAACTGATCGAGGAGCTGGCGGGCCTCAGCAAGGCAACTACTGCTAGTAGGAGGTGATGCCTCCAGTTCTCATTTTTGGTCCCTTTTTTTCCTTTTTTTATTTTTTCTTTTTCAGTCGTGAGTATTATGACATGTTGGTGGTTTAATTTATCATATACTAGGTTAGGTCAAGAAAATTAGTGAATTGAAGGGAATTTTATGCGGTGATCAAACTTGTATTCTCCTGGGTAAATTTGAGGGATGTATTGCTGGATTCTTTTGTCTTTTGTCATTCAAACATGAAAGCTAGCCTAATAATAGATAGTTACAAGATGGCATTGGTGTCATGTATTGGAAATTATAATATTATTTTTATTTTAGCATTCATTTGAATTTCATAATTCTTTGAAATGATTTGCTCTCGAAAATGACCAGTTTTAATTAAAAAAAAATCTGATAAAGACAGTACAGGGCCCCGTACTTAATTATCTGAAATTTTATTGCCCGATAAATTTCCCCTTCTTCAAATTAGTCTATTTTGGTACAAATATCCGTATTAACCATAAATGACAGTTTATTTTGCGGTTATCAGATGGAGAAATGTGGCTTGTCCAGTGTTTTAGTATTATAAACATCATACCTCAGTAAGTGTGTAAGAATCCATCCCGTAATTAATGAAGCTCAGTTGTCCGTACGGACGGTGATGACACTACATTTATTGTCGGCGGAGACAATTGCGGTGACCGTAAGCTGAGGTCAAACTGGGTCTTTCTTGGCTGATGCCAGGCTAGGCCTTGTTTGGCGTATTTGCTTTCGGGCCTTGTCAGGCCGGTTCGAACCGGATTCCTATTCATTTCGTTCGGTCTCGGCGCGGGGGCCCGGCTTGAGATGGTTTCAGCCCTGTACTGTTTGTGATATTTTAGGAATCATCTTTGGTCCAGACTTTCTGCATGACTTCGGCCTGACTCGGGTTAGGAGTCTGAGGCTGAGCCTATTCTTAGTCCGATGCCTGTCTTTATTATTAGCCTTCGGTACATGGTCCTATCATATTGAATGTTAATACCAGGAGCGGATCCAGTTCAATACAGGGTAGGACAACTGTCCTACCCTAGAAATTTAAAATCAATTTAAAAAAAACTGAATTTTGAGTTTTTGCTCTACCCTGGACCTTGATGTTAGCTAGATAACCCAATATTTGAAGATGATTCTTTCTTATATTGGACGAATTTTGCCTTTTTTTTCATGGCTGGTTAACTAGAGAGAATTTGGAAAGAAAGATAAATGCGACTGTGTGACTCAAGAGAAGAAGATGATCCAAGTGTTATAAAATATTAAATAAACACAGTGTATGTGTAGTGTATTGTTTAACATTGAGAATATAGCTTGATTTACAGTGAACCAGGTTTGGACAAATGAGTTACTAACTTTATTGGGTGGGCCATTGGACCTCATGAATTTCTCCTTTCTTTAATATCTCATTATTACAATGAGCCAATGGCTATTACATTCCACGAGTTGTTTATTGTAAAACAAAATCATAATACTAATAAATATGAAAACTTTTTGTATGACTTTTTTTAATTGGTCAATATTTAATTTTTATACGTATTATAATAGTGGGTTATTATTTTTTGGTAAGATTTGGCCTTATCATTAATTTTAGACTAATTATTTTTTATAATTTTTCCCTACTTTTTAATACAAAGGGTGATTAGTAAATGTTAATACTGAATTACTAGGTGTTAGAATCCTAATTAATTGGTAGATTGAATATAAAATTATTATGTTTTATAATCCGATTATCTAGTACTTGATTATCTAATGAGTTTGGATCCAATTAACTATTTAAATCCGATTCGATAATATCTTGCCCTACCCTAGTGAAAATCCTGCATCCGCCCCTGGTTAATACGTTATATTGAATATTAATATGTTATGCAGGATATAAACTTGTAATGTGTAGAGTTTAAGATATAATTTTCAGATTAATGGTGAGCTAAAATAAAGAAAAATCATCAATGACAAGGTAATCCAGAAAGAGTGGCGTGACTATATGGATGAATTGATTTCGAAATCTTGAACATATTCTTGTTGTCTCATTATATAATTGTGTAAGAGACTTTGGAAAACAACATAATCAAATGAGACTTTTCTAAAAGATTCTTAGTATTATGAATGATCAAATAGGTGATCCTCTCATATTTAAAATTACATTAATTTAATAATCCATATACATTATTATTATTATTTGTCTTATTTGTATAATTGTTTTCTGTTGAGGTAGGTGGTCTGTGGTCAATCATAAGGTTATCAATGAATATCTATCCGATAACTCAATCTGAATTCACGTGAATGAATCAGAATATGGATCTAGAAAATACATGTTCAGCTTATTGGGCCGGCATATGAATATAAATGTGAAGTTGGATTTTTTTTTTTTAAAGGTTAACCGGCTTGTGGTTCACCGGAAAAGGAAAAAAAAAAAAAAACTATTTACACATTGGATCTTTAAATTTTGAAAGATATGAATACGTATACGGATCTTACAAAATTTTATTGAATTCACATTTAGAATCCGATCCAAACCCAACAGCCCAAGCCAATCACCAACCATAATTTCGAATGTGAACATTATTAGTTAACCAAGATTTTCACCGGCAGTGAAATACAATAGCGAACTGGGTTCAAATTTATTAGTTAATCAAGATCTACCTTATAATTTTCAATATTTTAATTTTTAATACTCTTAACTTCTAATTGTCAATGCTCTTAACTTCTAATTCTAATTACTAATCATAATTCAAAGAATTTATTTTAATTTTAACTATAAATTTAACTTTAATTACAATCATAATTTCAGTGGAGGACAAATAAAATTTCAGGAGAAGAAAAAGTAGTCTGGACCTATACATTTCTATACAAATTCAAAATTCAGGGAGCTTCTTTATAATACAATTCTTAGTTCAGATTGTTAATTTCGCTGTCAGAATAATCATCATAACAACAACCCAAAAAGACAACTCTTAAAATCTGAACTTTCGACTTTAATTCTTAAAGGCAAGTGGTATGGAAGGTGGTGGTGAATTTAACAATGGAAAGTACGTAACAATATAAATTATGCAAATTATAGAAGAAAAAAAGCAAGAATTTTTTAGAAGCGTAAAAAAAGGGTAATTAGGAAGTGTGGGACTTGTGGGGACTGGGGAGTTCCTTTTAGTTTCATTTGCTATTTAGTTGGCGAGAACCTCCATGCTCTGATCAACAAATGGAGTTTGTTAAATGTTTTCTGTTATATTTTTTTTTAACCTTGTGGTTTTCTTCTACAGTCCTAAACGGCTCAACTATTATCTTTTATTCAGGGGCGGACTTAGGATTTTCGTCGGGAGACAAAAAAATATCGAATGGGTTCAAATAGTTAATCGGGTTCAAATCCATTAACTAATTAAGTACTAAATAAAAAATAATGCTTTTATTTATACTTTTCAATGATCTGACTTGTAATTTCTGATGTTTTAATCTATAATTCTAATTATTAATCATAATTGAAGAAAATTATTTTAATTTTAATCCTAAATTTAACTCGAACTACAAATTAAACATCCAGCGGGGGGCAAAAATTTTTTCAGGGAGGGATAGAGTCGATCGAAACGTCCCGACCTCCACTAAAATGCAAATGAGAAAGATTGATTTCGAGAAAGGGGAGGCAGCACAGATGGTTAGAAAAAAAATTCTAAAACTATTGGTTATTCAAAAGTCGAGAGTTTGATTCCCCCTTGTGACTTTGTAGCTCCTGCAAAGATTTTCAAAAAAAGAGAAAGATTGATTTCTTCTTTATTTTCTCATCATTTTCTGAGAAGCGAAAGTTAACAGATAGCAAGATATTTCAAAGAGGAGGGTTCAAATGTCTCAATTTTTTGTGCCTCCATCGTGCCTCTATTTTTAAAAACTTTAATACCTCAAAATTTAAAACTTAAAAGTTAAAATAAAACCGTTAGATATGATCCACATCATTTTATATATACACACGTAAGAAATTATGATATTTCAACTTTGTTGTGTTTATTATCAGGAGTTTGTAAAGATGTATAGATGTGAATAATTTTTAGACATTCATTTTTTACCTTATTGATTCACATAAAAACAAAATCAAAATGTAATATTTTTTTATGATCACATAGTGAAAATTATACATATCACTTCTACCAGTTTTGTTTCAAAGTTTATGTTTTAAATTTGAAGTTATTAAAGTCTTAAAAATAGAGACATGATAAAGACAAAAAATAAAGACATTAGAACCTCCTTTGTTTCAAAACCATTAAACCAACGGCGTCAACATCACTAATACAAGGTATTTATTAATAAATTTTCTATTAAAATCAGCAACGTGTTCGAAGTACATTGGTTTATCGCTTTGTTTATAAAATAAAGTTATCATGCATATTTGATGGGTTCCTGTTTGTAAGTGGAAACACAAAACCAAGATTGTTGATATATAGGAAAAGAAAAATCATGTTATTTTTCCTTTTTTAGAATTATTCATATCCTTCAAAATATATATATATATATATAGAGAGAGAGAGAGAGGTTGGCTAATATATAATCGATTGTTTCTGAGCTCCTATACAACTAAGTTTTTTTTTTATTTTCAAATTCTAAACGGTCGATCTAAACCGTTAGATGTGATCTTTATATTAAAATGTGCTTGGAGACCAAATTTTACATTGTTTGGAATTTTTTTACTATTTATTAAGCCACTTTGAAAATCGCTAATCCAACGGTGGCTTCTGTTTTTACTGTTTGGTTAAGCCACCGTTGGATCAGCAATTTTCAAAGTGGCTTAATAATTAGTAAAAAAATTCCAAAAAATGTAAAATTTGGTCTCCAAATACATTTTAATATAGAGATCACATCTAACGGTTTAGATCGACTGTTTGGACTTTGAAAATCAGAAAATGACTTGGTTGCACGGGAGCTCAGAAACAATTTATTGTATATTAGCCAACCTCTATATATAAAGCCATTGCAGATTTCAATTGTATGGTTCATTCTGATCGGTTCATTGCAGATTTCAATTATAAAATGTCTGTGTTCAAGGTTCAAGTTGAGGGGTGATATCATTGTGCAGATATTTAGGTTAGTGCTCTGAGGCGCCAGAAGGGAAGCTAGAGTACCGTTATGGACAAGTTAATACCGGCTGTCTAAGTGGAGAACCATATATGGTTTCTTGACTTAGGAAATGAACGTGCTACTAATATTCTGTGAGCAAACTGTTTATTTTGATATTCAATTTGACATCTTCAGAAACATAAATTACAGTTTTTCCAGGCTCAAATAAAATAAAATGTTCAATTACATGCACATATAACTTTAGAATACAATCTGTTTGTTATATATTTCTGGACAGATTATAATTTCTTCCTATGAAACAAATGGTTTAGGAGGGATTTCCAGGTTTTGCAAATTACTTCCTAACATTTGCACTACCTTTGTCATGTGTGGTCGTTCTTCCGGGTTCCATTGTATACACCAAAATGCCACAATAATTAACTTTTTCTTGATCTCTACTTCAGTTGGTTCAACCTCAGTAAAAGATTCTAGTTCTTCTCCTTTAACCAACTTCTCATAAATTATCTCAGGATAGTACACCTCACTGTTACTCTCCAAATCAGGTATGAGATTTTTTTCACCAACGACCATTTTGAGTATCAGCATTCCAAAACTATAAACATCTGATTTGTATGACACGTTTCCAAAATTCCTCGAATAGACCTCTGGTGCCATATACCCAATTGTGCCTTTGGCCGCAGTTACAGTGACATTGCTTTGTTCTATTGAACAGAACTTTGCAAGGCCAAAATCAGCAATTTTGGGGTTTAAGTTGTGATCCAACAAAATATTGTGCGGCTTGATATCAAAATGTAGAATTCGCTGAATACACCCTTCATGCAAATATTTAATGCCACTTGCTACACCACTCGCAATCTTCAAAAATATTTCCATTTGGGGCATTTCATCACCAGCATTGCATCGATTTTTACTAGAAATATACTTATCTAGGGATCCATTTGGCATGAATTCATAAACTAGAGCACACTTGCTTCCTTCAGAGGAAAATCCTAGGAGGCGAACCACGTTGAAATGGTGAATTGTTCCAATAGTTGCTACTTCATTTATGAAATCTCTATTATCGGAATTGGTGTTTGATCTCTTAAGAACCTTGACTGCTACATGGATTCCATTTGGTAATTCACCTTTAAAGACACTTCCGTAACCACCTTGGCCAAGCTTGTCCTTGAATTGCTTTGTCATCTTCTTGATTTCCGAGAAGGTATATCTAGTGGCTGTTTTGCTGTACATAGCTAGGAGCTTTTCTTGCCTCAGATGTTCTTTTCTGCTCAATCTTGTATAGTAGAAACATGGAACAGCCCCGAAGAATAAAAGCACAATCATTGTAGTGGATGCAATTGCTGAACAAGGAAAAAAAAAATAAGAAAAATAGATGTTACCTACTTGACAGTTCTCTGGTCATGCAACTTAATATTTTCTACTGCTGCTTAATTAATTTGATTTTTTTTTTTGTTCAAAAGAGTTGACAAAAAGAACATATTGTTCCAAATATGTCATGCTTGGCTCAACCCTAGTAGAGGTGGTAATTCACTACTCAACCTGCCTTGTCAGCACAAACCAACCTGACAGTGTATAAGAACAATCATTGAGGAGTTGGGTCAGATTTGAGCATTTTTTGACTTGTTTGCAAAACAGATAGGACTAATTTAATCCTTCAAAGGGTGTGAGCCAACCTGTTTATTGTTCATTTCAAATTTTTCATAACAACGAGTAATTAGATTATAATTAGAATCATGCGAACCAATTTTTAATTCAATTAAGTATCCACAATCAATATGAAATTTCAACCATTGGCCTGACCTGACCCAACCTGATTCTCTTACTAGAAGGGTATATATGAGTTGATATGTCCTGATCAATATAGCTGGTTGGAACAGATCTTACTAGTACCCTCATGCATATTTAGTCTTTTTATAGAAAACTATATTTTTGGGCTAACTTTCAATTTTATGTAAAATCTCAGTACAAAACTTATCGTCCCGACCAATCCCTATTAATTAAAAATAGAAGAGCAACAAACAACACCATATGTTACCTATGAGCTTCAAATTTGGACCTGCAAAAAAAGAAAAAAAAAAAAAAAAAAAAAAAAAAAGGTAAGATGTTATAATAAACATTGTACTTTCTCAAGGTTTATTGTAGCAGCTACCTCTTTGCTGCTCCAATGGAAAAGATAAGGAAGTCGAGGGAACTATCCAAATTACAACAGTTGACACATATATAGTAATCATGTACAATTAATGCTAATTGGATTCCTTGCTCTTGCACCATACATATATACAGGAAAGTGTATGTACGAGATTCACATTTGGACTGTAGAATGATCAAGAGAGCTGGATCTGACTTACTGTGACGGGGGCAGAATGATTTTGTGCTGGCACAGTACTTCCCTGATGTCTCACATTCAATACACCTTTTCGTAATGCCTGGCACAGACCAGGTGAGGGATACATACACAGAGTCATTAGATTTACTTTCAATTTCTTTCGTAGATAAATAGGAGACTGGGAAAGTGATATTGTTTTGCATGACTGTGCAGAACGAAGGTAGATAATCAATAATATCATCACCATCCAGAAAGTAGGCGAACTGGCTAGAGTTGCCCAAGCATGGAACAGGACCGTAATAAGACTCTGGATAACTTGACTTGTTGACCTGATCAGTGCAGCTTATCAAATTCATACTTTCTGTGTAAGGCCATGGTAGTCCATACACTGCAGATGTAAAGTTGATTGCACTTAGTTTCTCATACGCACAGAGAGAGAACCCTTCTCCTAGCTCCACTGTGATATAACCACTCTCATAGTTAATATCTTGAACCTTACATGATCCAACATTTGGTAACTGTAAGATGGTATCATTGCCTAAGCAGGAGAGTGACATGCCTACAGCCCCACATGGTGGATGAGGTGAGGTTGAAAGCCGGTAAGGGAAGCGGACTTGGGGACCATCTTTCGAACATGTAGATGGTGGGCATTTATGAAAGAAATCATCATAATCGCTCGATCCAGTGGCTATTTGGGTGGTGCTTGTATAAATCAGCAATACTAGGAGAGACAGGATCCATGTATTGATGATTCTGTGCATAGCAAACGATGAATTGAAAGATGCATTAACAATGGTGTGAAAATTTGGGGACATTCTAGTTTTGTTCACTACAAATGAACCTTTAAGGGAATGGTCAGTGGATGTCTTTCAGAGGTTTATTTCATTTTATTTTATCTTTTGAGAAATGAAATGAAATTAAAGTGTGTGGATATACTGTTCCTAGCGGACAGTGTAGCTAGACTTGACTAACCATTGGCTTTTGGGCCTATCGTTCAAAAATCTAGTAGGTATTTTATTTTGAGTATTTCGAACTTTCAATGTACGTAGATATTTTTAAAATACATTAATTCATTCGATAGTTTTACCGATTGTGTTGAGAAGTTTTCAAATTAAAATTAGAACTATAGATGTGTTTTTATCATTTAAAATGATGCATATTAATTTTGTCTAATTTGAAATTCGTTTGATCTTTGTAAGAGCATTTCTATTTTCGAAATTGTGAAATCTATTTTTTTTTTTCTATCACATCAACAACTTTACCAACTATTTTTCAATTACTTTTAAACTATCTCAACCTCTGCAATATAATTAGGGGTGAAAACAGAGAGGATACAAATAATGGTAAAACCATATCCATATATATATATATATATATATTTTTTTTTTCATTTTTTGAATGCAAATATGGAGCGGATATCAGACGGATATAGATACGGGTCTGAATTAGATTAGATATTTATCAAAATAATATTAAAAATTTAAAAATACTATAGTTCATAATATTTATCTAATTATAATTGTGAATAACATAAATTTTTCATAATATATATTAAAATATATAGTATATATTTAATATTCGGATAAGGATAATTGAAACGTAAAACCATATCAGTATCCTTATCCACACGGATATTCGGATATTGAATATCCACATCTAAGTTTTTGAATACGGATGGGACACTTTTAGCGAAATTATTGAAGTAGTAAGATTATTAAAATAACAATTCCTTCATATTCTTGTAATTACAATTGTGATTGCCACATCAATATTTACGGGGTTTTTACAAGTGGAATGGATATATTTTAAATCAATTTAATTTAGTCAATATCTTATCACTTAAATGATGCATTTTAAATTACTTTGTTTTGTTTGGACACAAATTTTTTATTTTTCAAAATGTATCAACCATATAAATCGACGGGCCTTATCTTTAGATATTTTTGAACAATCGAGCATTCCATGCCACAAAAGTCACTTGTCAGTTGTCACTTGGACAAATAAAAGTTGTCTTTTTTAACATCTATCGGAAATTTTCAAGCCTTTTCATCTACCGTTCTTTTCATCTACCGTTATTAATAGAAACCATTCTCTAATGAAATAAATGGAAATACATATATTCCATTGACGACGATTTATGTCTTGAAGCACAATTGCACAAGTTTTATGAGGTATACATGAATATATATTTATATGAATGGGTACGATACGGTTTGATGATAAGTAGTCTCATATTCATACCCATAACTAGTCTTACTCATATTTTACCTTTACTCATTAAGAATTGGTCTTATTCTATTTTATTTGTACCTATTAAGATTATCAGATAATGAAACGGTAGCGAACAAATAACGAATAATTGTAATATAATAGTTAATTTTATTATTTTTATAAATATACTATCAAATTAAATTTTTATTCATTTCACACATATACAATTACATTACTAATACAAAAATAGAATTACAAATGTGCATACAATTTCAATTAAATTGTTTGTTTATCAAAGTAAAAAAAAGTTAAAAATTCGAATATCTATTTTACATTTCTTTAACTGAAAAAAAAAATGCAAACAAAGGTAATTGAAAAACTTAGAAGTGCGCAATTACAAAGAAGTGCATAAAATCACGTGTGGTTCAATCAAACATTTATTATGTTTCATTCATTGAGCATCCAATATTTTATATGATTCATAATTTAATATACTTAATATACTTCTATATATAATTTTATTTTTTAATAATTACTCTAGTAAAAGATTCGAGATAACTTTTATTTGCACCCTCATCCATTTAGCTATCCCTACTCATATCTATACCTAATAAACTAACGATTTTTTTTTACCTTCATCTATCTTATCGAATGCAATACGGATTGAATATATAAACCGAATTAGATAAACGATTAAACGAGTTTCACTATTTTGAAATTATAATATTTAGCACAAAAAGAAAATATACATATTTACCGGTTTGCCCTCTTCAAAGTTTCTTTTCTTTTTTTTTTAAATTTAAAGGGAAGTATTTAATTTAGTGCATTTGAAAGGAAACAAAAACTTAAGGCTGTCACCACATATTTTATAAAAGCTGAAGGGCTACAAAAATTGCAATTATATGTTCTTCCTCGTTCTACCACCACCGAAGAAGAGAAACAAAAAACTTAAGGAAGACATATAAATGGCTTTCCCTTTATGTTTCTGTGCAATTAATTACTTCCTATTACTCCTCTTCAATGGAGTACTCCAAGTAAAAGGATTTGTTTGCCCACCTTCCTCATGTGGCCATCTCCATGACATACACTACCCTTTTCGCCTCAAAACTGACCCACCGCTGTGCGGATTGACCGATTTTGAACTCCTCTGCGACGCTAATAAACCCTACGTATATTGGCAATCTGGCAAATTTTATGTCATGAGTATTTCATACCAAGACAAGGTAATTAACGTGATCGATCCAGCACTTGTAAACGGGACATGCAACCCTGCAACCTCGTCAATAATATTTCGAAGCAGATTATTTTTTGACGACCCGCTTGGCTCTTGTAACGTACTGGACCTTTATAGGGTTTCTTTTGTCAGCTGCTCGAGCAGAGTAACCAAATCCAGGTACTATGCAGGTTGCCAGACAGACAACAACACTTTTTTGTATGTGCTTGAAGAATATGAGCAGTTGAGATTTCTAGAGCCATCTTGTAGGCGTTTAAGCAGTACCTACATCTCCAAATCTTTTGGAAACATGAAGAGGAAGGAAGAAGTTTTTGACACTCTGGGAAAGGGTTTCAACCTTTGTTGGTCCAAGAAATCATATTGGAACAGCCTGAAATTTTGCTTCCAAGGGGCAACAAGGTGAGCATAGCTAGGGAGTTTTAATTTTTTTTATTTGGACAAGAAGTAAAAAGAAGTTAACCATAATGCAAAGTACTTTTGATGATATCAATTGTTATACAAGAAAATTTAAGAATCTCATTATTCTTTTCAGAGCTGTGACGACTGATTTTGCTCCTGATGATGATGGATTACTTCAATTTCTGCTCAAAGTTCTGTATGGTGATTTAGTTTTCAGCATTTGCATGGGTGAAAAACTTTCTGTTAACTATGATCCCATCTTTTCTTTGGCCATACTGATGATCGTACTGGTCTTGCAACTCTGCTTTGGTAAGTTCACTAATACAGGTCCTCTTTCCATTTTCCATTCATCTTTTTATTACACAAATAGGATGTAACACGCATCTCATATCCTGTCTTTTTTCTTCTTCGGGCAAGGGAAACAAAATTTAGTCTTCAAATAAAGAATGCAAGGATTCTTCAACCTTTTTTTTTTTCAAGTGTGTGTTCTCTATCTTATTGGCCTTCACTCTTCTATTATTGTGTCTAGAAATGGATAGTTTCTGTATCCTAAACATTGGTGCCTGATGAAGCTAATAATTTAATTAATTAAGCCAAATTTATTATAAAAGATCTAACTTGTGCAACATCAGTGTTGATGTTATTGTGCAGGTTTATCTTCACGCCATGTACATTCTTCTTCTTCTTAGCACATAAATACTGGAGCTCAAAGAACTTGACGGATGACGTGGAGAAGTTTCTCCGCAACCAAAAGAAATTAGCAATAACCAGATTCTCTTATACCGAAATTATGGCAATTACCAATCACTTAAGGGAGAAATTAGGTGAAGGCGGTTTTGGATCGGTGTTCAAAGGCACAATTCTAAATAACCAACATCTTGCCGTTAAAATGCTGGGGAGTTCACGGCTCCATGGGGAAGAGTTCATCAACGAGGTCTCCGCACTTGGTAGAATTCACCACAGAAACATAGTGCGACTTGTTGGGTATTGCTCAGAAGAATCAAAAAAGGCTCTTGTATATGAGTACATGCCGAATGGATCGCTTGAGAAGCATATTTTCAGAGGAAATAATACTTCTCGGCGATTCTCTTGGTATAAACTCAAGGAGATAGCTTTAGGTATAGCTCAAGGAATCAATTACTTACATCAAGAGTGTGAGATGCGAATTTTGCATTTTGATATTAAGCCCCATAATATCCTTTTGGATTATGGTTTTGTTCCCAAGATATCTGATTTTGGACTTGCAAAATTATATCCGAGGGACTTTAGCATAGTTTCACTCAGCATAGGTAGAGGAACAGCAGGATATATTGCTCCCGAGTTGCTCTCTAGAAACTTCGGGGGTATATCCGACAAATCAGATGTTTACAGCTATGGAATGCTACTGCTAGAAATGGCTGGAGGAAGAAGGAATTGGAACCCACAACTCGATAATAAAAGTCGAGATTACTTTCCATCCTGGATGTATGATCAGCTGTTGATGTGCCAAGATCAAGAAATAAATTTACATATTGATGAGATCGAATCGAAGCTGTGTAAAATAGGTTTGTGGTGTATTCAAATGAAGCCATCTGATCGACCTTTGATGAGCCAAGTTGTGGAGATGCTCGAAGGGAATACCTCGGGAAATAATTTGCTTATGCCCCCAAGACCTTTCTTTTCTCCTTCGGCCACCAATTCCTTGAGGTTTTCAGAGTTCAATTCAAACCACATGTCAATGATATTTGAACAAGAAGAAGATGGTCACCTAAGTCGGGATGATGATCTATGAATTATCAATTGTAATTGGCAAAATGCATCTAAGACCCATGTTTTATGTTGTGATTTATCAGTTATGTTCTATCAACACGAAAAGAAAGAGATAATGATGTAATGCTTATAATTCAGGGTATAATGAACATCCTCTTTTGTGCATTTTTTAGCACATATACTATGTGAGAGAAACTATATATTACGCAATTTTTTTTGAGCATATTGAATTTCGTGATGAAGAAACTATCTAGTTCGAATACTTGGTTTAAGAATCCAATCATTTTGTTTGAAAAAATAGCAATGACATATTACCTATAAACCACTAAATGGAGGATCGGTATGACCTGTCCAGATCCGGATCTAACATGAACTTAATCAAAATGTAATCTCAATCTGGCCAGATCCAAACTTAAGATGAACCAAATTACCAACAGTCCCAAATAGACATGATACCTTTACTCAACTTAGTACCAACCATTTTGACCTGAAAATGTTAGTAGTGTATGGTCCATTTTATCAAAAGTTTGACATTGGGTACTGACTTGGGTGTTTTTTTTTTCTGGAGATGGGTCTTTATGAAATTTCAATTTCAATGCCTGGCCACTAATCGGAGGGAGGAGAAAAGGAGATCGCGGCACGGAGGTTCGCTACTTCAATTTAAGATTCGGTAGAGCCAGTGGATAGAGTAATGCTAGAATAAATAATTCAACTTCTATTATTTAAGAGTAATGACTCGGTGTTGCAAGGTGAAATAAATAATTCAAAATTGACTGTACACCTAACTCGGTGTTGCTAGAATAAATAATTCAACTTCAATTTATTGGCTGTACACCTGGGATGCAAATTGACTCGGTGTTGCAAGGTGAAACAATTCAAAATGACTCTATGGGCATTTTTCCACAAGAGAGACATCACAAGTCAGGTCACATTGCATCCAGTGGGGCAATCATTGAGGGAGCGGTTTCAAAAATTGATGGGGCACAACTTCCTAATCAGATTCTGTGTGGGGACTCAAAAAACGCATCCCCAGTAGTAGGAGCGCTATCTCCCAGGCAGATTTTGTGCAAATCTAAGGAAGGCCAAGTAAATGCGGCATTAAATGAAACCATGCAAAAGGAGAAGGGAATTTTACCACAGCCGAGCACTCTGTTGACATCTAACAAGGAAGGTGATTTTTCAAAGGGAAGAAATCCGGCAGTTTCTCAAAATTCCAGCACAGCAATAACTCTACAGGAATTTAAATTCTTAGCAAAGAAGAAAAAGAATTTAAATGAACACAAAGCTGGGCCGAGTAGGATACCAAAGCCCAAGCAGAAATTTAAGAGATTAACAGCAGGCTCAACACTCAAACCGTTAAAAAAGGCAGGCCAGATGAAAAGGGTTCCCTTACCTCTGAATAACAGGCCTCCGAAAAGGGCGCAAGTTCAGCTCAATCCAGAGGGTTATTTTGAAGTGCGGGTCAATTATGATCATATGAACAATTTGGCTAATGGTTGTGGGTTCAAAACTGATGAGGTGCAGACTATTGTAGATGAGGATAATGCTAAACGGCTTGCAGCACAGAAAAATAAGGAGAAGGCCGACAAGGAGACAATTATGGTTTCAGATTTTGACTCTGATATGGAGGAAGCTCTGTCTCGTTTCGAATTGGACCCGTCAGATGAGGAAGCTTTGGCGCTCTTTGAATCAGAAATTGAGGCTGAGGATATGCAGTTGCCGGAAAAACAACCGGCAGATGAGAACTAGGCAACTAGTTCTATTTCTGTTGTAATTTTTGAGGTTATTTTTCAGTTTTAATGAATGTTGAAATAAAAAAATTCAAGGTTTTGTCGTGGAATTGTAGAGGGTTGGGAGATGTGGATAAATGCAATGTTGTGCGTGATGTAATAAGGAAATCCCGATGTGATGTGTGCATGTTACGAGAAACAAAATGGAATGAGTTAGATGTTAATATGTACTCGAGGGTGTTGCCTATGTTTTTTGAAAAAAATGGTGTTGCAATTGGAGCTAGAAATAGTTCCGGAGGTTGTTTGATTTCTTGGAAACGGAACTATGAACTTCTCTCTTCATGGTCTACCACTCACACATGCTCGGCCTTGCTTAGGCAAAACCAGTCAGGAGGTAAGATGTTGTTTACGAATGTTTATGGACCAATCAGTGACTTGCAAAAACCCTCATTTTTAAATGAGATTAAAGAGATTTCTCAAATGGTGCAATGTCTATGGATTTTAGGTGGTGATTTTAACATGGTGCGATGGTTAATTGATAGGTCGGGAGACATGCGTGGTCTCTCGCTCATGTGTTCTTTTAATGATCTTATTAGAGACATTGAGATGGTGGATGTCGAATTGAAAAATAGGGTTTTCACATATTCGAATAAGAGGCCGCAACCCTCTTTATCAAGGCTAGACAGGGTATTTGTTTCAACAGATATTGCCACTTATTTCCCTATTGTGTTGTTAGAAGCCCTTGAAATGACGGTATCAGATCATTCACCTTTATTGTTGTCCTGCTCAAAACCAAAACCATACAAGAGACCATGCAAGTTGGAGCTATTTTGGCTCAAAAATCATGCAAGCAGAGATATTATCAAGCACATTTGGTCAAGTTCGCTTTCCAACAGAGATGATTCTGTTTCAGATTTTGAAGCAAAGGTAATTCAAACTCATACTAAATTGCGTAAGTGGCATTGCAAAAAAATTTCTGATTTGGAAAAGCAATTGGATTTTTGTAAGGCAACCATATTGTTTTTTGACCAAATAGAAGAAAAGAGGAACTTAGAAGACTATGAATTTCGGTTCAGAATTTTAGTTCGTGAAAGGGCATTCAAATTGGCTTGCATATCGGAGGAAAGATGGAAACAAAGGTCCCGTTGTAATTGGTTGGCAAAAGGTGACAAAAATACCCGATTTTTTCATGCATTTGCCTCATCTAGGAAGCATAAAAACAGAGTTTTAAAATTGATGTTTGAAGGGGCCGAACTCTCTGATTCTAGACAGATTTGTAATGCCTTTAGGTTGCACATGATTAGTTTGCTTGGAACTGAAAGTAATACTTTAGGTTTCCAACCAGAAGCACTCTATTCAGTAGATGGGGACCTTCAGAATTTAGAGGATGTTTTTACAGAAATTGAGATTTTCTATGCTATTAAACAGTTAGCAAGAAATAAGGCCTCAGGCCCGGATGGAATCCCAAATGAGTTTGTGCAAAATTTCTAGCCGGAGATGAAAGAATTGGTCCTTTCTATGATCCAGCAATTTTTTTCTAACAATTTAGAGTTAAATGGAATAAACAGAGCAAATTTGGTGATGATACCGAAAAAAGAGGTGCCTGAAGGAGTCGGTGATTTTAGGCCAATTAGTGTAATCAATTTGCTTCCAAAAATTATATCTAAACTCCTAGCAAACAGACTTGGTCATAAGCTCTCTAATCTGATTTCACCAAATCAAACAGCTTTTATCAAGGGTAGGCAAATTGCTGAAAATTTCAACACCACTTGTGAGATCATTCACCATCTATCCAAATCAAAGAGAAAAGCGGTCTTTATTAAAATTGATTTTGTAAAAGCTTTTGACTCGGTAAGCTGGGAGTTCCTATTTAATGTTATGAGGGCTAGGGGTTTCCCACCAAAGTGGTTGAGGTGGATCCGAACCTACTGGAATCGGCCACATCAAGAGTGGTGGTAAATGATGACATCTCACAATATTTTAGTCATAAAAGGGGATTGAGGCAAGGAGATCCGCTTTCTCCGATGCTTTTTAATGTGGCGGTGGATGTTCTACAGAGGATGATAGGTAAATTAAATCAGAATTTATCTAAACATTTATCTTGTAGGTTGAGAGAAGCGGTGATAGCCTTACAATATGCCGATGATACAGCGATCATTGCCAATGCGGACGAAGAAACACTGATCTCACTCAAAATCATCCTGAGAATGTTCACAGCAATTTCTGGTTTGCATATAAACTATGATAAGAGTTTGTGGATCCCAATTAATATGCAAGAGGAGGAATGCAATAGAGCAAACTTGATCCTAGGATGTCGCCGTTCAGATTTCCCGACGATATATTTGGGAATGCCACTAACAGTGAGACGACCGATAAAGGATCTTTTCATGCCGTTAATACAAAGGTTTGAAAGTAATTTAGAAGGATGGAAAGGTAAACTCATTTCCAGAGGTGGCAGGATGCAACTTGTTAACTCCGTTCTTTCCGCTATTCCTATCTATTTTATGGCTTGTTTTCAGTTGCCTAAATGGGTCATTAAAAGATTGGATAAAATTAGAAGGGGTTTTTTGTGGGGAAAAAATGAGGGCACTAAAGCGGGTATATCTTTAATTAATTGGGATACGGTTTGTTTGCCTAAAGAATGGGGAGGTATGGGAGTATGCAATTTGCGGTTGAGAAATATTTCTTTACTCTTAAGGTGGTGGTGGAGATTGTATACCAATTTTAATTGTCTATGGACAGATAAAATTGTGTCTTTAAAACAAAAACTGGGTAACCTAGTAGGTGCAGCACGGTGGGCAAAGGTGGGATCCTTTTTCTGGACCACTATGGCCGGCATATATACAATCTTTGATTGGTCATGTCAAGGAATGAATTCGGCAAATCAGGTTATATGGAGATGGGAAAACAGTGGGCACTACTCGGCCAAGTCAGTGTACTCAGTGTTGGTGGGAGGTGGGAAGATAGCCTGGCCGTATGATAAAACCTGGAGATACAAGATTCCTCCAACAGTTCGCATTTTCATCTATTTGCTACTGAAGTGTAGATTGCTAACCCACAAAATGATGGTAAGAAGAGGTTTCAATTGTTCCCCAAATTGCGACTCTTGTGGGTTAGGTGAGGTAGAATCCATATTGCACCTGTTCTTTACATGTCCGAAGGCAATCCGACTATGGGATAGGATGGAAGCCATCCTAGGAGTGCGCCTCATGACGAGAGAGGAAACAGTGAAGGCTACTTGGAAAAAATCGATGTGTAATGCAGCAAGGATGGGGATGGGGACAAAGCAGTGGTCGGTTTACTTCATATCGACCTGCTGGACAATTTGGAAGCAGAGGAACAAAAAGATCTTCGAAAGAAAAGAATTCCCTTTGAAGATTATTGAGGACTGTGCGTTACAAGATGCAAATTTGTGGATGCAATACTGCTAGAAGTAGTTTGCTGTTTTTTGGTTGTTTTTGTAGTTTTATTTTTTCTGATTTTTACTTTTTGCTTCTGTAACTGACAGCCACTGTCAGCATTTCTCAAAAAAAAAAAGATAAATTCTATAAGTAGCTTCAATTTAAGGTTCGCTACTTCAAAGCTTTTCTTCTAGCGGGCTGCCGTAATCTTCAATTTAGCGATGGTTCTTAGCACCTGTAGTTTTGTATGGACAAGTAACACTTCAAATTCTTCATTTCTCATTTTTCATCACTTACTTCATTTCTCATTAGGTGTTTTTCTTATTTGCATCTTATTTTTGTGGGGCGAGTTCATTTGTAACCCCACAAATCAGCACTAGTTTACCAACTGGTATTCTGTTACTGACAACTTTTTCAAATTCATCATTTCTCATTTTTTATCAGTCACTCTTAAAAAAAAGAGATGATACAAGAGTAAATGCAAAGAAACAGGTGACAAAGCAATGAAAATTTAATCAATATATTTAAAATGTATTTGTTCACCCTGGATGACATTGACATACATATCCTCGGCTTAAAAGTATTCCAGTATATTCCTTATATACATTATCAATTAGATAAAAATTGTATAATTATTATGTTTTGATTTGTGATTTTCTTTTTTAAATTTGTCAATTAGAGAATGGACAAATACTATAAGAAGGAATCTAAATTTTTCAGTTAATTCATCTTCACAAGGATCACAACTAATCGGATCTAGCTTAGGCCCTAATCGTTCTAATGAAGTTGAAGGATCACAACCTCCTTACATTTATATTATATGACTTCTTGTTTATTTTGATTGATGTTATAGTTTTTGTTATGTTCAATTTTTTTTTTTGCAACTATATATATATTCTTCCATATATATTCGCCTACTCCTGAAAATATTCCTAGCTCCGCCACTGGCGCCATCTTATATCTATGAAGGAATTACCGTAGCAAGATTTCCACTATTTTAGATCAACTTGTGTTTGTTGCTCATTTCAATTAG